>PVLC010000335.1:24297-71338 GCA_004027655.1 Graphiurus murinus | reverse complement strand
CCTGGCTCTCTGTCCCACTTTTAAGAAGCAACTTCTCTTTCCACTGATTAACAGTCTTTAGAAGAGACACAGACATATACATATTCATATGCTAGACATATTCATACTTATTATTTAAGTAACTGTCTCATATAAAATAATCCCCTGAGTTGAATACATAAAATGTTTTTTCCTTATAAACAATTTATGAGGAGAATAAAATTATTAACTTCATGTTCTTCATAGTTTAAATATAAATGCTGACATGGAGGTTAGGTGAGGTATAAGGAGAGAAACTGAGGCAGAGGTGAACTAACTGACTCAAGGTTACACAGCTACTAATCAGCAGGGCAGGGGAGATGGTAATATCAGTGCATTTAGGTAGCCTACAGGAGAGAGAAAGGCGCTGGGCTTTAAAGGACTAACATGGTGACTTCTCAGCAGCTTCCTCTGGCTCGGTCCTTGCAGTGACTGTAAGGACCTGTCAGAATGTAGAGCATCCCGAAGACTGAGCCACAAAACCAACTTCCAGGGAAACGTGGTAAAGTATTTGTTTGATACTTTTGGCAATCAAAATCTGCCACACCCATCCAAACAGAAGAGTGATTTTAAAAAATACAGGATAAATAAAAAACATTTTATTGTGTATAGCAGACAGCCACTTTAAAATTCAACCAGGAATTCTCGAGTAGGTTTCCAAGTAAAGATCAGATAGTAGCCTTTGAAAACAGATGGCCTAAAGTGTATCTGGGGAAAAACTGGTAGGGCAGTTTTATCTGATGTAGAAAAATGTATTTCATACTTACATCATCATAGCTTTTTAAAATAAATTATTTACCATGACCCTAGTATCTCAGCCTCAATGACTACTAAACAAATCTCTATGAAAAGGAAAAACTTGAAGTGGACATTAAAATAAACCTATAGTCAGAAAAAGGTGCACACAGGTTCCAGCTGGAATACAACTTTATATCTTAAGCTAATAGGTACATATATATTTATTGTACTCTATTTCATTTTATTATTTAACTATTACATATTTTTAAACATTCACAAGTTTGTGCCAAAACTTATATATCAAATGAGATAAACACGAAGATATAAACTGTAAAATACTGTATGCAAAAGTTCATTTTTATTAAACTGTATTTTATTAAACAGTCTAATAACAGTTAGTTGTTACCATTGAAAAGTTAGTTATTACCACTGAGACCTATGGGAGCCCTTTGAGAAAGAGGAATCACATTTTGTGGGGAAAAGCCTACGCATTGTTTGTTTCACATTAGCAAATGCCCTTATACTTCCTAACCCTCTTCCCAGAGCATTTAATTTGATAAGTAATAACAAAATGGGCACTCAGCTAGTGTGTTTATGAACTAGGTTTTAACTAACATGACTAGGAAAAATTCCCAACAATACACTTGAGACCAAAGCTGGGGTCGAAGTTTTGCTGGAACAACCAGATTCCTTGGTTTTGCTGAGATTCAATATCATAAATTATTTACAGAAATGAATGACTTCACTTTCTTGTGCTGACTCAGAGGACTGACTGTCCTGAGACCCTCTTTGCGATTGTAGCATTTGGCTCCAAAGCAGAGCATGAATTATTCACTTTACCCTCTTCATTTGCCAGGAAGCCTCGCAGGACAGCAATAAAGAAGTGCATTAAAATGGAAAGTAGTCCGTCCAATGAAAACGACAGCCATTCTGAGTGTGAGGCAGGGTTATTGATATGCCAGGAATATGACAATAGAAGTAGTCAACAATAATTTCTTGAGTGTGATAGTGCTGGGGACCCTCAATGGAGAAAGGCTTTCCAGTGGCCGAGTGAAGCTTAGAAGACCACAGGTATGGGAGAAAGATAGCGTAGTCCCACACTGACTGCGAATGCGATTGGATAGACTAAAGTCTTAAGTCAAAAGGGACATCAGAAAAACGCACATTAAGCCGGGCGTGGTGGCGCACACTTGTAATCCCAGCATTTGGGAGGCTGAGATCAGAGGATCTGGGTTCGCGGCCAGCCCCAGCTACCTAGTGAGGTACTCTGCAACTTAGTGAGACCCTGTTTCAAAATAAAGAATAAAAAAATAGGGCTGGGGATATAGCTCGGAGGTAGAACGCCCCTGAGTTCAATCCCTAGTACTGCAAAAAAAAAAGAAAGAAAAACGCATATTAGTTTTATTTTGTAGGTTGCACGCTCTCACACCCAGATAAATATATAATTAGACATACATATGTAATTTGACATATGATATATAGACACCTGTTAATGCAGACATACAATTAGAATACATTTACCAATTATTGCTAAAATGTATGTTAGTACAATTCATGACATTTGAGCTGTGCAAAATTTAAAGTCTTTGGTAGGTTTTCCACTTAGGAAATAATTGTAACTTGTGAGAATTTCCCTATCCTATAATAAAACTTTCCTTAATTTCTAAAAAGGGGCCAAGAAGATAAGCAATTGAAAGAATAGAAAATATAAAAATCCAATATGTATAATTTTTACAGGTAATTTCCTTATTCTGTAAGAATACAACTAAAATCAGCTATATGTGTTTCATGTACCTTTACCATATATTAGTTGGGAGAATCTTATGTGTCAAATTGGCTAAGATTGAATGGATTTTTATAAGTTTTAAAACGAATTTTGAGATCAATAGTACACCAAAACTAGAGTTTACTTTTCTTTTCTTAAAATGACAAACTTAGCCGGGCATGGTGGCGCACGCTTGTAATCCCACCATTTGGGAAGCTGAGACCAGAGGATCCGGGTTCACAGCCAGCCTCAGCTACCTAGTGAGGCACTCCACAACTTAGTGAGACCCGGTTTCAAAATAAAGAATAAAAAATAGGATGTAGCTCGGAGGTAGAATGCCCCTGAGTTCAATCCCCAGTACCACAAAAAAAAAAAAAAAAAAAAAAAACCCCAAAAAACCAACTAACTTATGTTGAAGAAACATGATCATTGAAAGGAATCTTTTATGAATAATAATAGTCCATCTGAGAATGCTGACTGAACTGTTTATATTACAACTGAAATATTAGTAAAGTTTACAGTGTCTCACAAAACTGAAAGATACACTTTTTATATTTTAGTTGATGAATCCTATTTTAGTTATATTTAAAGTTTTTTAACATATCTAGCTGGGTGCAGTGGTACATGCCTGGAATCCCAGTTCTTGGGAAGCGAAAACAGGAAGATTGTAGGTGCGAAGCCAGTCTCAGAAATTTGGCAAGATCTTGTTTCAAAATAAAAAATAGAACAGAGCTATGGCTGTAGCTTGGAGGTAGAATGCCTCTGAGTTCAACCCCAGTACCAAAAAAAAAAAAAATTAACATATTTACTGCATAATTAACATAAAATACACATGTTTAAACAGTATAAGTGGGTAAGTTTTGCTTTCTCCTCTCTAAGCATACACACATGCACACACATTCTTGAACCAACACGCAATTAAAATAATTGACATATCCATAATCTTCAAGTTTATTCTCGCCCCTTGGTAATTTTTCCCAATGCCTCTCCCTCCCCCACCTCCATCACTGGCCTGACATGTTTTCTGTTAGTAGAGTTATGTCTGAATTTTTCGGAATTGGATTTAAGGTAAATCGTAAAATAGGCACGTTTTTATGTGATAACTTCATTGACTGTCATTATTTTAAAACTCATTCGTGACATTTTATTTATTTATTTATTTATTTATTTATTTATTTATTTATTTATTTATTTTTGCGGTACTGAGGATTGAACTCAGGGGCATTCTACCTCCAAGCTATACCCCCAGCCCCATTTTTTAATTCTTTATTTTGAAACAGGGTCTCACTAAATTGCAGAGGACCTCACTAAGTAGGTGAGGCTGGCCGCGAACCCGGATCCTCCGGTCTCAGCCTCCCAAGTACTGGGATTACAAGCACGCGCCACCATGCCCCGGCTCATTCGTGACATTTTCTATCTCACATGTCCTTCTGTCACCAGCAGCGCGACAATTCCGCGAGAGTCCGGAGGAATCCGGGAGAGGAGGAAGTCACCTTGGGATGGCAGCGTCCTCGGCCTCTCCCGCGGAGAAGAACTTCAGCACCAGCCAGCCAGACACAGACCGGGGTTCACGAACGTGGGCCACTCGGAGTGAGAGAGGCCTGGGTCAGCCGCTTTTCTCTTAAGGGTCCCGTGAGTGGTAAGAGCGCGGGCAGGACGGGGTGCCTCCCCTCTGCTGAGAGTCTTCGGGCAGGACTTTCCCTGGTGGAAGGGTGGCACTGGGGGGGCCAGGTAAGTTCCAATGACCTTAAACGGTATCTTTTCTGGACATCTCTTATCTGTCTAAAAAACATTGTACTTCTATATGTAGAATAGAGCTACATATTCTATCTATCTATCTATCTATCTATCTATCTATCTATCTATCTATCTATGTCTATTATATGTTTCTCTCTTTATATATATATATTTGAGCATATAGTGCACTCTATATTTGTGCTTATGCATGCATATGTATGTGTGTGCATATACATATGCATGTGCGTATGGATGTATATGTGTGTATGAATGTTCATGCATGTGTATATGTGTGCGTATGTGTATGCATGTGTATATATGTGTGCATGTGTGTTTATGCATGTGTGTATCTGTGTATGCGTGTGTGTATGCATGTGTATGTGTGTCTGTGTATATCTGTGTGTGTATCAATTAACTGGACATACAGGGCAGTAACACTGACTGGGCCTTTTCTTTCCCAGACCTTTTAGGAATAGAGGCCTGGAGGAAAACAGACCTTCAGGGTCATGACAGAGTTTCTGGATTTAAAGCTACAGTCTCCCTTTTCTTCCTTGATCATCTTCTTTCTACCTATTTCTTTTATTTCTCCTATCTGGTCTCAATTCTTTTATCATCTCAGAGCATTCCTCTGCACAAATATACTTTCTTTTAACCATTTACTTCCTGATGGATATTTGGTTTATTTCCCCGTTTTTGCTAATACAAATGTAGGTGCTATTGAGGTAGGATTCAGAAGTAAAATAAACAGAAAAGAGACCTAAAGAAAGAAGAAGGGAATAAAATTGTAATTCGGAAGTCCTGCATACTTTTCCCAGCCTGCCACCCCCTGAGCCAGGCTCTCTTCTAGGCCTGCGACTCCCAAACCCCTAAGAAATCTGTATATCTTAAAGTTAACCCCAAAACTATAACTACCTGTGCATTATTAATTAACCCTCGAATAAGAAGTTTCATTGCTGAGGCTGGCCGTGAACCTACGATCCACCCGTCTCAGCCTCCAAGTACTGAGATTACAAGCATGCTCCACCATGCCCGGCTAGAATAGGAATTTAAACTAGACAAGATATCTTGAGGAACCAGTTAACTTAGGGGACTTTCCAGCGTTACCTACTGATCGGACATGAAGACCACATAAAAGACCTAGAAGATGACCCGCCACCAACGCCGCCCTCCCAGGCCTTCCCAGATCCGCCTTGCAGCCAGCTTCCTTTAAAAGAGATGCCGGAACACCCGAAGTCTGTCTCTCTCTGTCTCTCTGTCTCTCTCCCTGGCCCACATTCTCCTCTGAATGTGCATTTCTTTCTTTACACCAAAGGGCATTCCATGCATGTGTCGTGATATAGTATGTGACCTCTTGTTCCTGCTCCTGTTCACTTAACAATGTGTCCTTCATTAAGAATTGGTCAAACTGTTTTCCAAAGAGACTGTGGCATTCTCCATTCCACTCATGAGTGTGGCAGTTCTGGCAGCTACCACATCCTTGCCAATACTTGGAGCCAGCTGCCTTTTTAATTTTGGACATGGGTATCTCATTTTGGTTTTAATTTTTACTTCCCTAATTACTAATAATGGTGATAACTTTTTTGTGTTTTTTTATTTGCTATTTGTATGTTTTTAATGAACTTTCTAATAAAATGTTTATCTTTCGAGTTGTATGCTTTGTTGTATCACTAAGTATTGCATATTCTATTCACACACATTCTTTTGTCATGTCATCTATGAGATGATGTGATTTGCAAAAGTTTCTTTTGTTTTTTTCATTTCATTCCTTTAAGAATATCTTTTAAATAACAGTTCTTAAAATTGATGAAGGTCAATTTGTAACTACGTTCTTTCACATATAACCAGTGTAAGTTGTGTCATAAACAAATGTTAATCCAAATTCACAATATTGTTCTATGCTTTCTTCACAAATATAGATTTAGACTGACATAATGCTTGTGGTACATTACAGATTAATTTATAGATAATTTAATTTTTCCCAGGCTAATATTTCTGTATGTGGTTACAGATTGAAGTTCTCTTTTGTTCATACTGATCCTATGTACTACATATTTGCTAAACGCATTTGTTCATTGTAGCAAAATTTTTTGTATTTTCCTTTCTAAAATTGTTATATTAGAGCCGGGCGTGGTGGCGCACGCTTGTAATCCCAGCATTCAGGAGGCTGAGACTGGAGGATCCGGGTTCATGGCCAGCCTCAGCTACCTAGTGAGGCACTCTGCAATTTAGGGAGACCCTGTTTCAAAATAAAAAATTTAAAAAAATAGGGCTGGGGGTGTAGCTTGGAGGTAGAATGCCCCTGGGTTCACACACACAAATGTGTAGTACACTGCACTTCCCCATCATAGTGCGGCTCAGCGTGAAACACACCTGCACACAGCCCTTTGTATGTTTCCTTCCACATCCTCGCTTTCTCCCCACAGGAGTTAATGAGATGAGTAGTCATACCGTCGTCTATTGCCACAGTATTATTTGAACTGTTTCTTTCTTCAATCTTCTCTCTTCCCCTCCCCCAAACCCTCCCCTAACCCCCTTCAACTACTCTACAGGCCTATGTTTTCTATTTTCTCTCTAGCTTCCACATATGAAAGAAAACATACCACCCTTGACTTTCTGAGACTGACTCATCTGACACAGCACAATATTCTCCAGCTCCATTCATTGTCCAATCGAATGCCATAATTTGATTTTTCTTTATGGCTGAGTAAAATTCCAGTGTGTGGACATACCACATTTTCTTTATCCAGTCATCAGTTGCTAGATACCTGAGTTAGTTAGTACTGTGAATTGTGCTGTTATAAACATGGGCATGCATGTATCGCTATAGTTTTATGACTTTATCCTTTAGGGAAGGTATCTAGGAATGATATAGCTGGGTCATATGGTGGTTCTTTTTCTAATGTTTTGAGGAACCTTCCAACCGATCTCCATAGCAGCTGTACTATATTACAATTCCACCAACAGTGTATAAGAGTTTCTATTTCCCTACATCTTCATCAGCATTGGTTATTGTTTTTATCTTTTTTAGTATTTTCTCTAAGCCATCTATAAAAAAAACCTAGTTTTATTTTTCCTTTGTAAATTGTAATGTTTTCTTGCCTTTTCTTGTCTTATTGCATTACTCTGTTTTCCAGTACAATGTTTAGTAGAAGCTCTGATAGCAAACATTCTTATCCTCTTCCTGATTTTAGGGAGAAATCATCCAATCTTTCACAATTCTGTATGTATGCTTTTAGGTGGAGGCTTTTTATAGATGCACTTTACCAGGTTGAATAAATCCTTTTCTATTCCTAATTTGTTGGGAATTTTTTTAAATCAAGAATGGATGTTTGATTTGGTCAAATATTTTGTTTTCTAGATCTACTTAAAGGATGGTATGTCCTTGACTTTTTAACCTATTAATAGATGAATCACACTGATGATTTTTTGAATGTTCAGCTTTTCAATCCTACATAAATTCTATTTGGTTACAATTTACTATCTTTCTGTATTTGTGTCTGTATATTCAATTTGTTAAGAATTTTTACATCTGTGTTCAAAAAGAACAACAACCTCTACCCTGGTAAACATAATCACCAGTTCTCCAATAGTGCCTTCGGAGGAAAGACCTAAGCCTAGAATTTCTTATTTCTTGAGGATACTTCTCGTTGACTTTATTACAGAATACTACGGGTTTTTCAGAATGATGGTGTATTCCCACTGACGGTGGACCATCATTCCTGCTTCTTTACCATATCTTTGACATTTTGTAGTATCAGATTGCATTACATTTTGTCAATCTGGGGGTATTTAATGTTATCAAATGTTGGCTAAACTTATTTTTTTCTGATTATGAATGAAGATAATGAGCTTTCCATATGCATATCAGTCATTTGGATGCCTTTTTGTGATGGACTTTTCAGCTTTTTTTCGTTTTGCTTATGTTTTTTTGTTTGTTTGTTTTCTTTTTGGGTGCTTTTTAACATATTTGTATGCTAGTCTATTGTCTACTGTAAGTGTTGCAAGTATCTTTTTTGGGGGGGTTGTCTTTAACTATTTTTTTGATGAACAAAATGTCTTGATATGAAAAGGCCAGTATTCATTAAACTAAAATGTTCCTGCACATCAAAGGAAACCATCAAGAGTCTAAAGAGAAAGCCTACAGAATGGGAGAGTATCTTCACCAGCTATCCCTCTGATAGAGGACTAATATCTAGAATACACAAAGAACTTAAAAGACTTTACACTAAAAAACAAAACAAACAAACAAACAAAAAAATCAAGAAATGAGCAACTGAATTGAATAGACACTTCACAAAAGAGAAGATACAAATGCCCAATAGATACATGAAAAAATGTTCAATTTCATTAACAATCAGGAAGATGCAAGTCAAAACTACGCTGAGATCTAACCCTAATCAGAATGACAATCATCAAGAAGACAAACAACAATAAATGCTAGTGAAGACATGGAGAAATAGAAACTCTTCTACACT
Organism: Graphiurus murinus; assembly: GCA_004027655.1. Classification (NCBI taxonomy): domain Eukaryota; kingdom Metazoa; phylum Chordata; class Mammalia; order Rodentia; family Gliridae; genus Graphiurus; species Graphiurus murinus. Next base: position 62,605 of record PVLC010000335.1, on the reverse strand, counting down.
GTTGGTGGATTGCAAACTAGTTCAGCCACTGTGGAGATCAGTGTGGAGATTCCTTAGAAAACTGGGAATGGATCCACCAGATGATCCAGCCTTATCACTCCTGGGTATCTTTCCAAAGGAGCTGAAACCAGAGAACTACAGTAATATGTGCACACCCATGTTCATAGCAGCACAATTCGCAAGAGTCAAATTATGGACCCAACCTAGGTGTTCATCAACAGATGAATGAAGCTGGGAGTGGTGGCCCACACTTGTAATCCCAGCATTTGGGAGGCTGAGACCAGAGGATCTGGGTTCTCTACCAGCCTCAGCTACCTAGTGAGGCACTCCGAAACTTAGTGAGACCCTGTTTCAAAATAAAGAATAGAAGATAGGGCTGGAGGTATAGCTTGGAGGTAGAATGCCCCTGAGATCAATCCCCAGTACTGCAAAAAACCAGAAAACAAACAAACAAACAAACAAACAAACAAAAACAGATGAATGGATCACAAAACTATGGGATATACACACAATGGAATTCTACTCAACAATAAAGAAGAACAAAATTATGTCATTTGCAAGAAAATGGAAGGACCTGGAGAAGATTATGTTAACTGAGATTAGCCAGTCACAGAAAGTGAAGAAGCATGTGTTGTGTTTTTTTCTCTTATGTGCAAGCTGGGGAGTAACTGGGATACCAGGGAGACTCCAGATAATGGAAGAGAAGCCTCAGTGGAGCCAGGGAGGTGGTCTAGGGGAAGGGGAGGGGAAGACTGAGGTCCATTAATGGAAATACATTATATTATATGTACATATGTGAATATACCAACATCCATCCCAGTCCTCTGTACTGGGAAAGGGGGAATGGGGAGGTGGGGGAGGGGGCACCATGTGCTGAGTGCATGTGTATCACTGTCAATATCATTTACATTATGATGTGAGACTATAATGCACCGAGAAAAGCATAATAAGGATGAATTTGAAAAAAAAAAAAAAGGTCAATTCTATCATTTTCTTATTATTATATTGTAGAGGAAATCCTTCTTCCTAAGGCTATGGAAATATTTTCCTGATTTTCTAAAAGATGTGTTATTTTGCCTTACGTTTCTATATCTCATCCACATATAATAATCTGTAGAATATTTGTTTAAATATACATTTCCAAATACTATCCCAAATCTATTGGACTACAAACTTGAGAGTTGGCAACCAAGAATCTTCATTTTATAAAAGCTCTCATGACACGTTCAGAACAATGCTTATGCTTAGTTGATTCCAACTTCAAAGTTATAAATTCAGCTCATTTCATTATTTCTCACACACTCAAATTCTATGATTCATAGTTATGGATTTTATTAGTTGCAAAAGCAGTTTTTACAACTCTGTTTCAATATATTTTGCTGTGTGCCACCTTCTAAACGAGGCTAGGGTCAACAACTCAAATTTTTATGTTGTCAGATCTTACCATAGTGACTCTGAGGCAGAATCCTAAAAAGGCCTTAGTTCTATGAATTCAGTTTATTCTCAATTGTGTTTTTTTTTTTTAATCATCCACACATTAAACAAAGGACATTTTTACACCATGTGGTCAGGTGCAGTGACCAAGTCCTGCAAAGCTTGTGGCTGAGCCCTGTTTTTCTCTGACAATAGGTGGAAATAGCATCAGGTGACTTGTGAACAAGAGAGGCTATCTTCCTTTTCACAAAAATTGTGCTCCATTCTCCAACTAGTGCTTCCTTTTTGTCATATTCCAGAAATCAACTTTCCTTCAGAATTAGTATTGTTTCAAATATAACCACACAATTATTTTTCAAAAGGTCATTTGGGATAATTGGTAATGAGCAGAGGGTACTTTTTTGCTCAGGGAGGGAAAAATGTCAATAGCTCAGCTGCTGGTTCCTAACCTGGGACTTACAGACCCATATTATTTTTCTTAAGTTATATTACTGAAATGTGTCAACATGTATCAAGAATTTGTGTGTTTAAAAAAAAATCACATTTGTGTTGTCTTCCTGCACATTTCGGCGCTCTAGATCAATAATTAAAAGCAGTGATTCTATCTGTATGAGTGATATTAATAGGTAATCAGTGTAGAAAAATAGGTGGCAACTGTTTTTTAAATTTTTTCCAGTGGAGGTATATTTAATTATTCTGACTTATTTATAAAGAATAAACCAATTTTAAGATATCAAACTTTCTCAGCATCTGATTAAAGTAAATATGCAGGAATTAGTGAATATAATCTAAATGTTGGCATAGAAGCATAATAAATTCATCCAGCCTCAAATTATAAATAAACTGCCAGGAAGAAGAACAATTAGAGCTCTTACGTCCTTAGACAAGTTTAGTATGGAATTCAAGCTCAGTGAGTCTCAGTTGTTTACTTATCTCTCTTCATCTTTAAGTGACACAGGAGTCTATCCAAACGATTCTTTTAACATGAGAATACAATCGTGTAGAAGAAAAACATTGCTGTATAGACAGATAAATTATAGATCAATAGATAGACATATAATAGATGCAATTGTTTAAGGGTATGTGTCTGAATGTTTTTTAAAAAAGCAAGAAAAACAAAATATAGAAAATTATAATAAGATTCAGAAGCATGATAAATGTGAGAGGAGGCGGAGTTGAAAAACAAGGTTGTGAGTCGGGCTTGGCGGCGCACGCTTGTAATCCCAGCATTTGGGAGGCTGAGACCGGAGGATCCGGGTTCGCGGCCAGCCTCAGCTACCTAGTGAGGCCCTCTGCAACTTAGTGAGACTCGGTTTCAAAATAAAGAATAAAAAATAGGGCTGGGGGTGTACCTCGGAGGTAGAATGCCCCTGAGTTCAATCCACAGTACCGCAAAAAAAAAAAAAAAAAAAAAAACAAAAAGAAAAGAAAAACAAGGTTGTGTTTAATCATGTCACACTCTTTTATGTTTCCCAGTCGGATTTTTTCCCTTAGTAAATTACTCCAATATGATATAATTGGTACTCAAAAGAGGCTACATATAAAAACTAATGTAAAAGCAGGACTTATTTCATAATAAATGTGTGGAAGAGCAGTAAAGTAGTCTTTATCTTGTGCTTAACATTGAAGTTGCAATTGTCTGTGTGCAGTAATTCTTAGGGTGAGGACAGAGATGTTGGAATTTTTGTGGGACCATTATTTTTCCACCAAATTTTATAATATAGCACAGTAGCACGCTGTACCTTGTCTTTGTCTTTTTTTTTTTTTTTTTGCGGTACTGGGGATTGAACTCAGGGGCATTCTACCTCCGAGCTACACCCCCAGTCCTATTTTTTATTCTTTATTTTGAAACCGGGTCTCACTAAGTTGCAGAGTGCCTCACTAGGTAGCTGAGGCTGGCTGCGAACCCGGATCCTCCAATCTCAGCCTCCCAAATGCTGGGATTACAAGCGTGTGCCACCACGCCCGCCTCCTTGTCTTTGTCTTAATTCAGTACTCTTTGAAGCACCTTTCAATCTTTGATATCCTTGTTGATTTTTTATTTTTGAATCATGAGACAGTCTAACTCTAACGGTCTCCCATTTGCTACTGACTTTGCCTATGATTTAAACAAAATTTTAATATTGCTTTCATAGCTCTCTAAAGTCTTGAATATTCTGCAAGTCGTTTTAGCTGATCCAGCACGTTATATATGCACTGTGTTAATAAGTGCTAGCTCCTGGCAGCCAGTGAAAGTCAGTTCATCATGACCTTGATGTCACAGCAGAGATACTGGCTCCTGTGAGGTTGATAGAAAAAGCGCACGGGGGCCAATTTGGTAGATTGTCAATTTCGTAAGTGACTAATAATGTGTTTTGCCTTCTTATAGCTGCTGGGATTCTATAGATGAATATTTGGAGAATAAAAACCTTCTGCAAGGCATAGTGGTGCATGCCTGTAATATCAGCTATGCGGAGGCTGAGACAAGAAAGTTACAAGTTCAAGGTTAATGTGGGCAACTTAGCAAGACAGTGTCTCAAGATAAATAAGTAAATAAATAAATTAAAAAGAATCAATTTAAATTGATGGGGCTGTAGTTCAATCCCCAGCACCACAAAATAGAAAGGACCTTCTGAATGAAAACATGTTAAAGTAAAAGATGATTTAACACAGTAGTTAACCAACTTTCACCGCTCTCGTGTGCTGCCATCAAGATAGACAGTATTATTTCTCTTGATACTTGACGTGAAAGGTTTACTTGATTTGTTCAGTCGAAGGTGACTTAACTGAAGGTGATGGGGGGGGGAGGGAAACACCCTAATGCACATGATGTACTTTCACAAATATATCAAAGTTAATCACTAAAATGAACTTGAGAAGAAGGGAAGTGGGGAGGGAGTGGGGCAGGAATTGGGGAAGTGTTAAATGAGAAATGTGTGCATGTATGCCTCTACCAGCTGGTACCTAACAAAGATGTATGAGTACAATGCACCAATAATAAAAGAAGAAAAATAAAAATAAAAATTACTTAGCATAGACTTGTACCTAAAATCCTGTTTTCTTTAATGTACTATGCTGCCCCCATGTGGCTAGCATTTGTAATGACAAGTACTCATGACGTGGTACTTCCCCTTTTTTGGAGCTTTGAGAAGATGGAAGAGCTATTTACTTCTCTATCATTAAAGTTATTCTTTTCCTGCAGGAAACTGTGAACACTAGACCTTTTCAACGTGTGTGTTTGTAAGAGTTATAGTTGGCAAATCCAACCATTGTGTAGAGTGAATGGGGTGGTGATCATTCCTTCAGGAATGATCGGCCAGCCTGGGTCTTTTACTCACCCTGAGTTGAGTTTCGTACAGGGAGGAAGACAAGGGTCTAGTGTCCTTCTCCTGGTTTTCCTAGCACCATTGGTTGGAAAGGCCTTCTTTTCTCCAGTGTATGTTTTGGATACCTATGTCAAAGATCAGATGACCACACCTGTGTGGCTGTGTCTCTGCCTTTCCTAGTCTATTTCATTGGTCGACACACATTCCACTACCTTGCAGTTTTTGTTATGATAGCTCTGTAGTGTGATTTATAATTGGGTTTTGTGATGTCTCCAGTATGGGCTATTCTGGGCCTTTTATGCTTCCATATGACCTTTAGGGCAAATTCTCTTGGTTCTGTGAAGAATATCATTGGTATCTTGATGGGGACTGACTGAATCCATAGAGGCTTTGGTAATATGGCCATTTTGACAATGTTAATTTCACCTATCTAAGAACATGGGAGATCTTTCTATCTTCTAAGATCTTCTATTTCTTTCTTCAGTCTTCTTCTTTTTTTTGCAGTACTGGGGATTGAACTCAGGGGCATTTTACCTCCGAGCTACACCTCCAGCCCTATTTTTTATTCTTTATTTTGAAACTGGGTCTCACTAAGTTGCGGAGTGCCTCACTAGGTAGCTGAGGCTGGCTGCGAACCCGGATCCTCCGGTCTCAGCCTCCCGAATGCTGGGATTACAAGCGTGCGCCACCACACCCGGCTCTTTCTTCAGTCTTCTATGTTTTTCTTTAAGAGGTCTTTTACCTCCTTGGTTAGATATATTACTGGGTATTTAAATTTTTGAGAATGTCATGAAATTTGTTTTTCTGATTTTTGTCAGTGGATTCATTATTGGTGTATATATGCACTACTGATTTTGTATTTGTATTTAATTTTGTATCTTACTACTTTGCTGTATTTGTATTTGCTTACCAGCTCTACAAGTCTTTTTTTTGGGGGGGGGGCGGATACTGGGAGTTGAACCTAGAGGCATTCTACCTGTGAGCTATACCGCCAGCCCTATTTTTATTCTTTATTTTGAAAAAGGGTCTCATTAAGTTGCGAAAGATCTCAGTAAGTAGCTGAGACTGGCCACAAACTTGCAATCCTCTTGTTTCAGCCTCCCAAGTACTGGGATTACAAGCGTGCACCACTGGCTCTACAAGTCTTCTGATGGAGGTTTTTGGTTTGATTTTTATCTTCTGTATATAGTATCATATCATCCACAAAGAGTGGTAATTTGACTCCTTCATTTTCTATTTGTATTTAAGTCTAAAACTAAGCACACATGGATATGCATCCCAAAATTACAAGATGATAATTAAAATAATATTAAAGGAGACAAGTGAAAAGATAAAAATGTTGCTTCTTTTAAAAACTGATTCATGGATATCATGAAACTCCTGTTAAAATCTGAATACAAGACTTTATTAACAGAGACAAGTTTATTTTTAAAGGGACATTCTACCTCTGAGCTATACCCCCAACCCCTTTTTTATTCTTTTTTTTGAAACAGGGTCTAGTTAGGTTGCTGAAAGACTTGCTAGGTTGTTGAGGCTGGCCATGAACATGACAATCATCCTGCTTCAGCCTCCCAAGTGCTGGGATTACAGCCATGTGCCACCACACCCGGCTACTAAATCCAGCAATTTTGATTTAAAAAAAAAAAAAAAAGCTGGGAAGATTCCCTACCAATGTCAAGCCTCAGTATAGATCTACAATAATCAAGACAATGTGGTATTGGTGGAGGATTAATCAATCAACCAAGCAGAAGAGAAAACCCATGAATAGACTTACACAAATGTGACCAATAGGTTTTTATTTATTTATTTATTTTTAAACAGGTGAAAGAGCCATTCAGTGGAGGAATGATTAACTTCCTGACAAATGGTATTGGAGCAATTAGACACTCATGGGCCAAACCAAAAATAACCATGAAAATGGACCAAAGACAGAGATTACAGCTATGAATGTGTAGCGGAACTGTTCTGTATGCTGACCATGGCAGTCACACAAATCTATACTGCTATAAGAATGGCACAAAAATCACACCTACACCTACACACACACACACACACACACACACACACACACACCCCACAGAAGTATGCAAACCGGAGAGACCCAAACAAGTCAATGGCTGTCTCAGCCAATGTTTCTACTGCTATAATCTAAAATGACCACATAACTTAGAGGAAGGAAGATTCATTTGCTCACAGTTTTCTGGAGATCTTGGCCCATCGGGAGCTCATGACAAGGTAGCAGAAAACAGAGAGAGAGAGAGAGAGACAGAGAGAGAGGGGGCACAAGGTTCTGCTCTCACCTCTGGAGGGCGGGAGCAGGGGTGAGGGAGAAGGAAGGACATAGAATTCTATAATTCCCAAATTCACACCCCCAAGGCACATCCTTAGCCACCAAGCCCAGCTGCCAACATGACTACCTTGCTTCTGTAAAGGTCAGGGAGACGTTCTAAATCCAAACCAGTACAGTGGACTTTCAAATGTCAGTTTCCTGACTGTAGTGTTATACCGTAGTTATTTAAGATGCTATACGATTACTGGAGACTAAGCAAAGAGTTGACAGGATTTCTGTAGGTGAAGGCTGGCAGGCTGAGCAGGAGGCCGGCAGGTTCGAGAGCAGCTTTAACAACTTGGGGAGACCTTCATCAACTTAGTGAGAGCCTCTTTCAAAATAAAAAGGAATGACAACGAAGCTCAGAGGCTCAGAGGTAGAACAGCCCTGGGTTCAATCCCCACTACCATAAAAAAAGTATAAACAGAATTTTAAAGTATTAAAAGATCATTATATCATTACTACAGTTAAAAAAAAAAAAAGGAGATATTAAGACTAGTCTGAGAAGTGAAAAATGTCAATTTTCACTACAATTATCCAACAGTTTCTGACTCCTTCCCTGAACAGGAAGCTACAACTCTCTACATCTTGTTGAGAGGTTATCTTGTACATAGTAGAAAAATTATTTTTTGCATTTTCAGGCCTGTGGTGATGGTTGTGCAATATGGAATTATGATACGTTTCCTGGCATTGTTATATAACAATCATATGTGTCAAAATTCATAACACGAACCAGGTGTGGTGGCACAAGCCTGTAACCCTAGTACTTGGAAGGTTGAGACAGAAGGATCATAGCAGCAGGCCAGCCTCAGCAACTTAGAGGCACCATGTTTTAAAATAAAAAATAAAAAGAGCTGGGGATGTAGCTTGGAAGTAGAAAGCTCCTAGGTTCAATCTCTACCTCCCCCCCCAAATCCATAACATTAATTTAAAATGAAGTATTAGTTTGATTACTTACTGTTGTGTGCCTATCATAAACCAAATATTTTTATAGGCAGTGCAAACACAGCAGTTTTTTTAAAGCATCATAGTTTCTGTTTTGATTTTAGACATAAACATTAAATTATATTTACTTAACGTTTTATTAAGTTTATATTTAATATTAATTTATACAGCATTCCTATGTTACATATTCATAGAATGCACACAACATACAAAGAAAAATGAAGCAGTTGAAGTCAGGCTTAGGCAGTTACAGAGCGAGGGAAGAGGGAGGTCCAGAAAGAAGGGTTTGGGGTAAAAAGGGAATTAGGAAAGATCTGCAGGAAATAAGCAACCACGCTGTGTCAGTACCTGGGAAGAGTTTGTCAAGCAGAAGCAACAGCCAGGGGGAAAGATCGGAGTCAGGAGAATCCTTGGCCCAAGAACGGGAGCCAGGACCACAGGCAGCAAGCAGAGTCTCAGCCAGAGAGATGCTGGGAGAGGTACCGGGGCCTGATCCCGTACCAACTCCTCCAGGCTGCAGAGAGAGACAGAGGGTGAGCGAAGGGTGGCCGCCGTGATCTCATCGTCAGACTTATGTTCTCGTGAATTCATTCTAAAAACAATGTGTGCGAGATAGACGGGGCCCAGAAGACAGATGTAAGGATGTCTGTGGAGAGCATATCAAACCATCAGGAGGAAAGAAAATGGCTCAGACTGGGCTGGTGGCTATTTTTAAGGCAGATCTATCTTGAAGCACTTATGTCGATGTACTGGATGTGTGATTTGAAAGAGAAAGTAAATGGTATGTGCTTGATCATTAATAAGACCGTGGACTCGGAGGTAAAGCATGGAGGTTTTAGCGTTGAGTCATGTTAAATGCAAAGTGCCTATTAAATAGTACCGCAGGGAGGGGAGGCACGCAGCTGAACACACCGGTCTGGGCTCAGGAACAGGAAAATAGAAATGTGAGTGTCCTCAGCGCCCCAATGAGACCAGCAGGGGGCGCTAGTGACTGAGGCCCAAGGGCTGGGATGCGCCAATGTTTCTTTGTTAGGTAAGCATTGCGCCAACCTTTAGAGAGCAGAAAAGTGGAACCAAAGCCCCAGGGGACACAGAAAAAAAGAAAGGAAACAAGAAAAGAAGAAGAAGAATCCAGGAAAAAAAATATTTGTTTTTAAAGAAAGAATTTCCAAGAGGGAGTCATGAGCATCAGAGAACTGAGAAGTGATTTTTTTCTTCTTCTTCTTTTAAATATCTTGCATTTATCAAACCAGAGGAAAAACATTTTTCACCCAGTGTGGTGTCGCATGCCTATAATCCCAGTACTTCGGAGACTGAGACAGGAGGATCTCAGGTTTGAGGCCAGCCTCAGCAACTTAGCAAGATATTGTTCCAAATAAATAAATAAATAAATAAATAAATTTTTAAAAAGGGCTGGGGATATAGCTTGGAGTTAGAATGCCTCTGAGTTCAATCCCTCATAGCAAAAATAAATAAATAAATTAATTAATTAATTTAAAATCCAGAGAAGCTTAGTCAAGCTAAGGAGTAAAGTTTTCAGTAGTTTTAATGAAAACCAGCTTAACTCCACAATCCGCTTGTTTGACCAAAGCTCCCAAGACAAGTCAGCAATTCAGTTCTTTTTTTCTTTTTTTGCGGTACTGGAGATTGAACTCAGGGGCATTCTATCTCCGAGCTATACCCCCAGCCCTATTTTTTACTCTTTATTTTGAAACCGAGTCTCACTAAGTTGCGGAGGGCCTCACTAGGTAGCTGAGGCTGACCTCGAACCCGGATCCTCCGGTCTCAGCCTCCCGAATGCTGGGATTACAAGCGTGCGCCACCACACCAGGCTCACCAATTCAGTTCTTAAGGCAAGAACAAAACACCAAGGACCCCAAGACCCTCGAGTAGGTCAAAGCCAGCCAGTTAGGATTGTTTTTCTTAACTCTTCTGGCTTGGATGAATATGTGACCATTTCAAAAATTCTAGTTATAATTCTGATGAAATGATAAGATAAAATTATTATGTAGATCCAGATGATAATACTCAAAACTTGATTTGAAATGAACCTCTGTTCTCTTTATCCTTCATAGCATCTGGGTTTGTGACATTTGTTAGGGTACTGCTGCACCCACTTAAAACCGACGTAATGATTTCTCTTTACCATTTTACTAGCATTATGACTGGGATTTCTGAAAGTCTGAATATTTTTGCAATTTTTTCAAACGAATATATGCTAACCTCTATTCCTCTCCAAATAGCAAGTGTGAGGTAATTACCACAGTCTAGCAACATTTTCATAGAAGGTTGTTTAAAGCTTCTTGCACTATTAGAGCATTTATGGAAAAGTGGTATGTGGAGAAAATTTTTATTTGAAATTCTCCTTGTCCAATTCAAGAACTAAAGATGTAAAATCCAAGTATTACATGTCAATAAAATAATCCAATCCTTTGATTACTATGAATTAGACACTGATTTGGTACGAAGGAAAATATAAGATAAACCTTCCACACTGAAAAGTTCATCATTGAAAATTGGTGTTAAGCTAAACCCATGACCTTACATCACTGGTTTTCCAGATCCTTCTTTCAGCATGAAATAACCTTTAACAAAACTTATAAACACTCCCACCTAAAGAACACTAATGAGGTAGCAAATATCAGATGTATATTCACCAAGCTATCAATACACCATACACCATACAAATGTAATATTAGCTGTGTGTGTGTGTGTGTGTGTGTGTGTGTGTGTGTGTGTGTGAGAGAGAGAGAGAGAGAGAGAGAGAGAGAGAGAGAGAGAGAGAGAGAGAGACTGGGGATTGAACCCAGAGGTATTCTACCTCTGAACTATACTCCCAGTCCTATTTTGCTTTTTATTTATTTTGAAACAGGGTCTCAATAAGTTGCAGAGGGCCTTGCTAAGCTGCTAATTCTGGCCTTGAACCTGCACTCCCCCTGTCTCATCCTCCCAAGTACTGGGATTCCAAATGTGCAAAATCACACTGGGCCATGTAAGCTTAATTTATCTTTTTGTTGAGGTCACTGGTGTTGAGTATGCACTCAACCTATCAAGCAGCAGATGAAAGCAGCAAAAGGTGATTATTTCTCATTTTGTTTTAAAAAGGAAGTCACTTACACCTTGTCTTAAAGTTCTAAAATAGGATACTTAGTTTTTGAAACAAAAAAAAGACAAAAAATACTATAAATTATAAATACTGGTAGAATTTCTTTGGGCATTAAAAGACCTAGCATATGTTTTTATATTTTAAGACTACATATATGCATATGTAATTGACTTGGGAAATGAGGTTTCAACATTTAACAGCTGCCCCCAGGCCTCAGGGAGCAGAAGTCTTGATCACCCACTCACAGGTACTCAATTAGAAAGAAGAATAATTCAATTTGGCAGCAACCTCTCCAGAATGGACGGCCGGCAGGAAACTCTCAGATCTGTTTACAGAGCCAGACTATCTATCTATCTATCTATCTATCTATCTATCTATCTATCTACATATCTATCTATCTATCTATCGGTACTGCAGATTTGGACACTGGGGTGGCGTACCTTTGAGCTATACCCCAGCCCTTTTTACTTCTTTATTTTGAAATCAGGTCTCACTAAGTTGTTGAGGCTGACCTTGAACCTGCAATCCTCCTATCTCAGCCTCTCAAGTACTGGGGTCACCATATCTGGCTGGGCCAGACCTTTGAAATGTGACAGAACTTTGTTTCTTAAAAAATGAATGAGCCAGGCATGGTAGTGCACGCCTTTAATCCCAGTACTTGGGAAGCTGACACAGGAGGATTGCAGGTTTGAAGCCATCCTCAGCAACTCAGTGAGGCTCACATCAACTTAGTGAGACCCTGTTTCCAAATAAAAAATAAAATAGGGCTGGGGGTATAGCTCAGAGGAAGAATGCCCCTGGGTTCAATCCTAGCACCACACACACATACATACACACACACACACACACACACACACACACACAAATTTAGTGAATGATGAGCAAGTTGGATGCAGTAATGGCATTTCTGTTCATAATAAAGAACGCTATAGCCGGGCGTGGTGGCGCACGCTTGTAATCCCAGCATTCGGGAGGCTGAGACCGGAGGATCCGGGTTCACGGCCAGCCTCAGCTACCTAGTGAGGCACTCCACAACTTAGTGAGACTCGGTTTCAAAATAAAGAATAAAAAATAGGGCTGGGGGTATAGCTCGGAGGTAGAATGCCCCTGAGTTCAATCCCCAATTCCGAAAAAAAAAAAAAAAAAAAAGAATGCTACCTCCTCTGAATTGTGGGATGTCTATTCTTTTATCAATAGAACTAGACTTCCCTTCTCTGTATCGATGGGAGACTTGGTGGCTAGATCTGGGTTGCCTGACTCATAAAGTCAAGCCGTGTCTAATTGAAAGAAACACCTTGATCTTCCTTCTCCAATAAAAGGAAAGAAGCAAAACTCAGGTGCAGTGGTTAGGAACTGAAAGCTTTCAGTTTCCAGATTTAGCACCATTAACTGACCAGCAGTGTGCAGCTCTTAGAGGAACAGAGATATCTAAAAATGCCTCACTGATGTCATCATTAGCTTGGTGGCTGGTTGGTTGGTTTGTATGAGGTTGTGGGCAAAAGTTAGTTATTGTATTTAAAAGAGGAGCTTGCTCGGTGAGAAGCAGCGTGTAACTTTTTGCCTCCACGCGGTATTGTTCTTTTTTTTTTTTCCTTTTTTCTTTCTTTTCTTTTTCTTTTCTCTTTTTGTGGTATTGGGGATGAAACCCAGGGGCATTCTACCTCTGGGCCACACCCCCAGCCCTATTTCATCCTTTTATTTGGAAACAGGATCTATCTAAATTCCAAAGGACCTAGTTAAGTAGCCGAGGCTGGCATTGAACCTGCGCTTCCCGGGTCTCAGCCTCAAGTCCTGGGATTCCACACGTGCACCAGCACGCCCGGCGATAGTGTTCATTTCGAGAGGAATGAGGAGCGGCGTTATCATTCTTGGCAGATACAGGTGCCCCTTCATCTTTTTCTGCTTTTGCAAGAAAAAAGAACTTGACTCGAAATGAAATCTTCCATCTGGGTTGTAACTCTGAGGCAGGATACTTGGTTGCGGCTGCAGATCGGCGCCTGCGCAGTCGAATGCAGCAACCAGCCGGTTCTTGAGCTGCGCGCCTGAGGCTCTATTTGTTCCCAGGTGAGGTGTCAGCTCAGGGTGAGTCGTCGCTCCAGCTCTCACTACATGATATGCGCTCTTGCCATTTCATTGGAGAGCTTTTTTAAAAAAATTATTATGCGGGTGGGGAGAATCTGGGTTTGTAATTGTTGTTTGTAGAAGAAATGATTCCTTATTTAGGAAGCAGTTGACTTTTTATCCATCCAATCTGAGGGCATGAAATAACTATCGTCACGCTATACATTCTGCCCTGTATTTTTCTTCTTTTCTCCACTGGGTCGATTCAATTTTTGATCCATGTTGAGAAAGCTGTGACTGTATTTTCCCTTGGAATGTGTGCAACACCAGTTTTACACACCCAACAATTTGACAGTCTGTCCATCTCCATGACCACACTGTTATTTTTGGAAACATCTCCTGCATTGACTTCTGTTCTCCTCACCCCATTCTTCCTTTTATCTTCGGGGTTAATTGGATAGGTACCTATTTCATCTTCATCCTTACCTTGGTTGGGGTCCAACAACTTCAGCGTTCTTCTTGCATAGTGAACTGCCAATTTTTCATCGTAAGATCTGCCAGGAAATGTGGACTTTTTTCCATCTGTGTGTCCAGCTTCTCATTTTCGTCTTGGAGTCTGGGGAGGTCTCTCTAGTGTTTTTTGCCAAGGGCAGAGTCAGAGTCTTTGGTGGGGAGGGAACAGGGCATATGTCTTCCATCAGTAGGACTAAAGTAGGACTTTAGATAAATATTTTCATCCTTGTGTGTTGACATTGGGCTCAGTTCATTTTTATCTCTTTCTTCAGAGCCGGATTAAAAGTCTCTTCTAGATTTCAGCGATGCCATCGCTTCATCAGCCATTCCCGGGAGATCAGAGATAGAAGTTTCACCTGTCCTTACAGAGCAAGGTGCTTTCCTGACTGGGGAGGCATCGGGCTGGGACCTGGCCTCAGATTTTGCTCTTCTGAAGTGTTCTGGGGCCAGGCATGGTGGTGCACGCTCGTAATCTCAGAATTTGGGAGGCTGAGACCGGAGGATCCCGGATCTTGACCAGCCTCGGCTACTTAGTGAGGCCCTTCGCAACTTAGTGAGACCCTGTTTCAAAGTAAAAAATAAAAAATAGGACCATAGATGTAACTTGGAGGTAGAATGCCCTGGGTTCAATTCCCAGTACCTCAAAAAAAAAAAAAAGTGTTCTGGGTCCCATCGCTGCTTCTGACTTCTGCGTATCAGTGCAGCCCTTCCCATCCCGTGGGTGTGGGGAGTGTTTTAGAAGGTGGCCGTGGTTCTTGCTGCCGTGTCCTTCTCACAAGGGAATTCGCTAAGGGCGGATGTGCTGCTGAGCTGCAGGGTCACGCCTCACGACGCCTGCTTCACAGAGGCCGGGATTTGTCTCATCGTCGCTCCCGGAAGTCGCTTCAACCTTAGGTGTGGCCGAGTTTGTGTGGGGCCCTCTGGGCTCTCCTGTGGAAGCTCCTGGGTCCTGTATCTTTTAAAGTGAATCTGAGGCAGGAATTTTAAAACACGTGGTTTGGACTTTAACACAGAAACTCATAAACAGCCGGGCGTGGTGGCGCACGCCTGTAATCCCAGCATTCGTGAGGCTGAGACCAGAGGATCCGGGTTCGCGGCCAGCCTCAGCTACCTAGTGAGGCACTCCGCAACTTAGTGAGACTCGGTTTCAAAATAAAGAATAAAAAATAGGGCTGGGGACAAAGATATGTGATTAACCCTGTTGTACCCAAGAAATGTATAAAAATCTATGCTAAAAAAATTTTTAAAATTAAAAAAAAGAAACTCATAAACAGTCAAATAAAATGTGTGTGTGTGTGTGTGTGTGTGTGTGTGTGTGTGTGTGTGTGTGTGTGTGTGTTACTGGGAACTGAACCCAGGGATGTTCTACCTCTGGGCTACACCCCAGCACTATAATAATATAATATAGTATAGTATTATATATATATATATATATATATATATATATATATATATATATATATATATATATATATGGAGAGAGAGAGAGAGAGAGAGAGAGAGAGAGAGAGAGAGAGAGAGAGAGTGTCTCATTAAGTTGCAGAGGGCCTCACTAGGTTGTTGAGGATGGCCTCGAACCTGCAATCCTCCTGTCTCGGTCTCCCAAGTCCTGGGATTACAGGCGTGCACCTCCATGCCCGGCCAAATCAAGCTCTTCTACGACGAGTGTGGCAGAGGCACTTATTCCTGTTACTTTCTCTCATGGCCTCTTAGTTTTCTTTCTCCTCTGTGTGTCTGTGACATCGCATAGAACTGTGGTGACATCTACTGCACGCCGTCCTCTTGGTCCTGGTCCGTGCATCACGAGGACAGATCCCTCATGTGACAGAAGGGGGGGGACAACTCACGCCGTTGTCTTCTGGGGTTCATTCTTCTCCTTTTCTGGGAAGAAGGATGTCTTTTGGAACTTCTCAAATTTCTACATTATCGTGAAAAGTAAAAACAGTGCGTTTCTGAATCTGGGGAGAGGAGAAGGCAGACCGAAGAAATTAGACATAGACACACATTTCGGAGCTAGGGCCGTGGCTCAGTGGCAGAGCTCTTGCCTACCACGTGTGGGGCCCTGGCTTTGATCACTAGCAAGACAGACAGACAGACACACACACACACACACATTTCATCTCAGTGTGCAAAAAATTCTACTAGATTATGAGGGGTTACAGCTGAAAAAGGAAAGGAAAGGGCTTCCTTATAGATCCAGAAAATTGTGCATGAAGGCAACCTCAATGGGGTTACAGACGACTGCAGAAAAATGTGGCTGGTCGGTTCAATCCGTGCTGTGTAGTTAATTCTTCTCCCGCAGGGTCTTGGGCTAGCAGTCTCCTGGAGGTGTCTACTTCTCGGCCAGGAAGAGTCGTGAGAACACTAGAATACTGATCAGCCACTGGAGTGGTCTGAACACCGGGTAGCAAGACCAGGAGAAGCCCGCTGGCGTTGTCCGAGGTGACGGGGAGCTTCTCCTCCTCGAGGGTTCTTACGAGGTCCTTCTTCCTGAAGTCCCAAACTGTGACTTTAGGGGGTCATACAGACTTTCAGGCAAGCCTCAGAGCAAAACAAAACTGTGCAGATGACAGCTACACTTTATCACTATTGCTATCAGTAGTACTAGTATTATCAGCTCATTTTCTAGAAGACAAAATTGACACATGAAGAAGCTGAGTCGCTCTCCCAGAGGCAAAGAGGTAATAAACAGGGTTGAGGACTCCTGCCAGGCAGCCCCGGCCTCCACCGTAATCACCCGGCCCAGGTGCTGGAGGCTCCGGGCAAAGTCACTTCTTCTCTGAGCAAGCCGGGGCAGAGGTGGGGGGAGCTGAAGTTTCATCATCCACCACTATCAACCACCATCAACTGCTCACCTCCCTCTCACTTGGAGGTGCGGGCTCTTGGTGCACCTGCTCCAGGAATCTCGGGTGTCTGCGGAGAGCACAGGACTGGAGGGACTGAGGCTTGCATCCTGAGCACTCTGAGACACTGTGGTCAGGCGTCTGCTGGCAAATGAGGGAAAAGAAGAGCATATCCGGGGATGGGAAGAGTGCTTTTTAAAATTGTTTTTAGAGCCGGGCGTGATGGTGCACGCTTGTAATCCCAGCATTTGGGAGGCTGAGATCTGAGGATCCCGGTTCGCAGCCAGCCTCAGCTACCTAGTGAGGCACTCTGCAACTTAGTGAGATTCGGTTTCAAAATAAAGAATAAAAAATAGGGCTGGGGGTATAGCTCGGAGGTAGAATGTCCCTGAGTTCAATTCCCAGTACCAAAAAAAATAAATAAATAAAATAAAATTGTTTTTAAATAAAAGTATCATTATCCTGCATTGAAGAATTAAGAAAAAAAAAAAAAAAAGGTGTCCATACTCCTCCAACCTGCCCCAAAGGAGGAACTTTTGGATTTTCTTAAAATTGTTCACTCTTCTCATAATTTCTTTCTTTTTTTTTTTTTTTTTTGGTCTGCTATAGGGGTAGACTTTATGATCTACTTTTTAAACTTTAAAATTATCTTCTCGACCTCCAGCCAAGTTTGGTGGGATATACCTGTAATCCCAGTTCTTGGGGAGGCTGAGGCAGGAGGATCGTTAGTTCAAAGTCAGCCTTAGCAACTTAGTGAGACTCTTAGCAACTTAGACCCTGTTTCAAAATTAAAAAAAAAAAATTTTAAAAAAAGGTTGAGGGTATAGCTCAAAGATAAAATGCCCCTGGGTTCAAATTCCAGTCCCAAAAGAAAATAAGAGAAATATCTTTCCACTTCCAACAGTCCTATCTGCCTCAGATATAATGATATGGTCTTTATAGCTGGCTGCAGATCCAAGCTAGGAGCCTGGTGGATCCAGTGACCACAGGTGCAGCGCGGGGTCACTGCCACGAACAGCAGGAGCTGTGATAACTTCCCAGAAGCAACACCCAGAGATCAGTATCTTCATTTCCTCTCATTCTGTTCCGTGATGAAGCCAGCAGTTTCTACAAAACCACCAGTGGAGGAAACAGCGCGTTGGGTTTCAGTGCGAGGAAGCACTGCAGGAGCTGTGGGTCAGTTTTGTTTTTCTTTTGTTTTTGTTTTTTTCTTTTTCTATATAGAAGGAATTTATTTTTTAAAATAATGCCGTTTAGCATAAATCCAAAACATCAAACACTTTACAATAACTCTAACCAAGTATGTACTAGTCCTATCCACAAGAAAACTTCAAACATTATTGGTAGAAAGAAGTGCACTGGCCCTAAGTTGCTACATAAATGCAGTGCTTTCCAGCTCAAAGTCCAAGCATGCTTTTGTATAAGTGTATAATGTAAAAAGCTGGTGCTAAAATTTATATGAAGATGCACAGGTCCAAGAAGAGCCAAGTTAATCTTTTTTTTTTTCAGATTTTATTTTATTTTTATTTTTAAAAAATTATTTATTTATATTTTCAGCACAGATTTTTTATACATTTCTTGAGTACAGCAGGGTTACATAGACATTTATGACATATCAATCATTGTCAGATCACAAACAGCACCAATTCTTCATTTTACACGTATAGCCCACATTCTTAACATAGCTTGGTAAAGCAAACTTTCTAGAGTCATAAAACCATAAACCTTTAGGGTCATATATTTACTTTCTAAGAAGTGGGAGGGTCTTTCATCTACGCATCCTAGGGGCAATCTCCAGACTTCGAGACACCAATGTAGCCATAGCAGAAGAGTCAGTATAATTGCTCATATATGCAGATAGCAACTGCCAGGGGGGAGAGGGCCCAGCTGGGCTCCCACAACTCCCCCATTTTTATTTTAAAATGCACGAGGGACTGTGCCTGTCTTAGGTCGTTTCCTACCAGGTGCTTAACCTTTACCATCATGGGGTCTCGATGAGTCATTCAACGAGCCCTGTCTTAGGTTGACTGAGCCGAGTCAATCTTACAGAACAACATTGAAGGGCAGAAGCTGTCAGACACCAACCCTGTTACCACGTTTCAGTGACGGCATGGTATTGGCTGAAAGAAGTAACAGATAATGAGAGAGGATAGTCCAGAAATGGACTGTGTGCATATTCCTCCCTCCATGACCAAGAGATGCGGAAGGTGGGAAGGAGCTCTTTCCCTCTGAGGAGGTGGAGAGGGACCCAGAGGGGCTGGGGGGAGGACCCAGTGGTGGGCCGGGCTGCAGCAGGTGCCTCCTCCCACTCCTTCCTCTGTATCTCTGCTCACAGGCCTTTCAGCCCTCTCTCAGGCCAAGATCACAATAAAGGAGGAGGTGACACCTCCCTTAGCTCAGCCCAGCGCCTCCTTGTCACTTGCCGGCCAGCAGGGTTCCCGAAAAGGGAAGCCTTCCCCCAGCTCCCGCCGGCCATTCTCCTGTGGGGAGTCCAGGCTGCCGGCCACTTTCCCCGGTGTCCCCCAGACATGCAGGTGCGCTGTCCGCAGCTCAGAGAGGGAGGTTGCGGCAGGAGCCCCACTGGCCCTTCATTTCCACTAAATGCAGACCACTGCTACGCAAAACAGGATACATGTTGTGGAAGTGGCAGAAAGAAAAGAAAAAAGACTTCTTCGAGTAGGATCAAGAAAGGACAGAAGAAGAGTTAGTGAAAGAGGAATGAGAGGCTGCTATTTGAAAGAGTTCGCTGTAGAAGGAGTGTAGAAAGAGCTGATAATTAATCATTAATATGAATCATGCTTAAAGCTATGTAACTTTAGCCCAAATGAATCTTTATTTCTCTAGTTACTTCTTTCGGTTAATTTATTTAGGACTGAATAATAACTTATTAAGAATTTATTAGTTGCCGGACATGGTGGCTCATGCCTGTAATCCCAGTATTGGAGAGACTGAGACAGGGGGATCACAGGTTCGAGGACGCCCTCAGCAAGTAGTGAGACTCTCAACAATCTAGTGAGACCCTGTTTCAAAATAAAACTAAAATAGGGCAGGGAGTATAGCTCAGAGGTAGAATGACTCTGGGTTCAATTTCCAGTATCCCCCTCCAAAAAAAAAAAAACAACAACGAAAAACCCTAGTAACTTACCAGTAATGTAATGTATTAACTTATTAAAATTTATTAGTAATTTATTGAAAAGTAGCCTGAAAGCCTTGATTGTTTTATTTCTGCCAGAAAGTCAGACCTTTAGATGAAGGACACGGACAAATACGTTTGGGTGAATGAGTAACGAGGAAGGAGAATCTGATATGCCTGACTTTGCTGAAAAGGACAGACCTGGCACGGGGGCACAGCTCGAGTCTGGAGACGTGAGGTTCTCAGAGTGGGGACCAGGAAGGGCGGGGAAGGCTGCGAGACACTGTAGAAGAACGGCAGAGTTTGCGCACGCGCCTTGTCGGCAATCTCTGTGTCATTTGCCCTTCGCCACCAGAGTCTCCAAAGCCTAGCTGCGTCCTGGTATCGGAGGTAAGGCCTGACCAAGGCACCTGCTAGTGACCATGGAAGAAATGAAAGGTGACCCAAGAGTTGGGCCACCTGTGCAGAAATGCCTGCTGCCACCCGGGATCCAGGGGAACAGGAATACCTGATTTCACATGCCCACAGTCTTGGTTTAATTAGAAGAGGAATTTTCTTTGCAATTATATCTCTATGTTACTTTATTCTGTGACATACAACACCACCATCGTTGTCCTCATCATCATAATCATCATCATCATCATCAATTACAGGAAGGCTTAAGGATCCAACTTGACATAACTCTAGCCATCTTGTTGCAGTCAACATGTTGCCCATCAGGTGGCGCTGGCGCATGCCAAGCCCAAAAGGCAAAGTCATCGGGACAGAGAAGCCAGGGTGGTGATGTGTAATCCCAGTACTGGAGAGGCTGAGACAGAAGGATCACAGCTTAAAGGCCAGCCTCAGCAACTTAATGAGGCCACCCGAAACTTAGTGAGACCCTGTTTAAAATAAAAATGGTTGGGGGGTGTAGCTCGGAGGTAGAATGCCCCTGGGTTCAAGCCCCACTACCCCCACACACACAAAAAAAAGGGGGGGGGGAGATAGAGAAGCATGGTGTCGCAGCCGTTAATGCCAGGAGTGTTTCTTAACTGACATTTGAGCACATTCACGGTTTTTGAGGCAGCCCAGGTATGTTCTGGTTGGCAGCAGTCCAGCACCGTCTAGCTTGGCATCTACACTCCCTCTCCCTGCCCTGAGGTACAGGCCTCTGCCGCACTCTGTCTCCCAACACCTGCTTCTGCACAGAGGCCGCAGCAAATCAGACTCTGGGCAATCCTGGATCCTTCTGCCTCTCCCTTCAGCCACAAGCCGACCCTTGCCATATCAGCGGGTTCTCAGACACCAGGACCGGCCTTTTCCAGAAACAGATGGTGTTTCCATCTGTTCAGTGAGCAATAGTTCAATTGGTTCACTTCCTGTCTGTGGGAAGTCAACAAGAAGCTCCCTGTTCTCGGAATGCTCAGCCTGGAGTGTGGGTCTGGAGAGGAAATGCCTGGGAGGGCTTTGAAATGAGTGGACCGAGTGATTGTTAACTGACTTAGCCACAGAGCCATTCAGGGCAGGCTGCAGGTGTGGAGGAAGGGGTAGGGAGCCGAGTTTCTGTCTCAGGCGGAATCCTTGGCTTACATGGCAGGAAAGAATTTCAGTCATGAATGAATGTCAGCCAGAGACACAGACAGACGTTTATTAAGGAAAATAAGAAATACACGTTCAAGCCGGGCATGGTGGTGCATGACTGTAATCCCAGTACTTGGGAGGCTGAGAAAGGAAGATCACAGGTTCAAGACCAGCCTCAGTAACTCTGTGAGACTCTCATCAAACTTAGTGAGACCCTGTTTCAAAACAATAAATAAAACATCTGGGGGTGTAGCACACAGGTAGAATACATCTGGCTTCAATCTCTAGTACCAATAATAATAATAATAATAATAATAATACAGAAATACACATTGAAGAAGAGAACACCAGCTACCTCCAGAGAGAGAGAGAGAGAGAGAGAGAGAGAGAGAATGAGAGAGAGAGAAAGAGAGAGAGAGAGAGAGAGAGAGAGAGAGGTGGTGGCCATGTGAGGGGCTGAGCTTCTTCCCTTCATGTATTGGACCTTTTAAGAATTTAGGCCTAGACTTCTCTTATCAGTTTAGAACACATTCAAGAGGCTAACAAAATATCCACACCATTGAGCCGGATGTCGAGTGCTCTGAGATTTACTGGACCTTTCAAGAATTGAGTAGTGGGGGAAAACGGACCCTCAGGGGGAAGGTGAGGGCCATTGTGGGGGTAGCTTTAAAGCTACAATCTGTCTTTCCTTCCCCTTTGTCTCCATTCCACTGATTTATTTCTCTAATCCTACCTCAATAGACTGTCTTTGGATAGATATTGTTTTATTATAATTACACCCCCCCCCAAAAAAAAAGCAGTGGAGATTTTGGAAGTGTTTCTCCAGGGACAAGGAAGTCAGGTCATTTCCAAATAATCTCTGTTAGAGTTTGGCCTGTGTGGTGAAGGCTTGAGTCCTAGCCTGTGGTGCAGCTATTGGAGGTGGGCGGAGCCTAATGAGAGGAAGTTAGGTGACGGGAGGGGGGGTGGCGAGCTCTTGAAGGGGCTCCTTCCACACGGGGCTCCTCCTGCTTCTTCTCTTTCATACCTCACAGTTTTGTTCCACCACAAAATCCCAGCCATGATTTTCTACCTCAACTCAAGCTCAGAAGAAATGAAACCATACAACTGAAACCTCTAAATCAAGGAGCCAGAATAAACCTTGACTCTTTTTTTTTTTCTTTCTGGTACTGAGGATTGAACCCAGGGGCATTGTATGCCTAAGCTACACCCACAGCCATTTTTATTTTTATTCTCATGTTGAAACAAGGTCTCCCTGAGTTGCTGAGTCTGGCCTTGGACCTATGATCCTCCTGTCTCAGTCTCCCAAGTCCTGGGATTTGAGGAGTGTACCACCAGGACTGAATATTTTGCTATAGTAATGGAAAGCTTTTTCAAATAACCTTGCCCCATATTCCTCTGACACAAAACTGTTTTCCTGTCTTGTTGTTCCTTCCATAGAACTATCTTTTTTCTCTTTCTTTTGCCAGGAAATTCCCATGACTTGACTGCCATAGATCTGTCAAATAGGAATATAATAAAATATGATCTCCTATGCCTCCTACGCATCAGAGTCTGTTAGCCGGAATAGTAAATGACTTTGGCTTTCAAAAAATACTAACAGAGAATTGGTTAAGTATGCTATTAGGCTAAGAATTTAATTTTTCTTTTTGTTAAGCGTAGGTGATTTGTTTTTTCTAAGCGTAGGTAATTTGTTTTTTCTTTCCTAAGCAGGAAGTGACCTGCTCTTCACCTAAGTCTTATATTTGCATCTACTGGATACAATGACCAAACATTGACTGAAACTGGCTCTCAGCTGTCCCTGCATGTAATTTTTAACTTCCAGCTTGTGACAAGCTTGAAACAGGACTCAAGACCATTGCCAGGTACCATAACAAGTCATGCGTCCCCAAAGCATTAGCAACATGCCCGTGCTCCCGAAGGTTCTTTGAGAAGATTGCTGGGGAGGTTTACGGTGCATAGAATACATCATTTCTCTAGAAATACCTACCTCGTGGCATTACTTATTTTTTTTACAGAAAAGCAACAATTGCTTCCCGAATTTCATCCCCACCCCCTAGAACTTAGCTACTATGAATCCACTTTCTCCACTTCTGTATATTCCCCCAGATTTTTCAATTTCTCCATGCTTTTTTGGTTGTTTTTTTTTTTTTTTTTTTTTTTGCGGTACTAGGGATTGAACTCAGGGGCATTCTACCTCCGAGCTATACCCCCAGCCCTATTTTTTATTCTTTATTTTGAAACCGAGTCTCACTAAGTTGTGGAGTGCCTCACTAGGTAGCTGAGGCTGGCCGTGAACCCGGATCCTCCGGTCTCAGCCTCCTGAATGCTGGGATTACAAGCGTGCGCCACCACGCCCGGCTCCAATTTCTCCATGTTTTTAAGAGGGAAAAAAAATAAGCAAGGCATAATGGCCCACATCCATAATCCCAGTAGTTGGAAAGCTGAGACAGGAGGATCGCAGCCTCAGCAACTTAGCAAGACCCTCAGCAACTTAGCAAGACCCTTTTCAGAACAAAATAAATAAATAAATAAATAAATAAATAAATAAATAAATAAATAAATAAAGAGGGCTGGGGGCATGGCTCAGAAGTAGAATGCCCCTGGGATCCTCGGTAACAACTACAAAAAATATCTCTTGTTTTTGTCCTCAATCTTAGAGAATCCTTTCCCACCTCCAGGTATTAATGACTTTGGAGAATATCATATAGAAACTGTGTTATCTCACTTTAGTGCCAGGGATATTTATAGATAAGCACAACTGTTGAGCAAACTGTTCATTTTATCTTTTGGTTTTGATAATTTTTTCATTATTATTATTATTATTAGTAGTAGTAGTAGTAGTAGTAGTACTGGGGTTTGAACCCAGGGGTATTCCACCCCCAAAATACACTCCCAGAATTTTATTTTTTATTTATTTTATTTTTTTATTATTTTATATTTATTTATTTATTTATTTATTTATTTATTTATTTATTTATTTATGGTACTGAGGATTGAACTCAGGGGCATTCTACCTTCGAGCTATACTCCCAGCCCTATTTTTTATTCTTTATTTTGAAACCGGGTCTCACTGAGATGTGGATGGCCTCACTAGGTAGCTGAGGCTGGCCTCAAACCCGGATCCTCCGGTCTCAGCCTCCCAAATGCTAGGATTACAAGCGTGTGCCACCATGCCCTGCTTATTTTTTATTTTTAGACAGGGTCTTGCTAGGTTGCTGAGAGTCTCGCTAAATTGCAGAGGCTGGCCTTGAACCTGCAATCCTCTTATCTCAGCCTCCCAAGTACTGGGGTTATAGTCATGAGCCTCCATGCCCGGCTGCTTTTAATAATTTTTAGCTTAAAAGTTTAATATGGCCATTTAGATAGCAAGTCCTTTATTTATTTATTTATTTATTTATTTATTTATTTATTTTGCGGCACTAGGGATTGAACTCAGGGGACATTCTACCTCCGAGCTACACCCCCAGCCCTATTTTTTATTCTTCATTTTGAAACAGGGTCTCACTAAGTTTCGGAGTGCCTCACTAGGTAGCTGAGGCTGGCCTTGAACCTGGATCCTCTGGTCTCAGCCTCCCGAATGCTGGGATTACAAGCGTGCACCACCACGCCCGGCTGCAAGTCATTTATTTACTGAAGAAATTTCCCCCCACACTTCTCAAGAGTTCTTGTTTTCTCTATAACTAATTTGTCTTGGCCCGCTTTTAGAGATTCAAACATGTGACAGCTGGAGGTGAATACTGTATTCAATTGAACTTTCTGCTTCACCATTGGAGGAGGCGTGTGTAAACAGACCTCACCTTCTCAAAAACTGATCTCACTCTCGGCCTAGCGCCATCTTCGTAGAAACCTCTGCGCCGTGAGAGCCAAGTGCAGGAAGAAGTGAACGCACAGGCTGAAGCGTAGAAGAAGAAAGGCGAGGCAGAGTCCAAGTAAACTAGCGCGTGCACCATGATGGCCAAAGGAGCAGAAACAAAGAACCCCAGAGGCCGGTGCCCCGGGACAAGTTGTTGGACTGCCACTCCTGTCCAGAATTATTTGTCTCAATGATCTGGAACTTCCATCGTCATCGGAACGCCAAGATCAGCTCCGAGACAGACAGCTTGCTCATAACAAAGAGCCTCTGTGGTCCGTTGCTGGCGCTTTTGGCATTCTGGACCAGTTCTCTCTATTGTGGCTGAGTGCAATGCCTGTACAATAAATCATCTCTTCTGCTTAGCTGAAAAAACAAATAAAAACTGATCTTTAATAAGGCATTCACTCCCACGGAACCCGAGGCTAGAAATACCCAAAAGTCCCAGCGGGGGAATTCTTGAGAGAGTGGCCAGCCATCACCATTCCGAGATAAGGCTGGCTGGACTTCTAAAGGAGGATGCACTGCGTTCCAAAGCGGCCAAAGCATCTCGAGGCCGGCTTGCAGAGGCCCGCCGCTCTTGCTTGTATCGGGCCAAAGGAGGAAAGCAATGTTCTGCCTAGGTGCTCTGCAGCGAGGAAGTCTGGGGATGAGTTTACATGAACGTTTAAGGAATTTTGTCTCCGGACTAGGGCTAGTTTCCTTTGCTGCTTCTCAGTCTCATTTTTTCTTTTCTGGGTTTATTCTCATCCCTTACCTCTAAGCTACTCTTAATTAAATAAGCAAGCCCATCTGAACGGTGCATAACATATCTATATCCCTTATTTTGAGTCTGAACCGAAATGGGACACTTTTCCCCATAGTACTCAGCTGTACTGCGAACACACTATTTCAGCAGATTTTGGTACTATTGATAAAGTATTTATGCTTTTACATACTCATTCTTTTTCCTCAACTAAATTTAAGTAGTCTGATATTTTAATTATTGTGTGGCATGTGGTCCCCCACAGCCAAATGCACATTTTCTAATGTAAAAAGCAGAGCGCCAAAGGTGAGCACAATGGTACATGACAGTAATCCCAGTACTTTGGAGGCTGAGACAGGAGGATCGCAGGTTTGAGGCCAGCCTCAGCAACTCAGTGACACTCTCAACAACTTAGTGAGACCCTGTTTCAAAATAAAAAGGGCCAGTGGTGAAGCCCAGAAGTAAAAGGCCCCTTGGTTCAATCCCCAACACAACAAAAAGAACAACAACAACAAAAGCAGAGTGTGAAAAGACTCTTTGTGGGGTCTCAGTAGCTCTCTATTTTTCCTGATTGCAAATAACGCTGCTCTGTCACTGGGCAGCTGTTTATTTTTCTAAGTTTCTCTACAGTACATTGCAGGCACATAGGATATGCACATTCTTGAACTTCTTCAGAGAGTGACTCATTTTTTCTTAAAAAGTTGGTTGAAATTCCAAAGAAGGAAGCACGAAACTCCAGAATGATCAAGTCTCAAGCACTAGCCTGAGCTGAGACTCCAGGAAAAGTGTTGGCCATTGACTTCTCAAATATTGCCTCTCCCTGATTATTTGCGTTATTTCTCACAGAACTCTTTTTAGATGTTTTCTGGTATCTTCTCTTCTGTCATCCAAGCTTCTTAAATGTCTGACACATTTTCGAATCTCTTTTGTAGCCTTAGCTTTCAGTTCTAATACACTAATTCTCTCTTCACTTTAATCAGTTGTCATCCTTATTCAATTCATTACAAATTATAACTATCGTAATTTTTATTTCACAAAGTTCTCTTTGGCCCTTTCTGTGCTACTCGCATCCTCCATAGATTGGACAATGCTCACCACCTCGGTGAGGGTGGGTCATCTTTATTCAGTTTACTGACTCAAATGCCCATCTTTTCCAGAAGCACCTCTCAGACACACCCAGAAATAATATTTTACTGGCTATCTGGAATCCCTTAACGCAACAAAACTAACATAAAATTAATATCACTCTTCATTTTACAGTTTTAATGTTTTCATACACGTTGTGAACAACACTGGTTTTGAAATCACAATTTCTTAAAAACAGAATATCAATCATCTTTTACATAATTGATATCTTACCTTGAAGAACAAGAGATAGTACCTAAATATATTCAGAGCTTATTGCTTTTTAAGGTCTTTATTTAGAATTACTAGAAATAATTTTGTGAAGATAATAATTTACTGTACAGTCTTTGCGTTCCATTTCATTAAAATATAAGCATGAGCATTACTCACATTAGAAATTTTACTAAAATTCAACATTTATTGATACCTGGGGGGGGGGGAGAAACTTCCTGAGATTTTTCAGTGTTTACAGAACTGTCTTTCAACTAGAAAAAAGCTAAAAGTTGCAAAATATGCTAATGCAACTTTTTGAGGGGCAACGCTCAAGAATTCTTGAAAGGACTTTCTTTATCCAGTCCGATGCAAGTAAAAAGGGTAACTAAGGAAAGTCATGTTATGTTTTTACATGAGAGAATGCTTTGCAAGTCTACCGAGACTAAAAAAAAAATGTCATACTAAGAAGAAAACTTCTTTTACTCTTTCAAGGGCTAATTCTAGAATGGAAGAGAGAGAGAGAGAGAGAGAGAGAGAGAGTGTGTGTGTGTGTGTGTGTGTGTGTGTGTGTAAAAGGAAAAATCAGACAATTGATAGGTATTGATAAGTGACCACATATTGAACAATAAACTGTGATATTGCATAGTCCCATTCGTGAGAAAGACATAAATGACAAATAGCTTGATACTAAAATTTATTTTCACAGGTGTCTAGTATTTTCTTAGGATTAAGTCAAGCACTCAATGCTGTATATTGCATTTTGCAATACTGTAAAAATTGTGTTTTATGCTGATGGCCTTATAATTAAGGTTCTATTTATATAAGCTGTTTTCACGATTACATATTTTTAAATGTTACTTGAAACTCCCGTCTTCCATTTCTACCATTCTAGGAAAAGATTAGTTTTACATAGGACTTCAAAATTTTTTTAAATTGTGTTATGTTTTTGGCCTCACTTAAAGCAGAGCTTTTATGAAGTAGCATTACCTTAAATATTAAGACTTTATAACCAGTATATTTTGGAGTCTTTAATGTCCACTCATCAGATTCTCAACACCATGTACATTTCAAACTACCTACTAAATGTTATTTATTCTCTATTCTGAATAACAGGGCCCCAAAACGTTATGGAACTTGAAGTATTTTTCCATTGGAAAAGTTTGGTTTTCTCAGAACAAAATAATTTTCAGACTTTATCAACTTTCTTTAAGGTATACATTGAATGATAACCTACGCATTTTGTAATAAAAACCAAAGTCTCTATACCAGAGACAGTTACACTGACGCTCTTAGACAGAGCTCAAGGTTTCTGGCGGGAATGTCTTTGAAAAGAGCTCTGCAGATGGCTCAGGGTTCCAGGTGTCTCTGGAGAACTTCTCTCTCCTGTGCCCAGGGCAGAGAAAGCAAGGACAGCAGTTAGACCTGGCGGCTTGTCCCATTTCCTGTCCTCCTTAGGCAAAGTGTGTGTGTGTGTGTGTGTGTGTGTGTGTGTGTGTGTGTGTGTGTGTGTGTTTGGGAATTAACTCCCTAGGTCAGTCAGAACCAGTGGAATATGTATATCTATATACTTGTATCTATACATTCCTCCCTGTACATCTGTATGTATATCTCTTTTTTGTGTGTGTGGTGTTTCTTTTATTATTATTATTATTATTTTTCAGCACGGATTTTTATACGTTTCTTGAGTACAACAGGATTACATAGACATTTATGACATATCAATCATTGTCAGAACACAAATAGCACCACTTCTTCGTTTTCCACGTATAGCCCACATTCCTAACATAGCCTGGTCAAGCAAACTTTCTAGAGTCATAAAACCATAAACCTTTAGAGTCATATATTTACTTTCTAAGAAGTAGGAGGGTCTTTCATCTACGCATCCTAGGAGCAATCTCCAGACTTGGAGACACCAATGTAGCTGTAGCAGAAGAGTCAGTATAATTACTCATATATGCAGATAGCAACTGCCAGGGGGGAAAGGGCCCAGCTGGGCTCCCACAACTCCCCCGTTTTTATTTTAAAATGCACAAAGGACTGTGCCTGTCTTAGGTCGTTTCCTACCAGGTGCTTAATCTTACCCATCATGGAGTCTCGATGAGTCATTCAACGAGCCCTGTCTTAGGTTGATATTGCCCTGAGAAAATGGAACCCGTCATTGACTATCTGTACGTATGTCTCTATAGTTTTAAATCTCTATGCATAAGCCGTGTGTGTATGTGTGTGGAGAGAGAGAGAGAGAGAGGCAGAAATAGATTTTTAGAGATGGCACGTCTGAAATCTGAGGGTGGACCACCAGAATGGAGAAGGGTACAAGCCAGTATCGTAGTTCAAGTCCGAAGACTGTCTGCCGACAGGCTTCCTTCTTACTTGACAGAGGCCAGGCTTTGCCCTATTAGGGATTTCAACTGGTTGGGTAAGGCCCACCCACGTGGTGAGGCACAGCCAGCGTGGTTCAAAGTCCACCCACCTTGGCACTTTCCTCCATCATCTGTTCCAGGGACCTCATCCTCCACCTGAGGCAGGCCGGCCAGTGAAGCTGTGACCTGCAGTGTCCTGCAGTGCCGAGCAAGTGGTGAGGAGGGCACTAGGACCGCCCGGGAAGCGGAGATGGAATCAGCGGCTTTGGAGAGACATGGTTGTGAACTTCACCCAGGAGGAGCGGGCTCTGCTGGATCCTTCCCAGGAGAAGCCCCATGGAGATGTGAGGTGGGATAGCATTCAGAATGTGGCCTTTCCGGGAAAACGTGTCAAAAGAGCGCTGCGAAGATTCCTGCTGTAATCGGGGAGCACGTTCAAGCAGTTATGGCGTGGAGGAAGTGTGGGGAAATGCCCAGCCTCCCCGCAGCGGAGGGGCCGTGAGCCACATTTCAGAGTCTTGGAGGAAAGCACAGGATTGCGGTGCATCTGCAGGAGTCTTCATGTGTCAATCATCCCAGCTCTGTGAGACTGAGGAATACGAGAGAAACCATCTAAAGGGAAGCAACATGGGGAAGCCTCCAATGATCCTTTCAAAGGCATGCAAGCATTCAGAAGACAGAAATTCCCTACGTTTGTAAGGAAGGTGGGAAATCTTTCATTTCCCATAAAAACCATATGAGGCCTATGATGGTGCACACTGGAGTTGACTCTTATTAATGTAACATTTAATCTTCCCAGTTCAGTTCTGTGTCATAAAAGGAGTCACACTGGAGGGAAACCCTATGAATGTTGGCGCTGTGACAGCACTATGCGATCCGGCAGTTCTTGAGCCCATCAAGAGACTCAGGCCGAAGAGAAGCCCCACAAGTGTAAGAAGTGTGGGAAAGTCTTCAGGAGCCTCAGCCACACGTTCACACTCATGAAAGGACTCACAGTGAACAGAAACCCAATGACTGTAAATAATGTGGGAAATGCTTCTCAACATTGGATTCCTTGGGGGAACATGAAAAGATTCACACTAGAGAGAAACCTTTGGAATGTAAGGAATGTGGAAAATTCTTCTCTACAATCTGCTCATGTGTAGATACATGAAAGAATTCACACTGGAGAGAAACCCTAGGAATGTAAGGAACGTGGAACTCCTTCACACAGTCCAGCTGTTGGTGAATTCATGAGAGGACTCACACTGGAGAGAAATCTTGTAAGTGTAAGCAAGTGGCAAAGTCTTCATTACTTTTAGCAAAGTTAGAGTCCATGAAAGAACGCACACTGGAATGAAACCCCGTGTGTGTAAGGAATGTGGAAAAACCTCCACAAAATCCAGTGATTTGCAGATACATGAAAAGATTCACACTGGACACAAACCTTTGAATACAAATGGTATGGAAAAGTCTTCACACAATATGCTAATTTTCAGTTGCATGAAACACTGGAGAGAAATCTTCTACACTTAATCTAGGTGGAAAGACCTTCATATTTTATGCTTGTTTTCAAGTCCGTAAAAACACTTACCATTGAGAGTGGCCCTATAATGTAAGCAACTGGACAAAGCCTTTGCAGAACCTAATTCTGTTTCAGTCCATCAAAGGACTCACTCTAGAGAGGGACTTTATGAATGTAAGGAATGTGGGGAAGCTTTCAGTGGTTCCAGCTGTTTTCAACTGTGGTGTAAAAAGGATTTACACTACAGATAAGCCTTAATAATGTGAAAATGTGGTGAAGACTTGATGTCTTCTAGTTTTGTTCAAGTCCATGGAAAAACTCACACTGGAGAGAATCGCTGTAAATTTAAGCAGGGTGGCAAAGCCTTCACAAATCCAGTTCTTCATCTGTGAAAGAACTCACCCTAGAAAGAAGCCATAGAATGTACAAAATGTGTGAAAGTTTTCCCTAAATCTAGTTTTTTTTCCCCCCAAATTTGTGAAAGGACTTACTGAAACAAATCTCTATTCATCAATTATGGGGAATTCTTTCCAAAATGCGTTTTGCAAATCCATGAAAGATTGATTAAGCAATGCAAGAAACCCTTTTATGTACTGTGGGTTAAATTCAGGGGCATTCTAACTGCAGTCCCTTTTGTTTTTTGTTTTGAGACAGGGTCTCACAAGGTTTCTGAGAGTCTCCCTGAATTACTGAGGCTGGCCTGGAACCTCACCCTGTCAACCTCCTGTCTCACCCTCCCAAGTATGGGGTTGACAGGTGCATGCCACCACACCCAGCTCAACATTCTTTAAAGCCCATAAAAGTGCCTTACACTATAGCAAAACTACGTGGCTACACCCATCATGGGAAAACCCTGCAAACATGGAGGACACATAACAGTATGTAATGAAGATAAACCTTATTTATACGCCTTTGGTATATATATGTAATTTTCCCAATTTACTTCTAGGGCATTAAAATATTCAATGAAGAAAAATTCAGAATGCAAGTATTATGGAAAAGGCTTTTTTTGGTTTGCTTCAGTTGTTTGAAATACGAAACTAATTCATAAAATAGTCAAGTTCTGTGAAAGAAAGAAATGTGTAAAAATCTTCCAAGCCGGGCGTGGTGGTGCACGCTTGTAATCCCAGCATTTGGGAGGCTGAGACCGGAGGATCCAGGTTCACGGCCAGCCTCAGCTACCTAGTGAGGGACTCTGCAACTTAGTGAGACCCTGTTTCAAAATAAAGAATAAAAAATAGGACTGGGGGTATAGCTCGGAGGTAGAATGCCCCTGAGTTCAATCCCCAGTACCGCCAAAAAAAAAAAAAAAATCCTTCCAATTCTCATTTTTTTCTTGTCAAACCTTGAAAAAAAAAATCAGACTGGAGAAAGGATTGCGTGAAAAAGCATGTCATGGGATATTTATTGACAGATGAATGATACTGGATATCATTCATAAAGGTCAAAATATGGAAGGACCTTCCATCATGTCATTCAAGTAAAAACAATAAAAGACAAATACAAAAAAACTTCACCTATTTAAGTGTTAATCTAATTTATAACACAGTCTCACAGAAACATCCAGAATAATGGTTGAACAAATAGCTGAGAAACTGACCAAAAATTATTCAGCTCCCCCGCACTACAGAGTCATACCTCTGAGACAACATGAGCCAAGTGTGTTGCCATGAATCCCAACACTGAATTTGTAGAAGGAGCCAGAAGCCCCAGGATAAAACCTCGAGGGCTACTGAAACCGTGCAGGCCCACACAGAGCGGTCTGCCGTGCGCCGTCTTGATTTTTACCTTGTATCCATCTAGGTAGGAACCAAGTTCACTGAAAAAAACAAAACTACAGCTTCCAACCAATGCTTAGAAATACACAACAAGTACCATGACTGCTAGTCTAGAGAAGCACAAGTGAAGCACAGGAAGGAGCCAATGATAATGATCCCATTACCTCCTCATCTGGACTCCAGCACAGGGTAGGTAGTAATTTGCCAAATAAGGAAACGATTCTGTGATAAGATTCAGCTTTGGAAATGTCAGCTCTGTATCTCCAGAACTTAGTAATACCACAACACTGTCTGAAATGTACTCTTGGAAATTACAGCAAAATTAGATTGTCTAGGCTGTATTTCCCATAAAGTAATCTCATTCAAATAATTATTTTAAAGCAAACTGTGTCCGTGACTCAATGAAAAAAAAAGCAGTTATTATGACCTTGGTATGTTAATGTTCAACAATAAAATGAGAAGCCTCTTGTATCTGTTAAAATGTGAGCCACTTGTTTTGTATTTTGAAGGCCTCGAAAACTAGCAGAGCATGATTAATGATTTCAGCATTTCTTCGTATGTCTGCTGGCCATGTTTTTGTCTTCTTTAGAGAAAGGCTGGGGGTGTAGCTCAGAGGTAGAATGCCCCTGGACTCAAAACTAATGGTAATTCAGTCAATAACTATAAAATGTGTTGCAGGTATCATGTACTTACTACTTGTCATTTCATTACCTAATGTTGTCTAGTGAGTAACACTGGAATTTATACCTGGCTCCAGGAAACTAGGCTAGTTCTATTCTTTGTCTTGTGAAAAGGACAAGTGAACAAATTGTTAAAGACACAATTTTGTTGTTTCTAGCCTGATTTCCCCTAAGAGGTCAGTGAGCTTTGTTTAGCAAGAGATACAGTAAGTTAACTAGAAGAACATTGTAGAGTCCTGAAACACACATATCTCATATCTGTAGAGTGTTCTTTCAGCTGCCTCTAGAGCCCCATTTGGGAGTGGCTTATTGTGGGAAGCGAAGAAAACTTTTGCTAAATTCAAGACTCAAAAAGCTAAGATGACTGCTTACTGTCAAGGCTGTTTGAGCAATTAAAACTCAGCCAGTGCCTGTTGTGCATAATACAACCCTGAGGGTAACAAATTTGTAACTTCCCAGGAATCCCAATTTTTGAAGGTTTGTGACCTGTATTGTTTGTCTTCCCCTGTCACGGGGTCTAAGATAAGGTGTAAGTAACAAATGTCTCTTCTAAGCTTGATTAATGTGGCGCCACCTGGATTTTAGGGTCTGTGAGATAGTGAATATTGCGCACGTACTCAAGGTCTGGCTTCAGCCTATATATGCAAGAAGCCGCTTAATAAAGTTGAACATTTGTTCCCCTTGCGAGGTTGTGTCTGTGTGTCTGTGTGTCTGTGTGTCTGTGTGTGTCTGTCTTTTGTGTTTAAGCTTCCAGTGCGGACTGCAGAATAGGGAAACTGAGGCAGCAGCTAGCCTGCTCCAGCTTATCTCTTCACAGTTACAGAATGTTCTGCTTCCTCAGGAACTGAGGACCTCAGCAGACTTGCTAAACCCCATGTTTCACCACAGTTCCCCAACTTCTCTAGTTTTTCTAGTACTGAAACTGCAGTACCATCCGTCTTGGGGAGGAGATGCATCTTCACATGCTCCAGATGTCCTGTTAATTAACATAGGTTAATCAGGGGTTCAAAATGACAAGAATTCATAATGCCTATGTGAAATCATTTCGAAAATGCAAAGACACGGGGATTACCTAGATACGGAACATGCCAAGTATCACCGACTCTTAAGACCTATAGGTGGTATTTGAAGGATGTCTAGAGCACTACTTCTGACTGTGTAAGCAGGAAGTAGATCTCAGGCTGTTTCCCAAGGCCGGCCTAGATTTGTAAAGAGTGTCTTGCTGACTTCTGTGTCATAGTTTATCATGGTTTGTATTAGGCTAGCCACACAGCAAGCATATTTGGGGCTGTAAGGGATCTTTACAGCTGAAGTACTTCTGTGGTATGCTCGTCAAAAAGGCATTTAAAAAGAAAAACAAAACTTAGTGAGACCCTACTTCAAAGTAAAAATTAAAAAGGGCTGGGGATGTAGCTCAGAGGTAGAATGCCCCTGAGTTCAATCCCCAGTACCAGAAGATACAAAACAAAACAAAAAAGAAAAAGGAAAGGAAAGGAAATTTAAAAAAGAAAAGAAAACAGAGGCTGAAATATGGTACAGGAGCTGGGAAAGAGGGTCACGGTGCCTCTGTACCTCTATACCTCCAGAGTGACATTGCCACATCATTTTTCTTTCCAACATCTGCTCTGTGTTTGTTCATGCAGCATGTGTTATGAAGGCCACAGTAAATATGTCCCTAGACACACCTACCATAAAAGTCCCTAGGTTTTTTTTTTCCTTCCTGTATCCTGGTTACTTGTTTTTCTTCACTCAGTTATTATTATGCTGATAGCACAGCTGGAAAAACTTCCAATTAAAGAGGACAGGAATGATAGCATCACTCCCCAGCTGGCTACCTAGTTAAATCTACCCACTGCTGGAGCCTACATGAAAGCTCTTCAACTATTCCTGCCCCTGACACCCCTCCACTCACACTAGAGATGGAGATTGGAGACGGAAAAGTCTCCTCTGCTTTTTTCCACTTTTGTTGAACAGCTGGCAGCAGCAGAACCTTTGATTACAAACAATGTTTACTTAGCAAACATTGGCTAAGTCCAACCCAGTCTTCCCTCTTCATATTTGTCTTGCAAACTTTCAGTGTAGGTGAAGAATTAAGCGCTTATGCAAGTTACAGATGCAGAACACCATTATGTAAATTTTTTCCACTTACTTCCCCTTCCTAAGAATTGAATTGACTATTATATAAAAAGGTATGTATGTCATAGGCTCGGGCTCAGACCTGGAGCTTTGCTCTCTGAGACTTACCATTGAATAAATTCATTGCTTCCTGATCCAGCCTCTGGGTCTTGCTGCCTGGAAACTCCTCTCCTGCAACACTTTATGCATGTTAAATTATTTAATCCTAGTAGTATTTTATGACACTAAATTTACAAGTATTTGTCCCTTTACCTTTTCATTCTAGAGGTAAGTTTAAGTTTTGTCTCTCTACTTTTGTGGCCTTTCATGACCCAAGTAATTAGAAGTAATTTTTCAATTTAAGGCCCTTTTATCAATTAAAAGGAAAAATTCGTGTATTAATATTACAGGGCAGAATCAACAAATTACAAAACAAATTCTTTTTTTTTTTTTTTTTTTTTTTGCAGTACTGGGGATTGAATTCAGGGGCATTCTACCTCCAAGCTACACCCCCAGCCCTATTTTTTATTCTTTATTTTGAAACCGAGTCTCACAAAGTTGTGGAGTGCCTCACTAGGTAGCTGAGGCTGGCCTCGAACATGGATCCTCCAGTCTCAGCCTCCCGAATGCTGGGATTACAAGTGTGTGCCACCATGCCCGGCTTACAAAACAAATTCTAAGTGAGGATTAAGGTCACATGCAAAGGTAAAGTCTATTAAGATGTTATTTCTACATACCATTCATATTTAGTAGTTTCTATCATAGGTCCTAAAATAGGTTTTCAGTCAAAATATTATGAGAATTTAAAAACAAAACAAGTAAATAATAGGCTTCATAGGACTGGAAAATTAGTCTCTTATATATCAGCCTTAATGGTTTTACAATATACAAAAGACACAGAAAAATGGCCAAAAAAAAAATCTATATGTTGTCAGTTTTGATTTACATCATTAGTAGTAACTAATGATGTTGAACATTTTTTCGTGTATTTATTGGCCATTTATATCTTTTCTTTTGTGAAGTGTCTATTTAGTTCAATTGCTCATTTCTTGATTGGGTTATTTGGTTTTTCAGTGTTAAGTCTTTTATATTTTTCAGTGTTAAGTTCTTTGTATATTCCATATATTAGCCGTCTATCAGATCTAATTTCAATCAGAGTGGAATTCATCAAGAAGTCAAAAAACAATAAATGCTGGCAAGGATGTGGGGAAATAGGAACTTTTTAATACTGTCGGTGGGATTGCCAATTAGTGAAGCCATTATGGAGATCAGTGTGGAGATTCCTCAGAAAATTGGGAATGGATCCACCATATTACGTAGCCATACCATTCCTGAATATCTTTCCAAAAGGACTGAAATCAGAATATTATAGTAATATATACACATCCATATTTATAGCAGCATAATTCACAATAGCCAAATTATGGAAGTACCCTAGGTATTCATCATCAGATGGATGGATTACAAAATTATGGGATTTACACACAATGGAATCTCACTCAGCCATAAAGAAGAACAAAATTACATCTTTTGCAGATAATGGATGGACATGGAGACTATTATGCTAAGTGAGATTAGCCAGTCACAAAAAGCTAAGGGTCATATATTTTCTCTCATATTCAGAAGCTAGGGAATAATCAAGATATCAGCCCTGGCTGCCTTTTTTTAGTATTGGGTATCTTCTGGGTCTTCAGTTCATGAGAGGCAGCATCCAGGTATGGAGGGGGCCTCTTTTGGCATGGTCTTATGGGATTGAGAAGGGGCTATGTAGGTGCCAT
This sequence comes from Graphiurus murinus, assembly GCA_004027655.1. Taxonomy (NCBI): domain Eukaryota; kingdom Metazoa; phylum Chordata; class Mammalia; order Rodentia; family Gliridae; genus Graphiurus; species Graphiurus murinus. Next base: position 25,225 of record PVLC010000335.1, on the reverse strand, counting down.
GGCTCCCACAGTGCTGTTACCTTGTTTCACCGGCACACATACAGTGGCTGTGTTCCGTCAGGTGAAGGAGGAGGGAGAGGCCAGGAATCAGACAACAGAAGTTCCTGTAGTCTCCAATACAAAGTCTGTGCCCAGGAGGGGCGTGGATTTTTCTGAGGACATAGCCAGCATGTGAAAAGGTCTTCTCAAGCACTACTTCCCAGAGAGATTTTAGCAGAGTGTCTCATCTTAAGCAAGGGCAGAATGGACGGGCACTCACAAGATAATAGTGGGTTTCCCCAGAACCCCGATACAGATCATGACACCATTCTGGCGTGAACTGTTACCCAGGGAGACATGAGGTTTCCAAATCACTGATTAGTGATTTAGTAAGCTTGGGGAGGATCTGGAGCCCCTTCTTGTCTCCTACACTACTTAAAAGATGATTCCCTTCCCCTGGGGATTTAACCGTATCTAAGCAGTGGTTGGGGGTTCTACATGGTCACAGAGAGCTTTCTGGTACTGGTAAACCAGTCACCCACCAGCATCCTATTTTGAGGAGGGCGCTGATTTTTAAGAAGCAGTGTCACTGTCGCCCTGCAGTTGAACACCAAACCTGTTACAGTTTGGGATGATGCCGCCGTGGGTTCCTGTTCTTGGATAGTTTAGGGGGAAAAGCCAGAACTGCTGCAAGTTTAAGCTATGTTACGGGTAGAAAGGAGGGTCAAGGAAGCACCCTGTCAGAAAGACGAGATGAAGTATCTTGAAAGTGAGACACTGATGCCTTGGGAATGCAGTCTTTCTCTAAGAATTTATTATCTTGTTCCTCTTATCCTGCTAGCCAATAGTCTTCTTTTCCCACCACAAGCAGGTGCTGGGCTCCTAGTCCTCTTTCTGTGTAAGTCTTTTTTTTTTTTTTTTTTTTTTTTTTTTTTTTTTTTTTTTTTTG
>PVLC010000335.1:0-24197 GCA_004027655.1 Graphiurus murinus | reverse complement strand
CCTGGCTGCTGTGTAAATCTTTTTTGTTAACCTTTGTTCATCCTCACAAGGACAGGCAGGTCTGAAATCACTGATCAAAATGTGTCATTTAGTTAGCAAGGTCAGGGGGCTGCATTGCTCTTTATTTTTATTCTTAGAGTTTAAACTCTGTCCTTGGCAAGTCTCAGCATTCCCTTATCTTCATCTGCTACAAGTTACTATTTTGAAAGCCTGGTTTTATAATAAAAGAAAGACACCAGAATATAGCCCTTTTTGAGTACAGAGGCTTTAGGACTCTAACTACTTTGTGTTATTAGTGATTAATATTGGGTTAATACAGCTTGCTTTTTCATCTTTTAATCTGAACTTTGTGACTGTCTGTGAAATTCTTTCCTCCTAAGCCCAGATTTCTCTAATTCTCAGCACTCAGTGTTCTGCACCCTCTCTTCCAGACCCAAGTTAACAGCCATCTTCCAGATGACAAGGTCTTTGGCTGGAGCTTTTAGCTGACACCCTACAGACAGAGGGGGAAAAAAGAGTTTTATTATTTTGAGTAAGTATTAGCAATTAATACTTCCCTTATTAGCAATCAATACCAGCTCAAGCTCCATCAACAAGAGGAGAAATACAACAAGATCTTTTGAAGCCCCAAGGAAACTCTTTGTGAAATTAACACATTCAAAGGCAGTCCTACATATGGAGGAATTTAGGAAGCCTAAAAATCAACAATAAGAAGATAATCCATTACCTAGTGAGGCACTCTGCAACTTAATGAGACCCTGTTTCAAAATAAAGAATAAAAAATAGGGCTGGGGGTATAGCTCAGAGGTAGAATGCCCCTGAGTTCAATCCCCAGTACCGCAAAAAAAAAAAAAAAAGAAGAAGATAATCCATGTCAGAAATGGATAAAGGCTTCACCAGACACCCAACCAAAGAAGCTATGCAGATGGAAAATAGGAAATAACAGGAAATAGGCATATGAAAAATCTTGCACATCATGTCATTAGGGAATACAAGTTTAAACAACGAGACATCACTACAAATCCGTTAGAATAACCAAAAGTCAGAACTGACCTCACCAAATGCTGTTGAGGTTGTGTAGCAACAGTTCTCTTACTTGTTGCTAGTGGGAATGAAAAATGGTATGGCCAATTTGGAAGGCAATTTGGCAGTTATTTATAAAACTAAACACACTCTTATCATACTACCCAGGAATTGTGCTGCTTGGCATATACCCCAAAGAGTTGAAAACTTACTTCCACATAAACATATGCTCATAGGTGTTTATATCAGCCTTATTCATTTTTTTTATCAGCCTTATTCATAATAGCCAAAACTTAAAAGCAACCAAGATATTCTTCAGTTGACGAGCAGATAAATAAACTGTGGTCTATCCAGACACTGGAATATTATCCAGCTCAAATAAGAAATGAACTATAAAGCAATGAAAAGAAATAGAAGAAACTAACATGTGTATCACGAAGGGGGAAAAAGCTAATCTATAAAGCTATAAAATTCCATCTAGATGTCACTTTGGAAAATAAAAATTCTATGGAGAAAGTAAAAATATCAGTGGTTGCCAGGAGTCGGAGACGGGGGGAGGGGTAAATAGGCAGAACACAGGGAATTTTTAGGGCATTAAAAATGCCCATTATAACAAAATATTCATGAATACATGATGTACTCGTTTAAACCTAAAGAATTTACAACACCAAGAGTGAAACCTAATGCAAATCATGGACTTCGGATGATGGTAGTGTATCGGACACCCCAGGGTGAACCCTCAACCATAAGGCCCCAATAAAGACGCTGCCTGAATGTTGCTGGTTTGAACCTCTTTTTATTATATCTCTCTCTTTCTGGGATCAAGGGCACTACACAAGCAGTAACAAACACAGTACAGAAGTCGTCTTTCCAAATAGTGCCTTTCCAACAGACTCCCAATACCCCCTCTCTCTAGCAATCCGTCTTCCAGTAGCAACCAACAACCTTTCCTCCCAGAATTTCTCCAGCAAACCACTCCAGCAGCAACCCAGCCAGCCTCTCCCCAACCACACTTCTAGCAACCCTCCAGCAGCCTCCCAGCAGCCTCCTCACTGGGCGAGAGGCGGAGACTCTTAAAGCCACACAGGGCCTAAGCCACGAGGTGTCTCATACAGCTCTCACCTGGGCCGGCCACTAGTAGGGCGTGCTGGTACATGCGCTCTGGCGTGAGGCAGCCCCAGAATGTTTTCCACCTGCAGCCGCTTCTGGCACTCTGCCAGGCGCCATCTAGAGGCGAGGTCCAGCTGGCCAGACTAGGCCCCTGACAGTAGTGTGACACAATAGGTTCATCAATGCTAACTATGCCACCGTAGGGGGAATGCTGTACTTGGGGGGGTATGTTATTGTGGGAGCTGGAGATATATAGAAGTGTCTAGACATTCCTCTCGATTTTTGCTCCGAACTTGAAGCTATTCTTTTTTTTTTTTTTTTTTTTTTTTTTGCGGTACTGGAGATTGAACTCAGGGGCATTCTACCTCTGAGCTATACCCCCCAAGCCCTATTTTTTATTCTTTATTTTGAAACTGGGTCTCACTAAGTTGCAGAGTGCCTCGCTAGGTAGCTGAGGCTGGCTGCGAACCTGGATCCTCTGGTCTCAGCCTTCCGAATGCTGGGATTACAAGGGTGCGCCACCATGCCCGGCTGAAGCTATTCTTTAAAATGGTTTTTAAAAGTAAATCAACTTGGGCATGGTGGCACACACCTGTAATCCCAGTACTCAGAAGGCTGAAACAAGAGGATCTCAGTTTGGAGGCCAGCCTCAGCAAGTTAGTGAGGCCCTCCAAAACTTAGTGAGAACCTGTTTCAAAATAAAAATAGGACTGGAGTGTAGCTCAGAAGTAGAATGCCTCTGGATTGAATCCCTAGTACTACAAAGAAAGAAAAAAAAAGGAAGAAAGAAGGAAGGAAAGAAGAGAGAGAGAGAGAGAGAGAGAGAGAGAGAGAGAGAGAGAGAGAGAGAAAGAAGGAAGGGATTAATATACATAATATACAAAGAACTTCTATAACTAAACAAATAATTGAATTAATAAATGGGCAAAAGACTTAAATGGTCAGTTCACCAAAGATGACATACAAATGGCCAATAGACACAAAAAAAGATGCTTCGTCATTAGGGAAGTGCAAACCAAAAGCCCAGATGTGGGGGAGATGTGGAGAAATTGGCATTCTTGTACAATGCTGATGGGGAAGCAAAGAGGCACAACCACTATTGAGATAGTTTCATGGTTACTCAAAGGGTTAAACAGAATTCTCTAAAATGTCCTTCAGAAGACAAAAGGAGAGAGAATAACTCTTAATTTTTTTTTCTGTGAGGTTAACATTACTCTAACCCCAAAAGCAGATAAAGACATCACAAAAGAAAACTACAAACCTCTATGTCTCGTAAATATAGATGCAAAACCTCAACAAAACTTTAGCATACTTAATATGTGAAAAGAAGTATGCACCCAATCAAGTGGGATTTAACTCAGTCATGCAAGGCTAGTTCAACCTTCAAAAAATCAATGCATGTAATCCATAACATTAGAAGGATAAAAATTCAATTATAGCAATAGATGCCAAAAAACAAATAAACAAACAAAAAACAAAAACACATTGGTCAAAGTCCAATGCCGGTTCATAATAAAATTTCTCAATAAACTAAGATCAAAGAGGAACTTCCTCAACCTTGGTAAAGAATATTTTCAACAAAACAGAAACAAATAAGAGCTAACTTCATACTTAATGGTGGGAGCCTAATGTTTTCCCCCTAGAATTGGGAACAAGGCTAGGATGTCCCTTCTGACCGATTTCTTACAACATCATTGTGAAAATGATAGCTATTGCAGTAAGAAATACAAGGAAGTAAAAGATGTACTAATGGAGACTTAAGAAATAGCAACTCCTTTGTTTCCACATGACATGATCATGTGTTATAAAGGTTTCTGGATACAAGGTCAATATGCAAAAGTCAACAGATTTTCCACACATCAGCAATGAGTAAGTGAAATTTGAGATTAAAATTAGCATCCAAAGAAATGATACTTATGCTTGGCATACATCTGGCCGTAAATACAAGATCTTTATAGAGAAAACTACAAAAGTTACTAATGGAGTAAAGATCAACTAAATTTCTATAACTCCAAAAATTCAAGCAAGTGCCAGAGTCTCTCACAACAAAATATTTATCCAAAATGTCCAGAATATAATCCAAAATTACTCAGCACACACAAAGAAACATGGAGATTTCAACTTGCTTGGGAAAAGAAAATCGACAGACTCCAATGCTGATATGACACAGATGTGGAAATTATCTGACAAATACATTCAAGCAGCTCTTATAAAAAGAAGAACAAGTACCCACAATCTCCTTCATAGGCAGATGTCAGAGAGGTTCACATCAGAGAAGTTGAAAGTAGAACGTTGGTCACCAGAGGTTGAGAAGAGGAGGAAGGAGTGGGAGGTGGGGATCGCTTGGTGGATGGGTACTGAGTTTTGGTTAAATTTAGTCATGCTACGGAAATTATACGTGGCAATTATGTTCTGTATAGTTCAGAATGTTAGAAGAAAGGATTTTGAATCTTTCCCCATAAACAAATGATAAATGCTTAAGGGAATGGATGTGTTTAACTTGATTTAAACATTACGTGAATTATATAGTTATCTAAACATCACATGGTTATCCATGAATATGTACAATATTTTATGTTTTTATATGTCTCAGCTAATTTTTTTTAAAGTATTCAGTAAGTGGTAGCAGTTTGAGGTTGAAATAAATAAGTAAATAAAATGTTCAAAACTCCAAGGAATGAAAGAATTAAACAAGGTTACCTAGCAACAATTAGAAATCATCCTATCCGTCAGGCATAATGGTGCACGCTTGTAATCCACTGCACACCGCCCAGCTTGCCAGTCCTGTTGGTGTGCATATGGTCTTTCTCTACATCACTGGTATCATGCACCTGGCCTCCTATTTCTATGAGTAATCTAGCCACAGTTTCTATAGTTTCAGCTCCAAAAGAATGTCTTAAAGCTTTCATAAAGGAAGGGGAAATCCCAGTACTTGGGAGGCTGAGACCGGAGGATCACAGGTTCAAAACCAGCCCCAGCAACTTAGTGAGGCCCTCTGCAACTTAGTGAGACCCTGTTTCCAACTAAAAAAAATAAAACAGATCTGAAAGTGTAGCTCAGAGGTAGAAGCCCCCTGGCTGGGTTCCATCCCCAGCACCACAAAGGAAAAAAAAAAAAAAAGAGGAAACGAAAGAAATGTCAACAGGCAGAAATGTGTCATTTGAGACTTCCTCTGTAACTGAAAACGTTGGGTTTTTAAGATAAACATAGTTAGAGAAACAAATGAAGCATAATGTCTCAGAAGTCAACTCACCAGAAAAAAAAGGGACTCATGTGTGTAAGCATTTCAAAATAAAAAAACATCGAGGCTACCTCCCACAAAGTATTTTTGTAACAAAAGAAAAGAGTGCTTGTTAAATTTTTTAAATTTTCAGCAAATGTTGATAATTTATAATTGTATATATATACATGTACATATGTTTGGCACACAAAGAGATGTTATGATAGAAAATTTTAAAAAAAATTTTTTTTGAAGGGGAGGAGGTAGCTCAGAGAAGTGGATGACTAAACAACAGCAACCTCAAGCTAGAATTAGAATTCATAAACCATAAATAACTTCACTTTAAAGGAGGAGGACGCGCCATCTTTAGCTAACAAACCAAAGTATTTTATCTGAAAGGTGTAATATACAATTGGAAAAGTATAACTATGACCCGGGCCTGGTGGGTACACTTGTGGTATACATATATATATATATATATATATATATGTATATGTATATGTATATATGTTATACTTTATGTATAGCTTTCCTCCAGGACGCACAAGGATTATTCTCTGGTAGCAGGTGGATTAGGAAGATAGTTGCTTTAATACATTAAAAACTGCGTTTGTACAGGGCTCCACTGCAGTTGCGGTGAAATTCTTTTTTCTCTACAATGCCACACTCTCTTGTTTTTCCTAGGGACCATGGAAAAGCTCGCTAGTAATTTCACCCGACAGTCTGAGTTTTCACTAAAGCTTCTTCTCTTTATTGGGGTCTGAATTTGGATTTTTGTCTGCTCAACACCACATGGTTTGTTTTGTGACCAAAAAAGAAAAAAAAAAATGTACCCTATCTTCCCCATTTTTCTTCGGAGCTTCTTTTCCCCTGAAGTGTGGTCATTGGCACCATAACTGATCCCACTTCTTTGAGCCCTCCTCCTCTTCAGGATTTTGGCTGTGGAAGCACCGGGGCAGAAGTGTTTAGCTCTCCCAAGAGAACACCTGGCAGCCATGGCCTCTTAACCAGAGCCTCAGCACCTGACCCCTGGCCAGGACGCCCCAAGAGACAAGATGGGCTCACTCCCGTGGCCCTCGGGGGTCCCCACTCCTCCTCAGGTTGCCTTAAGAACTCTTCAATACTTACAAGACTTTTTAAAAATCGAGCTCCTCCCATCTGCTCAGCGTGAGCTGGCTGTCTCAGGTTGCCTGCGGGATGGCCTTGAGCTGCCCCATGAGCCTCTTGGCATTGTTCTACGATCCTAATGCCAGCTTCAAGAGAAGAGGAGGCGAGTCTTGATGAATTGCATGTCAACTTGGATTTCCACGCTGTCAGCAGAACTAGAGATACTATTTTTACTGTTGCCATCATGACAGGACACCTTAAAACTGCCATTAAGTATTAATTACTATCCAGACATGTTAATGAGAGACCTACATGTGTTATTTGATCGGAATAATTAGCTAAGGAGGCTGATAGTAATACTTTCATTTTATTTTATTTTTGCAGTACTGGGGATCCAACCCAGGGGCATTCTACCTCCGAGCTCCACCCCCAGCCCTATTTTTTATTCTTTATTTTGAAACAGGGTCTCACTAAGTTGCAGAAGGCCTCACTAAGTAGCTGAGGCTGACCTTGAACCAGGACCCTCCTGTTTCAGCCTCTCTAGTGCTGGAATTACAAGCGTGAGCCACCATGCCTGGCTAATACTTTTATTTTTTACATGAGCTCTTTGGGCAAAAAGCTAACTCATCTGTCTAAGTTCCCCATAAATGCTCTGGAAACTACCTTTTTTCTTTTCCTGAAAAGTTTCTTTTAAGCCACGAGACGACAGAAAATAGGAAGTCAAAAAAGCTCCCCCCACAGAGGGAGAAGTGTGTCCGAAAGACAGCAACACTGGAAACTACTTTAAAATCAAGACTCTAAGGAAGCAGAACATAAAGATCAAATTTTATCTTTAAAACAACATGTCACAGGGTCTGTTTCTGTGTTGCTGCAACACTTCCTCATTATCAGAAAACTAAACTGAAGCTGGGCGTGGTGGCACACGCTTGTAATCCCAGCATTCAGGAGGCTGAGACTGGAGGATCCGGATTCAAGACCAGCCTCAGCTACCTAGTGAGGCACTCCACAACTTAGTGAGACTTGGTTTCAAAATAAAGAATAAAAAATAGGGCTGGGGGTATAGCTCGGAGGTAGAACGCCCCTGAGTTCCATCCCCAGTACCGCAAAAAAAAAAAAAAAAAAAAAAAAAAAAATGCCCAGCCTTTCTTTCTTTTTTTAATGCTTTTATTGGTGTACTATAGTCTCACATCATAAAGTAAATCATGTTGACAGTGACAAACATACACTTGGTGCCTCCCCATCTCCCCCCTTCCTGATGCAGAGTCCTGAGATTGACATTGGTATTTTCACATATGCACACATAGTCGATGGTAGTATTTCCATTAAGGAGCCTCAGTCTTCCCCCTCCCCTTCCCTTAGCCCACCTCCCTGGCTCCACTGAGGTTTCTCCTCTACTCTGTGGCACCTCCTCATTACTCCCTAGCTTCACTTCACAAAAGAAGAGATACACATGCCCAGTAGATACATGACCAAATGTTCAACTTCGTTAGCAATCAGGGAGATGGAAGTCAAAACTACACTGAGATTCCATCTAACCCCGGTCAGAATGGCGATCACCAAGAAGACAAACAACAATCAATGCTGGCGAGGATGTGGGGAGACAGGAACTCTTCTACACTGTTAGAGGGATTGCAAATTAGTAAAGCCTCTATGGAGATCAGCGTGGAGATTCCTCCAAAATCTGGGAATGGATTCACCATGCAATCCAGCTCTACCACTGCTGGGGATCTTTCCAAAGGGGCCGAAAACCAGAGATCTACTGTACTATATGCATGCCCATGCTCATAGCAGCACAATTCACAATCGCCAAATTATGGAACCAACCTAGGTGTCCATCAACAGATGAATGGATCACGAAACTATACACAATGGAATTCTACTCAGCAATAAAGAAGAACACAATTATGCCATTTGCAAGAAAATGGAAGGGCCTGGAGAACATTATGTTGAGTGAGACGAGCCAGTCACAGAAAGTGAAGGGTCGTATGTGTTCTCAGTTACTTTCAAAACCTGTCTCCAGCCATCACACTAGCTATGCTCTTAGTTTACAATGATATAGAAGACATAGTCCCCATCACTTTTTTATTATTTTAGTTTTGGCCCTGGGGATTGAACCTTGGGCCGTTCTCCCTCTGAGCTAAACCTCTGGCCCTTTTTAGTTTTTTGTTTTGAAACAGAGTCTCATTAAGTTGCTGAGGGTCTAGCTAAGTTGCTGAGGCTAGCCTCAAACCTGTGATCCTTCTGTCTCAGCCTCCTAAGTACTGGGATTACAGGTGTGCATCACCATGCCCAGTCATAGTTCACTTTTTAAGAAACTTAACATGCCTATATATGATTCATTTTAACAAGTTCTGAAAGGCAATAGAATAATTTATGGTATGGGAGTACCTAACTCGGGGTAAATTTTCCTCCGAGTGAGGGGGGAAATTTAGCACTAACTAAATTTGCAACTGAAAAATGAGCAGGCGTTACAGAGATGAGAAAGTAAGACATTTGAGGTGGAAGTCTTCCAAATGAAGGAAACTTCATTCAGTTGGGTCCAGAGAGAAGAAAACACAATGTATTTGGGAAACCACCTGAGGTTTGAGGTGGCTTGAACACAATTTATGAAAAAGAAAAGAACTTTTCAATTTTCCTAAGGTCCAAACTATGTGAATTTCATAATTCTAAGCCTTATCATCCTGCTTAATTTCTTATGCATCCCCATGTCTCATAACCAATACGAGGTATAAGAGCAGTGTTTTGTTTGTTTGCTGTGCTGGGATTAAACTTGGGCCGTGGCCGTGCTAGGGGAGCGTTCTACCACAAGCTACTGAGCTGCATCGTTGCGCAGGGCTGCATGGAAGGGGTCGTGACGGGTGGTCACATGGTCTCAAGGGAGTCGAGGCAGGAAGGGAGACCCTACATAGATGACAAATTTTTAATTTTACTTAGGAGAGAGGTTTGTTGATCCTTCCTAACTTTTTTTTTTGTGTGTGTGTGGTACTGGGGATTGAACCCAGGGGCATTCTACCTCCAAGCTCTACCCCCAGCCCTATTTTTTATTCTTTGTTTTGAAACAGAGTTTCACTAAGTTGCGGAGTGCCTCACTAGGTAGCTGAGGCTGGCCAAGAACCCGGATCCTCCGGTCTCAGCATCCCAAGTACTGGGATTACAAGCGTGCGCCACCACGCCCGGCTCCCTCTAACTTTAAAAATCGTTTAACATTGTCATCAGTGCATTTTGATTGTACTTAACAGTGAGCTTCGTATTCTGTATTTGCACATGCGCACACTGTGGCCATTCCCATCCTCCAAACCTTCCAATCTCCTCCTGCTACTCTACTGCTCTCTCTTCTAATTCTCATGAGGTCCCCTTTCTTCCCGATTTTCTCTCTAGCTTCCACATCGGAGAGAAAACTCACAGCACTTGATTTTCTGAGTCTGGTTGATCTCAGCACGATGTCTTTCCATTCCATCCGTTTTCCTGCAAATGACATAATTTTATTATTCTTTATGGCTGAGTGAAAACCATCATGTGTAGATACCACAATTTCTTGATCAGTTCATCTGTTGACGGGCCTGGGTTGGTCCCATAACTTGGCTATTGTGAATCGCGTTGCCACAGATGTGGGTCTGGGTGTATACCTATAGTATGCTGATTTTAATTCTAGTGGATTAAGACTGATGAGTGGACTAGCTGGGCCATATGAGAGTTCCATTTCTAGTTTTTTGTTTTGGTTTGGTTTAGGAAGCTCCTTCCAGTCATTGACAACAGAATGCATGGTAGATTGAAGGGCATGAAGGTCGGTGTATGTGATGAAGGCTGCAGCCTTTGGAACAAAACAAGCTCAATTCAAATACGATCTCCATAGCTGGGTGCTTGTAACTTCATACATTTGTAGTAACTAGGATATTGCACACCAAAGATATCCTTGCGCTAATACCCTAAACCTGTAAATATGCTACTGAACATGGCAAAATGGGCTTCACAGATGTGGTTAAATCAAGGATCTTAACACAGAGAGATTATTCTGATTAATGAGGCAGTTTAATTGGGGGAGGGGGGCATCAAGGTCAGAGCGACCTGAAGATGCTGTGTTGCTAGCTTTGAAGACAGAGCTTAGGGACATGGTCCTGGAGTCTAGGTGGCTTCTAGAGTGTGTAGAAGACCAGGAAACAGATTCTGCCCTGAGCCTTCGAAAGGAACATGGCCCTAGGTGTCGGGTGTAGCCCACCAAGATCTATTTTTGAAACTTTGGCCTCCGGAACCATACAAAAGTAATATGTATGCTGTGTTTAAACCAATTGTCTTGGCCCATTGAGGCAGCCATCACAAAACACCATAAACCGGGTAGCTTATAGACACAGAAATTTACTTATCACAATTCAGGAGGCTGGAAACCCAAGACCAGAGTGATGGCAGATTTGGTGTCATCTGGTTCACAGATGGGACTTTCCTCTTCACATGGTGTAAAGAACAAGCGAGCTTTGGGGGCCACTTTTGTAAGGACATAAAAATGGGATCACATTTGTGAGTAGGGACCTGTGCAATTCCCCGAGGCTCCACCCACCCAGCACCATCCCCTGGGGGTTAGCATCTTAATATGTGAACTTTCAGAGCACACAAACATTGAGGCTGTAGCACCATGACTTCGTGGTGATTGACTATCATGCAAATTAGTACAGAATATTAATGACGCTCTTCCAGACTGGAGATTTAGAGGACAAAAGGAGAACAATGGTATCTTCCCTGATAGGCTTGTTCTGAGTGAAAAATGATGTACAGTGCAGGTAAAGGTGTCAAAAAACTTTAGATGTCAAGACACTTACTAAGTTTCTAGCAATTCATGCCTGCTTTAGAGAGTGGTGGGACCTTCATCATTTAAAATCTTCCTGGTGAAGTTTTGATGGACTGTCCACACTCTTTCTCTTTACCACTCAGACCAAGTGTTTTCCTCACATGTAGAACACGGGTTAGAGATGGCTTGGTTGACCAGTACCTGGGTTTAGCTATTCTTTTGGTGCTGGGAATTAAACCCAGGGATAGTCTACATCTGCGCTACATCCCCAGCCTGTTTTTATTTTTTGTTTGGAAACAGGGTCTCACCAAGTTCCCGAGAGTCTCTCCAAGTGGCTGAGGCTGGCTTTCAAGCTGCGATCCTCTTGTCTCAGGCTCCCAAGTCCTGGGATTTCAGGCGGACACCCCCACACCGGGCTAGGGTTTAGCTGTTCTGAATATCAATGTTTCTTTAATGATAGGAGAAACAGCATGCTTAGCTCACTTGCACATTATGAAAAGGATTTGAAGGAAAAAGATGAAGCCTGATAAGCAAAGGCCATTACGTAGCTCAGCAGAGAAAAATCCCCCTCTTCAACAAGCAGACACACCAGCCGGAATGGCGGAAGGGGAGTTGTTAATGGGCAAAAGTGACTCTTCCTGCAGGGCCAGCTTCACCCTGACATTCAATCTGTGCACAGGCACAGTTACCTGTGCGAGGGGTTGCCTTAAAGCATTGCCATTGAGCCAGGCATGGTGGCGCAGGCTTGTAATCCCAGCATTTGGGAGGCTGAGACCGGAGGATCCGGGTTCCTGGTCAGCCTCAGCTACCTAGTGAGGCACTCTGCAACTTAGTGAGACCCTGTATCAAAATAAAAAAAGAATTAATAAAAAATAGGGCTGGGGGTATAGCTCGGAGGTAGAATGCCCCTGAGTTCAATCCCCAGTACCGCAAAAAAAAAAAAAAAAAGCATTGCCATTAATGTCTTGAAATGATTAACAATTTTTGAACAAGGCACTCCACATTTTTATTTTGCACGTGGGCCCTGCAAATTACACAGCAAGTCTGTGTGAGTGAAAAGAGAAAATTATTTTTTGACATACAGTAGTCCTCTGTTGATTTGGAAGCAAGGACTGTCTTTCAGTATAGTCTTGCATTAGGGTTATTGTAAATTTAGAAGAAATTCAGGGTTTGAAAAAAAAAAGAAACCCTTCAAGGAGAAGTGTTCCAATAAGAAATACTGATCTCCTTCCCCCCCCCCCCTTAATAGCAATACACAGATGAATATTCCTATCATCAGAAATACAGAAACTGGTTGAGCGGCTCCACCCCAGCCTGACAAGTGTGAAACTACCCTTGTCAAAATTGGTAAGACAGCCGGGCGTGGTGGCGCATGCTTGTAAGACAGGGGGAAGGTGAGACAGGAGGATCCGGATTCAGAGCCGGCCTAACCTACTTAGTGGGGCTTTCTGCAACTTATGAGATCCTATTTCAAAATAAAGAACAAAAAATAGGACTAGGGGTGTAGCTCAGAGGTAGAATGCCCCTAGGTTCAATCCCCCCCCCCCAAAAAAAAACTAAAAAAAAAGAACTGATAGGAAAAAAAATGGCCCACCCTCTCACCACGATCCCCAAACCTGAGTCTGACGCAGTACCGCGTGATCAAGAGGGGACCCCAGGTACAGATGCTCCCTGAGGAGTGGAGGGTTTGTACCAGGCGTCAGCTCCCGACCCTTCTTCTTGCTGGAGCTGTTAGATCTGCCCAGTGTCGTCAGCGGGACCAGCAGTAGGGCTGAGGGAGGGGTCTGCCTGGGTTGTCTTCTATTGTTACGGTTGGAGGGTCAGGAAATGACAAGTCATAGTGTCCTCCTTCTTTGAGGCCTTAGGGAGAGAACACAAGATGTCCCATATTTATGACTTTTTAAAAAAAAAACACAACAGAGAAAAATATGCTAAACACATTAAATCACTTAACAGACATTGATAGAATCCCTATCAGAGACCAGGGACTAAACAAAACACTAAGAACATAGCAGAAGAAAAGCACGTGGCCTCTTCCTGCCTGTAGCTACATTCCACTTGGGGAAGGAGAAACCTGATCAAGTGAGAACAACGCAATGCACTGAGGTTTAGATTGGAGAAAGGTCAGCTATGAGAACCCAGGAATGGGGAAATAAAAACTGACCCAAAGACTGAAAAGCCCATCTATCTACAGACCATGGAAAGCAATGACTAAAGACCGAGACGAGCTGACCACACCCCCTACAGGTATTTGCGCTTTCTGCTTCTTTTCCACACCCAAAGTTGACCCTGTCCATCAGACTTCATCTACACTGGAATTTAGGTCACTAGACCTAAATGCTAATGTGACTTTAATGCAACTAGTTTCAGTAGCTATCCTCCAACTGATTCTAGAATTGTGGAAACAGCAATATTATTCTCACAAACGCTGGAGTTTCTGTCTTGACAAGTTGCTTCCCCTGGGTCCCTTGCGGAAGTGGGGATGCTGTACACTAGCAGGAAACTTACCTGAGGAGTGAACGCTTTCTTTTGTTCATAGTCTGCTGTCAAATTTGGAGGGAGGGTTGGATTCTGAAGAATGAGATGGAGAGGGGAACAGTGGAATTACATGGCCTTGATTAGACTGGGATTTAGACTGTTCACTAAGAGCAAAACTGGAGCCACCGAAGTTGTAGCCAGGGAACAACCTGGTCCTATGTTGGATTGGAATGGTCAGTTCAGTTGCAATGTGAGAAATAAATCAGAATGGACTTAAAGTGGGACAATGGGTAAACCCCAAATTTCTTAGATTATTACCGTAATATTTTACAAGCCATGTGCTTTTTGCAGAATTATTCCTATGAAGAAACATTTCCCACATATGCTCTGAATGATTAATTCAGCCAGCAGTGATTTCCAGTCAATTGTTAGAAACTGATTAAAATAGCTCACTCGTGTCCTGTTGGTTGGGGCAGAATCACTTCAAAGTTCCCACAATAATGGCAGAACTATTGGTATTTTTAAATTTTTATTTCCATAGAGCAATAATGGAAGAACAATTTGACTGAACTTGCAAGACTTTACTTGAATCTTACAACTAGCCAGTGAAACTGGCTATTTGCACACATATGAAGAAACTGTGAGGTGTCGGGAGCCAGCCCTCGAGGCAGTGGGGTCGGGGGTCCCTCGATAGGTGGGGAATGAGACAAGGTCGTGAGAATACGCTCACACCCAATGCAGTGTTGAAGCGCTTCTGTTTATTTCTTGTTAGTAGTTGTGTTTTATACTATCTTTTACAATGCAGCATATGGAACAGGAATTTTTACAGACTTGTTTTTTCCTAAGGTCAAGTGGGTACATCTTTAACTAGAAAAGCAACTTCCCATGGTATTTGATGGGATTAAGAAAACAGTAAAGGTTACACAATACAATACATATATAAAAATTCTTTTAGTACAAAGCAGTGTTAAAGGTTAATGATGAAGAGTTTCTATTAGTTTAAATCTTCACTATTTGTTTAACTCCTTTAAGCAGTGTCTTTATCTTTTTCTCAGGCAGCTAGAGTTAGTTAATGTGTGGAGGAGAAGTTTCAGAGAGGGGGGGAAGTGGGCAAATTATCTGTCTTAAAGCTTCCTTTACTCATAGATAAAATAGTGAACCTGAGTTTCTTTGGTTTATTTTATTTCTAACCTGTGTGCTGATAGGGAACATAAGGCTGTTTAGTAACTGAGCTTGCACAGCCCATTTCCTGATGTTTGTAAAAGGTTAATGAGTATCCTATAGGCCGTCCTGAGGCACCGCTTTTTCAGCTAATATTGAGGAATAATAATCTGTCCAGCCATCTTGTGTTTCTAAGAAATTTTCCTTTATAATTAATGTGAAAGCAAAAACCCAAAGCATCCCAAATTTCCAGAATATAACATAATGCAAAGTGGGATATGCCACGCATTCCTGCTTTTGGAATCTTTTGCCTTGCAGGACTCCAGTGGACGGAGCCTTGCTCAAGATCCAGCTATTAAGGTGTCGTGGCAGTGAGGGAGGCTTTGTAATTTAGAAAGTTCATAGATGATCAGTAAGGGAATCCTCACATGAGGCATAGGGCTTAGGAACTAGTTTATAAAAAGAATACTATGCCAGTCAAAGTACAATTTGACTCAAATCTCATTTGTGAATTAGTCACACAGAGTCAAGCAGTATAAAACCTTAATTATTTCTTATTTGTGGATTTTTGTAGAAATGTACCTTACTTTGTGAGAAAGTTCGCTGAAACTCAGCGAATAAGGCAGAATCTCATAGGAGCGAGGCACAATTCATTCCCAGAGGTATGTTTTGAATACATCCTATATTTAGCACACCCTGCCGGTCTCTGGGGATGAAGAAGTGAATTGGACTCAGGGCTGTCCCAGGAGACGGGGTAATTCCAAGAAGGGTCAAGAAGTTCCCAGGGAGGGAAAAAGAGGAACTCAACTCAGGACCTGCGGGGCGTCCCTGGCTTACCATGTTCAGCACGAGCCAGCAAGAGACATAGATATGGAGTTACTCAGAAAAGCAAGGAGTATGCATCCAAGGCAGAATACAGGCCATCCCCAGAGTGACAGAGACCCTTTGGGGGTTCACGGCCGTTCTTTCAGAGAAGTTTGGTGAAGGGTGGGTACGGAAGGTACAGAAGGATGGTCTCAGTTGGGAGATCACAGGATGATTTCTGGTGGTCCTCACCGTCATTGTCTGGATCCATATCTGGTCTCCATTGTCATTGGTAAGATAATTAAGAGTGCTTAAGGCAATTATCACAAGCAAATGAGTTTCCTTTGTGGCGGTACACCACTTTTCCAAATCTTCTGCTTAAACTATTCATAGGTAGGATAACTCACGGTTCTCAAGGTATTTATCACAAGTGAAAACATAGGTAAATTTCCCAGAAACTTGGAAGCGACAGGTCTGGCTTGGTAAGTGAGGAACTGTAGCACAATGGCTTCCACGTTAAAGTGGTATTTTTCCTCTGTCTTCCTTTAAATCTCCTTGCTGACCTGCTTCTTTTATGCCTTCAATACTATCCCACTACCTGCCTAAAAGAAAACCTGAAATAAAATGGATGTCATACAAAAATTATTATTAGGACTCAAGTGACTACTTACTAGGAAAAACAACAGCAATACTCATTTCCTGAATGTAATCTGCTCCCATGTATCTATAATAATAGTACCACGATCTCTAAAGTAAAATTAATATTTTACAATAAATAATTTGTCTTACTATCATAAAGGCAATTTACAATAAACCCAAAGACAGTATCATACTGCATGAAGAAAAACTGAAAGAATTCCCATTAAAATCAGGAACAAGACAAGAATGTCCACAATCACCACTGCTATTCAACATAGTAGTAGCAATTCTAGCTAGAGCAAAAAGACAAGAGAAGGAAATTAAAGGGATACAAATAGAAGGGAAAAAAGAAGTGAAATTATCTCTATTGCTGATGACATGATCTTATACTTAGAGACCCAATAAAATCAACTAAAAGATTACCAGAGCTAATAAGCAAATTCAGCAGAGTAGCCAGCTACAAAATTAATTTATAAAAATCAATACCCTTTCTATACACCAATTATCCATCCATTGAAAAAGAAATATGGAAAAAGATCCCAATGACAATAGCTCCAAAAAGAAAAAAATACCTAGCTATTGCTAACTAAAGAAATAAAAGATCTCTATGATGGAAACTACAGAACAGTGAAGAAAGAGACAGAAGACATTAGAAGAAGGAAAGACTTCCCATGTTCTTGGATAGGCAGAATAAACATCATCAAAATAACCATCTACCAAAAGTGACATAAGATTCAATGCAATTCCCATTAAAATACCAACATCATTCTCCACAGAAATAGAAAAAAAAAATCCAAAAACTCATATATAAAAACAAAAGACCCAGAATAGCCAAAGCAATTCCTAGCAATAAAAACCATGCTGGAGGCATCACAACATCTGACTCCAAACTGTACTACAAAGCTACAGTAATAAAAACAGCATGGGACCAGCACAAAAACAGACACACAGATCAATGGAACAGAATAGAAGATACAGAAACAAACACTGACACCTAAAGCAACGCAATCAAAGGGGCCAAAAACAGATCCTGGAAAAAAAATGACAGCCTTTTCAACAAATAGTGCTGGGAAAACTGGTTAATCAAATGTAGGGAAAATGGAATAAACCCCAACCTCTCTCCTTGCACAAGCATCAACTCAAGATGGATAAAGGATTTAGAAATTAAACCAGAGACTGTGTAACCACTAGAAGAAGGCATAGGACCAACTCTCCAACACAGAGGCACTGGTAGAGACTTCCTCAATAAGACACTCAAAGCCTAGGAAATAAAAGCAAAAATCAATAAATGGATCTGTATCAGATTAAAAAGTTTCTGTGTAGCAAAGGAAACTATCAAGAACCTCAAGAGAGAGCCTACAGAATGGGAGAAAATCTTCACCAGCTATTCCTCTGATAGAAGATTAATATCTAGAATATATAAAGAGTTGAAGAAACTCAATCAATACCATAAAAAAACCCCAAAGAACCCAATTTTAAAAATTGGGCAACTGAACTAAATAGACACTTCTCAAAAGAAGAACTACAAATGGCTGGTAAATACAGGAGAACATGCTCAACACGGAGACTCCATTTAACTCCAGTTAGAATGGCAGTCATCAAGAATACAAGCCACAGTAAACGCTGGTGAGGATGTGGGGAAAGAGAAACCCTTACACCCTGGTGGTGGGATTGCAAATTAGTGCAGGTGCTGTGGAGGTCAGTGTGGAGGTTCCTTAAAAGACTAGGGATGGAGCCCCTTATGACCCAGCCTTACCACTTTTGGGGATCTTCCCCAAAGCACTGGAATCAGATTAACATAGAGACACAGATTACCACAGAGACACATGCATGTCCATGTGTAGAGCAGCTCAATGAACAATAGACAAACTATGGAACCAGCCCAGGTGTCCATCCACAGATGGACGAATTACAGATTTATGGCATATACATACGGTAGAATTCGACTCAGCCATACACACACACACACACACACACACACACACACACACACACACACACAATTAGGTCATTGGCAGAAGAATGGACTGAACTCGAGAGTATTATGCTTAGTGGGATTGGCCAGTCACAGAAAGTGAAAGGCCATATGTTTTCACTTGTGTGGAAATTAGGGAGAACCTGGGAAATAAAGAAGACCTCAATAAATGAGGGAAGACAAAGTGGAATGGGGTCGAGGGAGCCAGAGAGAGGGGGCAGGAGAGAGGGGAAAGGGGATCCGATGATGTAACTATTCAAAGAGCCTTCTGCTTAGACATGAAGTTACTTGTACCACTGTAAAGACCGTCTGTGGGGATGGGGGAGGGGGTGGGACAGAAGGCGTGCACTTGTCAACTAGGTATCCATCACTTTGAACTTCACTATGATGTGTAATTACGATGCACAAAATTAAAAAATAAATAAAACCAAGTATGAAAAGAGATGTTTGATTTTCAATGGACTCTTGGGTACAAGTTCATTCTTCTCTGGGCCACAGCGATTCAGGTCTGCAGCCGCGGCTCTAACAGCATATAGTAGGGCTCTAAATCCCTCAGTAGATACATATATAAATTCCCCATGTCAACAAGAGCAAATCTAAGTTGTCGCGGCTTTAGACCAAATAAGGAAGAAAAGCCTGAGAAATTCCTCTTGGCATTGAATTATTATATACAATTATACATATTTTAGTAAGCTTATCAATATTTAACTAAATAAAAATGGCTCTTATTTACATTTACAATATTTTACAATTAAGAGAGAAAAAGAGCATGAACAAAGTAGGAAAGACAAGCTAAAAGGGAAGGGGTGCATTGCAACTTTTTATTTCATCCTTTTTGGGACTCGTCAGTACAGTGTAGCTGGTCCTATAAAAATTTGAAACATTTTGTTTTCCAAACTTCATAATATATAAACAATTTAGAGATGCAGAATCCAATGCTTGAAGAATTATAGTAATTAACTATCATTTGATCTGAAATAAAAGCAGGATTTTAAATCCAATGTAGAGTAAAACAAAAATGACAATTTGTTTATAAGTATAATATTTACTTAGTAATTGAAAACATGAACTTTGAGATCTAAACTGTAAAAAACCCTTTGACAGTGCTTTAATGTTTTCCAGTGTAAAACAATAGTTTTAGGATTTTTTTAGACTCCTCTTTTTATTGGTAACTAAATTTTGTTAATAGAATTTTGAATGTGTTTATAAAAATTTTAAAGGTCATAAACCAATTATATTTTTTTCATTGACTATTAAAATCATTTTCATGAACAACCAGCTACTCGTGTACTTTTATGAGTCTATAAAATTTTTTTGGGGGGGGTGATACTGGGGTTTAAACCCAGAGGCATTACACCTCCAAGCTATACCCCCAGCCCAATTTTTTATTTCTTATTTAGAAACAGGGTCTCATTAGGTTGCTAAAACTTTTGCTAATCTGCGATCCTCCTGTCTCAGCCTCCCAAGTACTGGGATTACAAGAGTGCGCCACCACGTCCCAGCTGAAAAGTTTTATATCTGTTTACTGAAGCAGTGTTCACTGATCTTGAATATACTCTGGCTTCAAAATAGAATGTATCCACGTCATCAGAACGCCTATTTAATTTAGAATAATTCTCTTCCAAATCCCTATATTATAACATTGTGGGATAATTTGGTTCTTTGTTGTCAATAAATTTATATTGTTAAATTTTTTGGGGGGGGGGACACAGCAACTGTATATAAAAAGTTGCAATGCTTCCCAAGCTTGCCTTGGAAAGTTATGAAGGACTTAAAGGGGGTTGGCAGTGGCGGGCAAAGCTGCTGGGCTTGCTACAAATCCACTTCCTCTCTGTGTAGACCCTGGCACTGCTTAGGCCGTTGTCGTTCAGGTAGGCACACTCTCCGTCTCCTCGGATGGAAAACCTGAAGACGAACACAGCAAGACGGCGTTGGACATCGCACTAGTTCCTTCACTAGAATCCCAGCACTCCCACCACATCGTTTTTAATGTTAATAAGAGAAAAACAAGAGCCAGTCATTGATAATATATACTACTTCTGTTGTTTAGTCTCTTTTGCATTTTCAAGGTCTTTGCCACCCAGATGCCACCCCCACCCACTGCGTTGGCGGCCATGGTATTTCGCTGGTGTCTGCTGCTGTCCCCAATGACCTGCCTGTGGTGGTCGTGACTAAAGATTATCTTCAGTCTTCGCCTGGGCTTTCTCAAAGACGATGACTATTTTTAAAAAAGACTTAGCAGTAGATTCCTAAAAGGGCTTAGCTTTGACCAATGAAAACGAACGGCTCACTACAATTTCTTTTTTCTTCTCTTCCATCTTCCAGTGAAACGGTTACATTCAAAATAACCCCCTTAAGAAATATTCACACTTCTAGGAGGAGTTACTGGGTTTCTTCTCAGGACAAAACTTGAGACGAGATTCCAGTGTTTCCCTGGAAACTTTTTTGGCTTCTATGACTAGACACAGCTGAGTGGAGAGCAGACTAAAAATCTTACAGATTTCAGTCCTTTGGTTGCTTCTGAGAATTTTACAACCCTCCCTGCACATCAGGAGAGCAAAGTTCTCAACCAGGGGAGGAGATTCCAGGAATTGGCAGATGGCATCATTGTGCCAAAGATTTTAAATGAAATCACTTAAGTGAAGCGAATAAGCAGAAGATCAAAGAAATGATTTAAATATTTTTGGAGGGGGGTAAAATTTGGGCTAAGCACAGCCCCTGCCACTGAGTCCAGGTTTGATATTTTTCCCCTGTCAGTGCAATCAGCTTTCCATGTAGCTATGACCTTTCTCACCCCCTGAACACAACCCACACTTGACCGCAGTCGAAGGAAAAGAAGTCAGAAAACTTACCGGGCCTGGTATTCAGTACCGTCCGTCCACTTCCACGCCTGCTGGGGTGATTCTCTGCTCAGGCCAATCCAGTGATCAGAAAAGCCTTTATATCTCTTCAGGAAATTCTGTTAAAAATCACAGAGAGTGGGAGCGTGTGTCTCTTTCTTTCCAATGACCCTTGGGTCTCTCTGCCTGAAAGCCCTCTCTCTGCGGGTGGCAGCCCGGTGCAATCAAGAAACATGGACTCAGCAGCCCCCTGCCTCCCCCGCCCCCCCCCGTTCTAAGTCAAGTCACTCCACATCTAGGATCCTGATGTACTTCAGAGTGACCGTCTGTCCAGATTGGCCTGGGACAGTCCCTGCGTACGCCTGTCACTCCACAACATGGAGAGGGCCACTGTCAATATTCAACAGGCAAAAGGATACAGGGCCCCATCATGGGATTACCATATTTCTTAGTAAAATGGGCAAGGACGGTCTAATCTTGCAGGTCAGCATGAGGACTAGATGAGAGAATGCATCTGAAATGTCTAACAGGGCTCCAGACAGAGAATATTCCCTCAACAACTGGCCGCACGCTAATGGGAATCTCAGGCCCCCAAGTCTCTCCGGGGTTGGAATTCTTGCTCATGTTTCAGCTTTAGCTTATGCAGTTCACTGCCTTGGGGTGGGGGCTAAAGATTTCACAGAAAAACATGACCCCAAAACACTATCGCTTTCTTCTCCTTCTCCTCCAAGCTACACCTCCAGCCCTTTTTTTTATTTATTTATTTTTTTTTTAACAGGGTCTCACTAAGTTGTTGAGGGAGGGCCTTGTCAAGTTGCAGAGGCTGGCCTCAAATCTGCAATTCTCCTATCCCAGCCTCCCAAGTATTGGGATTACAGGCATGCGCCGCCATCCCCCATCATTTCTTACCAGTTCTTCCACACTTTCAAATCGAACAAGATTGGTGTCCAAGGAGGCACAGAAGCTTTGGCTGGATGTCCAGTTCCTTGTGTCTTCAGAAAAATAAAAACACTTATTTCCAAATCCGATCCAGTTTTGGGGACAGGCAGCAAACAGAGGGCTCTCTGGGACCGTCTGTGCTTTTTTCACTAAATTTAAGACAATCAAATAAATTAGAAGTAGTGAACTTTCCCATGTCTCTTATCATTTTTGACTCCCCTGCAGTCAGTTTTGAAGCGTGTGTTTGGACTGTTGCTTTTCCCAACTCAGCACTCAAAGCCTTATCTTTAGCACAGTCAGTTTTAGAAGTTGTAAGAAATGCAAATGTTTGAAGAACACTAGTAAAAATCAAAATACACATGTTTACCAGGGTCAAGTCGTCTTCCCCTGAGCTCTCCTTAGGCTGAAGACATATCGCCTCCAAGTACACAGGATGAACATTTTTTTTAAAAGCATATAGTTCTATGTTTTTTGTGCATTCTCAGTCTGCTTAAGTATAAGATACAAATTCTTTTGTGTGTGTGTGTGTGTGTGTGTGTGTGTGTGTGTGTGTGTGTGTGTGTGTTGTGCACGAAGTACTGGGGATGGAACCCAGGGGCATTCTACCTCCAGCTACACTCCCAGACCTATTTTTGTTTCTTTATTTGGAAACAGGGTCTCATTAAGTTGCAGATGCCTCACTAAATAGCTGAGGCTGGCAGCAAACCTGCGATCCTCCTGTCTCAGCCTCCCAAGTACTAGGATTACAAGGTTGGGGAGGACGCTGGGGAGGTGATAGGGAAGATCGGACGGAGGAAACCTCACTTCACTCCTCTCCTCCAGCCTCACTCGGCTCCTTGTACAGCAGCCTCCTTGTTGTTCCCAAACAAGCCTGCAGTGTGAGCTTGAGCTCTACTGGTTCTGTCTGGAACAGGCTCCCCAGGTAGCCACAGGGCTCCTTCAAGAAGCTGCTGCTGAAGCTTCGGAGGTTGAGACAAGAGGACTGCAGGTTGGAGGCCAGCCTCAGCAGCTTAGCGAGACCTTCAGCAACTTAGCGAGACCTTGTTTCCAAATAAAAAAATAAGGTAGGGCTTGGAGGTGTGGCTTGAAGGTAGAATGTCCCTGGGTTCAATCTGCAGTAACACACACACACACACATCGCCAAGATACCACCTTCCCACGGAAGACCATCATGTTGCCCCACACAGATGGCGACCCGTCCCAGCCCTACCCTCCTGCGTTATGCCCTGCATCTGCCTGCTGGAAATCAAGTTCTGAGACAGCGGGGACTTTTCGTACAGTCTGTGTACTGATGTATCTCAAGCGCTTTCACACACACAGCGCTTGACACATAATGGAGCCTGAGGTTAATAGACAAGTACTGGCAACATCAATGTGTAGACGATGTGGATACAGACAACTCACTTGTCAGGAGAATGGAGATCAAAACCACATTTGCGACCAGGGCTGCGGCGGTCGTGACAAAGCAACACACTTTGGCAGGCGTCATAGGAGGTACAAATGACAGACATTTTTCTCGGGACTTTTTATCTGCAAAACAGAAAAGTCAAAATATCAATCTCATGGAACTCTTGCAGAGAAAACAATCGAATTTACACAGAAAGGATTCCACATTTAGGTTAATACTCTCTTACTGCAAACTGCCTTCAAAAATGGTCCTGGGCCAGAAGTGATAGCCGTGGCTTCAAGAGGACTAAGATAAAGGAAGACGCAGCTTTTCCCCCAGAGAATCTTCCAGCTATTCATGTGAGTTAATGAAGGAGCAAGAAACACAGTAGAAGTCAGGATGAAAAATGAAAAAAAAAAAAAAAAAAAAAAAAAAAAAAAAAAAAAAAAAAAAAAAAAAAAAAAAAGCACCTAAGTAATCCAGGTTTACCTCCATCATAAATGACCTGGTTAGAAGTACTAAGGAAAACATTAGAAAATAAATTGAAGTAATTTTTCATATCAGCAGAGTAAGAGATGAGAAAATATGGAGATTTCTCAATAAATGCAGCAAGAGCATGTGAAAAAAAAAAAAAAAAAGGTTCAAAGCCATAATAGTGACAGCTGTCAGCAATTAGGGACAGAGGGACCTTCTAAAGGGCATCTATAGAAAAACTCCAGCCAGTCCCAATCTTT
>PVLC010000334.1:124992-233767 GCA_004027655.1 Graphiurus murinus | reverse complement strand
GCGCACGCTTGTAATCCCAGCATTTGGGAGGCTGAGACCGGAGGATCCGGGTTCGCGGCCAGCCTCAGCTACCTAGTGAGGCACTCTGCAACTTAGTGAGACCCGGTTTCAAAATAAAGAATAAAAAATAGGGCTGGGGGTATAGCTCGGAGGTAGAACGCCCCTGAGTTCAATCCCCAGTACCACAAAAAAAAAAAAATAAAATAAAATAAAATAGGGTTGGGGGTGAAGCTTAGAAGTAGAATGTCCCTGGGTTCTCAATCCTTAGTAACACACACACGTGCGCTTTATAGATTTAAATTAAGCTAATTCTCATGTACAGTTGGAAAGTAGTAACCATCTTCTTTATTTTGATAGATTACCAAGAATTTCTAATATTGGGCAATGAGAGTGACTGGTTTCAAGGAACCATCAGATGCCATTTTCAGAACCTAAATGTGTTGAAGTTAGGGGATAGGATTCATACTGTAGGATAAGGGTTCCCTTAGCCACTCATTGCTGCCGTCTATTATGGAAAATGAAACACATTTTTCATGCCTTTCAGGTTCTCTTCATAATGTGTAAAATACGTCTAGTCAGTTTTTCAGATAAATTCTTACCTGGGTCATGCATTAAATGAGGAAAGTCCCTCATAATGTTTTCTAAGTCTGACCCCAGAGCTCCTTGTCTGTGCTCCTAAGAAATTCATCTCTTCCTGCATGTGGTAGACCACCTGCTAAGGATTTTAGGTGCTTCAAGTGAGCAAGTGCCTTTGTGAATATACTGAGTCCTGCAGCCTACACAATGATGCCTGTGCCTGAATGTGTGTGTTCTGTCCATTGTGGTGAGGAGTCACCACCACTACCTCTTTAGAAAGGAGAGACAGGGTACAGGATTCAGACAGGGTACAAGATTCAGCAGCTTTGCTTAACAAGTTGTCACATTGTTGGTTTGCCTCTTCATATAAACAGGGAGTAGAATTTATAACCTCACACCAGTATTTCAGTGATGTCTTTTAGCCTTAGTCTTCTTCAGCACTTAATCGATATCCGTAATGGGTTCAACAGAAAGAGAAGCTATGCAGAACAGTCTTGATCCCATTTCCCAGTTATGTGTTCTTATACACATACTAAAATACTACCAGCTTGGAGGGGTGACTTTTGGGAATCTTGACTGGTCATCAAGCATGCTGTCTGTTTTTCTTGTGGTAAAATACATGCTACCTAAAATTTGCCAGTATAACCATTTTAAGTGACATTAATCACAAAGTCATATCACTATCTCAAAACCTTTTAAATTACCCCAGCCAGAAACTGCAACTATTAGGTCATAATTTCCCTCCTCTTCTTCCCACAGTCCCTATTTCAGTGAATTTGCCTCATTGTAATATTTGATATAAGTGGGACCATACAGTATTTGCCCTTTGTGTCTGGCTTCTTTCACTTACGTAATGTTTTCAAGGTACATCCATGTTGTATGCATTGGAACCTTATTCTTTTGTGTGCGGTGGAGGCTCACACCCGGGGCCCTTGTGTGCTAGGCAAGTGTTCTACTAATTTGTTATACTAGATATAGAATGCCCCCTGAAGAGCTCATAAATTGGTATTTGGAGTTGTTATAGTTAAGTCCTAGAAATTATGATTTCATCAATAGATAAATCCATTGTGGATTTATCTGGATGGTGGCCAGGGCTGGTAGGTTGTGCTAGAGGAGGTGGGTTTCTGGTGGTGCAGCCTTGGGGGTTATATGTGGTCCCCCCCCACCCCCTTTGTCTCTGTCTCTCTGCCTCCAGCCTCTGTTATGAGAACAAAGCCTTGTGCTCTCCCTCTCTGCTTCCCATGCCATGACCTAAGATCTGGTCCCTGGCCTCTCATGGACTGAACCCAAAAAGCTCCAAGAAAACTGTGAGCAAATAAATCTTCCTTCTTCTAAGTTGTGTGGTCTGGTTTTGGATTATAGCTATGAAAATGCTGACTGAATGAGACACAGCTGAACTATATCTTCAGCCCCTACCTTATTTATTTTTATGGATGAATAATATTTTATTCTATGGGCACTATTTTTCTTATCTACTTAACTTAGTGGGTATGTGGGTTTTTCTTCTATTGTGATATATGTTTGAGTCCCTGTTTTCACACACACACACACACATATATATATATATATATATGTCCAGCTGTAGATCATAGGTATTACATGGTGGACCATTACTGAGTCATATGGTAATTCTCTTTCTGCCTTCGTGAGTAACCCCCAAACCACTTTACACAGTGGCTATACCATTTTACATTCCTACCACCAACACTCAAATCAGTACTTATTTTAAATTTTTTTTAATTATAGTCATCCTAATAGGTATAAATTATATCTCATGTGGTTTTGATTTGCATTTGAAGAGCATTTGTTTTTGTAAAAAGCTCATTTTAATTTTGATATGGATTGCATTGAATTTGTGCATCATTTTGGTTACTATTCACTGCTGGTTTAGAGAAACATGTTGATTTTTGTGTGTAGATCTTGTATCCTACAACTTTGCTGAATTTATTAGCTTTCCTGTAGATTCTTTGGAATTTTCTATGTACAGGATCCTGTTGTATAGAAATAAATGTAGTTTTACTTCTTCCTTTGCAGCTTGGGTGCCTTTTATTTCCTTTTCTTGTCTGATTGCTCTGCCTGTAACTCCCAGTGTAGTGTTGAGCAGCAGTGGTGAAAGCAGGCATCCTTGTCTTCCTGAAAGCAACAGTCTCTCAACATTGAATAAAATGTTAGCTGTTTTTCATAGATACCCTTCTTCTTAGTTTGTTGAATGTTGTTACCACCAGTAGGGCATACACGTTGCCCGCTTCCCTGCCTATATGCAGATCTTGGGTGGCATTGATAATTTTGCTTTACAAGCCCCTGCTGAATTCTAGTCCAAAATACCTTGTTAAATTAAACATTGTAACAGCCACATTGACTTGTTAGCACATCACAACTCAGTTTGTGTTCTGAAACTTTTTCTAATTGATTGGTGCTTTTTTGATCTGGGAACTTTTAAATCACTGTTATTCACAAGGCTTAGCTTTCCATGTCAGCCACAGAAGTTGTCCATGACTACATAAGTAGAAACAAGTTCTCCAGAACCCAAAGTGAATTCTAATTATTTTATATATTTGCTTTCAGAGTTCGGTACCCTAGAGGAATTGAGATTTTAAGCCAGTGCAATAAATTCTCTGTTTGCTTCATTTTACTCCTTTTTCCTCCTTCCTCCATTTTTAATTTTCTCCCTCAAAGGTTCTGGGAATTGGACTCGTGGCTCCCTTTTCCAGAGACACTACTTGTCTCTGTATCCACTGTGGACCAGGGCTCTTGCTGTCCTTTTTCCTCTCTTATTTCTGTAGCATGCACTGCCCCTAAAATACTTTTTAATCTGTTATCAGTAGGGGAAAATTGAGAATCTGAAGTTTTTAATGCGCGTCACCACATAGTAGGAAAAAAATAAGTTGGATAAATGTTATGCAAAGGAAAGAAGGCAGCAAAGAACCCTGCTTAGTGAATTCTGGGGCTAGTTTGGCCACTGGCGTGTTGTTCTTTAGTGTGGCTGAGAGATGCAAAAAATGATAGCACTGAGTATGAGGAACAAGGTGGGAAATAGTAGAAGGGAAGTACATTCATTTCTGCATCTGGCATCTTGCCACTGATGGTCCCATGACTTGAGTACCTTCTGGATATAGTGAAAGAATTGAGGAATCAGGAAGCCCAATGGGACAAAATAGGATTTGTCTAGTAGATGCACTTGGACAGAGTGGTGGGTGTGGATTGTAGGTGTGTGTTTGCCCCCACATCTCCCTAGTAGGTTTCTCTCCCAAGAGACTGAGGCAGGAATGGTGTCTTTCCTTGTTTCCCATCCCCAGTATCTTATGTAGCACCTAGTATGTAGCGAACACTCTCTCAATTAATGAATAAAGGTCCAGATAAGGTAGAGCAGCCATTCTTGGAAACATGAATCGAGTAAGTAGGCATCACATGTCCAGCTATATCAGTAGGCTATTGATTTTATTTTGCCACTTTAACTCTGCATACATTCCTCACAGGGTATTCCCCTACTACAAATGATCCCAAATTATGATGGTTTTACTTACAGTCTTTCAGCTTTATAATGGTGTAAAAAATCAACATAGTCAGTAGAAACCATACATGGAATTTTGAATTTTTATCTTTTCCCAGGCCAGTGATATGTGGCTCCCAGCCAGGTAAGGGATCATAGGGGAAACAACCACTCTGTACTCTATAGCCTATTGTGTTCAGTAAGTTACCTAAGGTGGTCAGCATTTTATTACAAATAGGCACAGTTAGAGGATTTGGCCAAACTGTAGGATAAAGTAAGTATTCTGTGCACATGTAAAGTAGATGAAGCGAAGCTATGGTGTTCAGTAGGCTTGGAGTATTTAAATGCATTTTCAATTTGTGACTGGCTTATGAGGACATGATCCCATCTTAAGTCAAGGGTCATCATAGAGTGACCAAGTACAGGTGCTCTCCTTGTTCTAAGGACCACCTGTAATTTATCATTCAAATGGAAGCACATGGAGAGCAGACGTTATAATATACTCTTCTGATTTTTAAAAAAATCAGCACATTTGCTTTATTGTATTGGTAGATACGAAATAAGTCTACTCAGAAACATTTTCAAGCCAGGTGTGGTGATGTATCCCTGTAACCCCAATATTTGGGAGACTGAGACAAAAGGAGCACAGGTTTGCCGTCAGCCTCAGCAACTTAGACCCTCAGCAATCTAGTAAGAACATGTTTCAAAATAAGAAAAAAAAAATAGAGCTGTGAGTGTGGCTCAAAGGTAAAATGTCTCATTTCCATGCATCAAAATATATAAATTGATTATCATAACATCGCAAAAATGAATGATTATTCCTGCTGTTTTCACATACTTTTATTATGAGTTTAGTGTACTGTCATTGAAGAATTTTTCCCTCCAATGTGGTTTTGTTTGTGAAATTCTCATAAAATTGCTTCCAAAACTTTGAAGTTGTTTTCAAGTTAATACACTTGAGATTGTTGACATTTTGAGTGTATTTTTCTCTCTACCCTATCATATTTTTCCGTTAAAAACATACTGTCTTGATGCTAAGGTAGCTAGTAAGTTCAGAGTCACTTCTACTAAAGAAAACATAGGGTTTTTTTTTTTAATCGAGATATGAAGTGTATCACATCCAATATTTTCACAAGAACTGCCTTTTAAAACTTCCTCTAAGAATACCTTTGTTCAATAAATAATTTTACAAGACAAAATATCAAATAAATTGCCTCTTTTATTCTTTTGACTGGCTAAATTTAGATGCTGTAAAATTTAAAGATTTTATCCAATTAAAAATAGGAACTTTATAAAGTGGAATTTCCACAAGATGAAATATTCCAAAGCATACTTCAAAATTATGCTTCATATATTTCAAAATTATTGAACCTGGGCATGATGGCACACTCCTGTAATTCTAGTAACTGGGAGGCTGAGACAGGAGGAATACAGGTTTGAGGACAGCCTCAGCAAATAATGAGATCCTCATCAACCTAGTGAGATGTTGTTTCAAAATAAAAATAAAATAGGGCTGGTAGTGTAGCTCAGAGGTAGAATGCCCCTGGGTTGAATCCCAGTAACTCATCCCCCCCCCCCCCACACACATAATCATTGTATATCTTTAAATATTTAAGCTTTAAATATTTTTTCAGTTTATTGCTTGTATTTATAAGGGTGAATTTCATTGTGTTTACTTATAATCTTTGATTTCAATAATTGTAGTTTACTAAATGCTTCAAAAGCTGACTTAAAATATTTGTTGAAAGTTTTGATAAATTTCCAGCTGATTTTGATAAAAAATGCAACCCAAATTTAAAGCTCTTATCTAAAAAAGGTCCACATCATTTTGCAATATTTGGATTGATTTTCAAAGTAGTCTCTTGAAGGCTAAAGATTTAAATTTAGCCTTAAATTTAGTATTTTAAATTTAGGTTTAATTTGTTCATAACTATGTATATGAAAATCTGTATAAAAATTACAAGTGTTCTTACATTGAACTTTTACACTACCGTTTACAATAATATCAGTAATATCAGATACTATCCTAGGGCAGGAATCAGGAAACCTTTACTGTGAAGGACCAGACAGATGAATCAGTTGCACCTACCCATAATTCTGCCATGATAGCCCTACAGTTGCTGTAGACAATATGTAAATGAATAAGTATGACTGAGTATGGACACTACAACGTGAATTTTGTGCAGTTTTCATGTGTCATACATTATTATACCTCTTCTGGTCTTTTTCCAACTGTGGAAACCATTCTTACCTTGTAGATGGTAACAGAACAGGCAGCAGGTAGATTTGGCCCACATGTCACACTTTGCAGACCTTTGTCCCATGAATTGGACAACAAAATTAGAATGACTAATAGAGTTGATTTGTGTGCTTGAAAACTGGATCCATCTGACTGCATGCAAAGTCCTTCCACAGTTAAAGAGGGCCAGTATTTAATGACTATGGCACTTTTTATTTGTGCAGGAGAATGTTTGAGGAGAAAATGGGAACAGTTAATTAGAACAGTCATTTGATCTAAATGAAAAGTGATGTTTGAGAAAGAAATGTGAATGAATGCTGCAATTGTGTGAAAGTAAATCTTTATCTGTACTTAAGAATTAGTTGTCTTTGGCCCTGTGTTTAAAAACAACTTTTAAAATAGATATTGATACATGTTCATATCAGGATTTCATGGGCCCAAGGATAGATCTGTTGCCCCCATGGCAAATGTGGATGAATGTGTAAATTAACTTTCTTGAGTAGTTTCCATACTTATTCATTAAGCCTGCATTGACTTTTTTACTTAATTGTAACTACATCTATTACTGTAAAATAAAATTAAACAAAATAAAATATTGTGTATTTACACCAGTATATGGCAGAGTGATGAGACTAGCTTCTCTGTAATTTTTTCCCATATATTTTGTGCACAAGAATCTGCTGATACTAGCCAGGTACAGTGACACACACCTGAAACCCCAGTACCTGGGAGGCTGAGACAGGAGGGATCACAGGTTCAAGGACAGCCTCAGCAATTTAGCAAGACTCTCAAGTAACCTAGTGAGACTGTTTCAAAACAAAAAAGTAATAATAGTAGTAGTAATAATAATAATAAAAAGCTAGGGCTAGAGCTTGGAATGCCTCTGGGTTCAATCCCTAGTAACCCCTACCACCACCACCCCCTAAAAAGGAATCTGTGGATACTAGCATACATTGTCCATCAGTGAGTGTGGCTTGTGTGCTTTACAGAGCCGTTTGTCACCTTGGACTTGGAAAACGTCCAGGAAATAGGTGGTGGTTTATTGCTAGTTGACTTTAACAGCATGGTGAAGTGAGAATTCTGTTCACTGTACACGTATCTTGCACACACTCTTATCTAAAAAAGGTCCATATCATTTTGCATTATCCTTGAGATTGTGTCTAAAACAAGATATATAAAGTAGAGGTATAGTAAACCCAAACTGGCTTACTTGAATGCAGTGATGAATCATAATAGGTAATTAAAATGGAAAACTACAAAGGCCAGAACAATTTGGATATCGAGACAGCAGTTGTAAGCCAAGACTGTGTCCAAACCAGGATGTATGGTTATCCTTTTAAATCCATAAAAATAAGCTTTTCTGTAATTTGGATAGTTCTCTTTCCTTGTTCCAATTTGGTCAGAGTAACTTCCTCGTAGGTTCCTTTAGTGACCTCAGATCCACCTAGTTTGTTCTCCCACTCTTATTCCACATGCTACATTTGCACAACCCTGCTATGTGAGCTTTTAGGACCCAAATACAATTACTAGCTGTCCCCTACTTAGGGCCCAGTGGGAACTCCTATGAATGACATTAAGGACCCTCTAGCTATGGGGTGCACCAAAATCACTGCTATGGGAGGATAGCTCCAAATTTCTGGTTCCTATCCCAGAGAGATTTAGGTTCAGTAAATCTTGAGAAAGAAAGCACATGGGAAATCAAGGCACTCTTTGACTTGTGACCTCATTAACTACCACCTCCCTTCCAGCAGTGTGGTTTACCCAGCTGTCCCCAGTGTCCTGTTTAGTGGGCTTGGCTGTCTTCTCCCCATATTTTCCATCAGCTAAGAAGACTGTTATCATACATCTTTCTGTTGGAAATTATACTTTGAGCTTTTGGGTCCCATTTCTCTCCAAACTGGACATCTTGCAGGGTCTAGGTCTCAGGCCATTTTTGTATTCTTAACTTGACACATAAAATGCATGGTAACTAGGGATGATTACCTGTGTAAAATCCAAGGAAATAGTTTTCTCCTTGTTGATTTTTGTCATGAGCTAAAAGTCTAGTGAATTAAAATGGTATTTGTGTAGTCACTTCATTTAGCTCATTATCTCAAGTTCTGTCTCTGAAACTTCAGTTTTCTCCAGGGCCAGTTAGTGTGGTGATTTTTAATTTTAGTCTTTAAATTTTCTGCTTTATGCGAGTACATGCCTGTAATCCCAATACTTGGGAGGCTGAGGCAGGAGGATACCAGGTTCCAAGCCAGCCTCAGCAATTTAGTGAGGCTGTCAGCAACTTATCAAGACCCTGTTTCAAAATTAAAAAAGGGTTGGGAGCTGTGGTTGAGAGTGGCCCTAGGTTCAATTCCCAGCACCCTCCCCGCAAAAATTCTGCTTTAGAACAGGAGAAAAATGACCCCCTAAACATGGACAGCTTCAGCCGGGCTTGGTGGCGCACACTTGTAATCCCAGCATTTGGGCGGCTGAGACAGGAGGATCGGGGTTCGTGGCCAGCTTCAGCTACCTAGTGAGGCACTCCGCAATTTAGTGAGACCCTGTTTCAAAATAAAGAATAAAAAAATAGGGCTGGGGGTATAGCTCGGAGATAGAATGCCCTGGAATTCAATCCCCAGTATCACCAAAAAAAAAAAAAAAAAAAAAAAACCATGGACAGCTTCTGCTGTATTTTAAAATAAAGTAGCAACTGTATGTTTCCACAGCCAGGATAGAGCTCAACAAATGAAAGCTGGAAGATGCTGGAAGCTTCCAGCTCTGCTGAGATACAGTCAGGGATCTGGACAGGAGTGCTCTGGCTGACTTTTACATGTCAGGATTGCCGTAAGGTCGGTTCCAAAAAAGATCTGCTGCCGAGCGTGGTGGCTCACGTTTGTAATCCCGGTACTTGGAAGGCTGAGACCGGAGGATTCGTGTTCACGGCCAGCCTCAGCTACTTAGTGAGGCTCTCTGCAACTTAGCAAGACCCTGTTTAAAAATAAAGAATAAAAAATAGGGCCGGGGGTGTCAAGCTTGGAGGTAGAATGCCCCTGGGTTCAATCGCCAGTACCGCAAAAAAAAAAAAAAAAATGTGCTAAAGTTTTTCTGCAGGTTCATGCCAGCAAGGCATATCTCACACTTAAGAACAGGTAGAAATCTAATAACCAGTGTTGAAACTGGAAACCTCTTTTCCTTCTGTATACTTTTGTTTACAAATATTGAAATTTGATAAAATGTCAACCATAGTTACTTATTATTCTATGAAATTAGTTAAGCCTCTCCCAGAAAAATGTGAGTTCCAAAAGACTTGGTTTTTTGGAGAGTAGTGTCTATTGTATTCCATCAAGTGTTCAGTGTCTGACAGTATTTGTTGAATGAATGAATGGAAAAATCTGGAGCTCGGTGTGTCTGACAATGTTTGTGGGATGGATGGATGGATGGATGAACGGATGACTAAACTTATGGTGAAGCTCCAGTATGGCATATCGATTCTTTGGTGATTTAAATTTTTTCCTATGGAAATTGAAGAGTGTTGTGAAGACTTGTAAAAAGTAGCCAGAATTACCTATGATGTCCTCTTCCAAATAGTTTGAAAACAGTTGCTAATATCTTGAGCCAGAGTTCTCATGCCTCCCCTCAGTGTTGAAGATGATTTCTTTCTGACATATTCATAAAAGAAAAGGCATGTTGTTATGGTGTCAGTAGTGGTTCAGAGTGGCCCTGGGTTCAATTCCCAGCATCCCCTCCCCAAATTCTCTTGTTATGGTGTCAGCAGTGAAGATCTTCCAGGACAGAATCTGTATTATATCATGAGCAACTGACCTGAAAGGTCAGGTCATTGAAAAGACAAACACTTTGACCAGGGGAGGAGTTCTTCCTAACTACTCTTAGCACCGGTAGTTTTAGTTGTGTGGCTCTGTCTCCATACCTGATGACTGTCCTTCATTGTTATTTGTTTTCTAGGTAATGCTGAGTGTTGAGGGTCTTTTGCGTAGATCTTGTAGATGGTCTTTTGCGTAGATCTTGTTGGTGGCCATGTGGCTCCTCTGTGAAGCTGGGTAGAAAACCCAAAGGCCAGTCTGCCTGCTCTTTGGTGAAGGTGATACTGCAGGGGTAGGAAGTTGTTGTACACCTAGTCAGTTGAAGTTCATCTTGATTACCTTGTTGATACTTGACTAATTTCCTAACCATTCTTCTTTGGATACCAGCAAAGATTTAATTGATAGTGCTGGAATAGATGAGGCCCAGTTGTCATTTACTCCATGGAGCCAAAACTTTTCATTGATCAAATTTAGGTTTAATCATGTTTAGCTTAGACAAAAGGTCTTATTTAAAGAATATTCTGATTATTTTAGGGCAGATAGATGACACTCCTTTGCATTAACTCATCACCTCCTTTAAATTCTCAAAGGCAAGGATTATAAATTGTGGAATTATAAATTGTAAGGCACCATTTTATAAGAATATGGACTTTGTAATGGTATTGAAGCCTGTTATAAATGTGGAATGAAAATCTAATTACGAAAACAAATAGTGACTTTTGGCAGAATGAGTCTTTATGGGAGCATACACTAGTGATTATATGCCAAGTACAAGTGCTTTTTGAGGTTAACAGAATTATAAACAGGAAGCTACAGACATAATGATCAATACTGAGCAGCATGATATTTATGTAGAATGTCCTTTTCAAAGATTCTTAACAATCTTAACTATTCTGCATGGTATGTTACTAATTAATTTGGGGAGATTATTTGAAGACATTGAGGAGTTACTTATATGAATGTTCTGTTACTTTTGTACATAGTCTTTATTGTTCAAAGAATACTGTCCATTTAATTATATTTTATTGGTACAGGAGGGTATTATTAATAAAAAGGCATTAAGGAATGATTATTTGTTAACCTTTATTCAGTATTAGCTTATTGAATCTTTGCAATACTGCTCCAAGCCAAGTGCCAGTATTGCAGTTCATCCATGATTAATTCAGCAAATATTTATTGACTGTGTGTTAGACACCAGGGATGGAACTAGGTTGGTGTTTGGTGTGTGTTTCTGTGTGTGTGTGTGTGTGTGTGTGTGTGTGTGTGTGTGTGTGTGTTTTCTACTTCCAGCTACACCCCCAGCCCCCTCCCTCTCTAAATTGCTGAAGGCTTTGCTATGTTGCTGAAGTTGTACTCAAACCTGAGATCCTCCTGTCTCAGCCTCCCAGGTACTGGGTTACAGGCATGTGCCACCGTACCCAGCTATAAGTAAGTTTTTCTTTTTTTTTTTGTGGTACTGGGGATTGAACTCAGGGGCATTCTACCTCCGAGCTACACCCCCAGTCCTATCTTTTATTCTTTATTTTGAAACCGGGTCTCGTTAAGTTGCAGAGTGCCTCACTAGGTAGCTGAGGCTGGCCTCAAACCCGGATCCTCTGGTCTCAGCTTCCCAAATGCTGGGATTACAAGCGTGCGCCACCATGCCCGGCTAGTAAGTTTTAGTTAAATAAAAATCTCTGCCATCATTCTAATTGAAGTATACTCAGAAAGATCTAGTGTTTCATGTTGCCATACATTATATTTTATTAAAAGCTCACCCTATTGACCTTTTGTCATTTAACTGGACAACTTTACATTATTTAGTAAAACTTGTGATCAGAAATTCAGTGTAGTTTTATTTTCCCATTATTTACTCTTGGTACCATTTAAAATAGTTATTTGCTTCATTCCATAAGTATCTTCATTTTTAAAAGTACATGTAGTTCCTTTCTTTATAAGAGTTCTAATATAGTCCAAAAATACATGACAGTGTCCAGTAAGAACACTAAATATAATAAACTTTGTGATGACAGGGTAGATCAGGAAATAGAAATGAAATATGCCATTTGATCATCAAATGCATTTAGTCAGTTAGGTGTGGTGGCATATGCCTGTAATCCCGGTATTTGGGAGGTTGAGACAGGTGGATGGCTGGTTCGAAGCCAGCTTCAGCAACTGAGCAAGACCCTGTTTAAAAATAAAGCGGGGTTCAGGGCATAGCACAGAAGTAGAATGCCCGAGTTAAATCCCAGGTGTTTAAAAAAAAAAAAAAAAAGCAATTAGTCAGATTGTGAAAACTACACACTGAATTTATCTAAATTGATGAAATGTTGACTGGCAAATGAGGTTAATCATTCTCCTTGTGAGATGGTGGAGAGGGAGGGATAGAAATAATTTGGACACTTAATAATAAAAATTCTCAGGAGTTAAAATACCATTTGAAAAGAATGTATTATCAGTGTTATTAATCAACACAGAGAGCCAGGCGTGGTGGTGCACGCTTGTAATCCCAGCATTCAGGAGGCTGAGACTGGAGGATCTGGGTTCGCGGCCAGCCTCAGCTACCTAGTGAGGCCCTCTGCAACTTAGTGAGACCTGGTTTCAAAATAAAGAATAAAAAATAGGGCTGGGGGTATAGCTTGAAGGTAGAACGCCCCTGAGTTCAATCCCCAGTACCACACACACACACACAAAAAAATCAACACAGAGTTCTTAATTGAACTAACAAGCAGAATACTCAGGCTTATCACCCATTAAAAAGAAAAAAGGTTTGAACCGAGCACGGTGGTGCATGCCTGTGATCCCTTGAGAGGCTGAGACAAGAGGATTGCAGGTTCAAGGCCAGTGTAGTAACTTGGCAAGACCTGTTCCAATAAATAAATAAAGCTGAGGATGTAGCTCAGAGGTAGAACTCCTCTGGGTTCACACACACACACAATTTCCAGGGGCGGGGAAACATATCAAAGCAGTACAACATCAACTAATCAAAGCTGAACACTAAAGTCCATGGCTGGTTACAACTGACTAGAACGTGGGATTTTATCTTAGGACACTAAAGGTTTGGGGCAGCTAGGTCAATGTCCCCTCCGTTACCAACTCAGATAAAATCCTGACATTTCGTTTTGGAGCAATAGCTGTGGGTTACAAAGACACCACCTACTTGGATGGGTGGGCAGAGTTCTTCCAGGTTGACCTAGTTGCACCATTTGAAGCAGAGCCCATCATTTATTTGGAGGTAATCTGAGCCCACTACTCTTGAGCTTTGTTGTTCGTTCTATAACTGTGGGCAGGTTACCTTTAGTTTTCCATCTATGATTGCAGGGTATTGAGAGTCAAATGAAGTTGTTGACAAAGCTGAAGGTTTTTCCTGGAAATGTGAACAATAGTGGAGAGTGCTTGGAAATGTGCCTCTCTGAGTGGTTGAGGAGGTAGCCTTTGATATCTCCATTTGTGACAGCTTACTTGTGGGTCTAGAAAGCTGGAATCTGAGGGTTTTCTGTGGTTAAGAGTTCTTTCAAAAGGTAGTTTGCCTCCCCCTTTTGTGAGGGAGTTCTAAAATGGTGCTAGGACAGGAGCTGGAAACAAGTCCATGCTGAACTCTGCTACATGTTTGCAGATGTATGTAGCCGCTGTCCTTGGTAAACATGCTTATACCAAGAATCACTGACAGTGGTTTCCTATGTACTCAGGCTTGCTCAGCATGATGCAATGGAAGTATGTAGCTGTCATGCTTCATGCATACACCTGAGGGGCTCACAGTCACATTGGGGGAATAAACTGTGGAGTAGGTGTGCTGAAACTACCAGCCTGCAGTGGAAGTAACATTAACAAGCTGTAGAGATAGTGATACTAATTGAAAACTGCCTGGTATCTTAAACCCTTTTCTACAGTAGTCCTGCTTTTATTTAATTTTACATTGACCTTTTGACACCCCCCAGCCAGTTTGCTATTGAGTGTCTCACCTGGATTCAGCAGCTTGCATGAAGCTCATCACGTGAGGAGATGTGCTGCTGGAGTCCCAGGGCTCGGCCCAGCCGGCAGGTGGTCGCTCTGGTAGCGCTGGGTTTGATGACTTGGCTAGGTGGTCTCTGCTCTGAGGGGATGTGTGCCCTCTGCTTTTCAGCACAGCAGCTGTTGGGTGATCCTCGGGCACCAGGTAGAAATCCCATTTCCCACTGTTGTTTGAACGTGTGGGCTCTTAGCAGCCCCTGCTGATTCTCACTGCATCTTTGTGGGGTGTTGCAACTCGATCTTCCAGGTTTGTCATTCCTTCCGTTATTTTTGTAGGTAGAATTATTTTGTAAAGAATTTTCTCTCAACAAAACTGGGGTGATTATAGTTCCTCCTGAAAGGTAGAGCTACTCTTTTTATAAACC
Organism: Graphiurus murinus; assembly: GCA_004027655.1. Taxonomy (NCBI): domain Eukaryota; kingdom Metazoa; phylum Chordata; class Mammalia; order Rodentia; family Gliridae; genus Graphiurus; species Graphiurus murinus. The sequence continues at coordinate 219,313 of PVLC010000334.1, read as the reverse complement.
AATTTTCAGAGTGTAAATTTGACTATAATAGTTGCCTTTATTGACAATAAATGAAGATTTTAATTTTTTTATGTATATTGTTGTGGGTTTATGGTTTTTATTCTGTGATATAAATAGTTTTTTCTCATTGTCTACATTTTTTTAAATTGGGTGCATTGTAATTTTATATCATATTGGGGTACAGAGTGTTAGAAAAATACATGCACACACACTTGCTGCCCTCCCCACCAGGTCTCCCCTTTCCTCACCCTCACCCCACAAGTCTTTTGTCGACTGTCACACTTTTAGCTAGTAGGCACCCTTCCTTGTGCATTCCTCTTCCCTGACATCCATCCTCATTGTCTCATTGGTCTTTGAGTTTTTCCTTGCTTTTCAGTACAATAAGATGGCCCAGGCCCACCTTGTATTTCCCCAGATAGTTGGTGACAGTAATAATTATAGATAACCGTTACTGAGCACGTATATGTAAGTGGTTTGTACTTTCTGAGGATAGAATGTGCCATGTTGAAATTGTTGTAATGGCCTTGAAGATGGTTATTTTTATTTTCCCCCTTAAAGTGAGGGCATCAAAGCTGAGAGAGGTTAAGAAGGGTAGTGTCTAACTCCTCTGCAGCTAAGCTGCTAAATGGTAGCTCCCCATCTGAATCCAGTTGTTCCAACTCTAAAACCTCCAGAGTCCTTGTTACTAGCCCCTGCCAGTTCCTGCAGACTTCTGTCTCCTCCCCATCTCCTCCCTTTTTTAGTACCAAGACTACCAAGTGTTCAGTACCAAGTATCTCCTGACTCTGGTCTCAGCCTCCCCCATGTTCTTGCTTTAGGTGCTGCTTCCTCTTCTAGATTATTGCATTGGGTCTCTGCTTCTGCCTTTGTGGGTTTTTTTTGTTTTGTTTTTTTGCGGTACTGGGGATTGAACTCAGGGGCATTCTACCTCCGAGCTACACCCCCAGCCCTATTTTTTTTATTCTTTATTTTGAAACCGAGTCTCACTAAGTTCCAGAGTGCCTCACTAGGTAGCTGAGGCTGGCCGCAAACCTGGATCCTCTGGTCTCAGCCTCCCGAATGCTGGGATTACAAGCGAATGCTGGGATTACAAGCGTGCGCCACCACGCCCGGCTCTGCCTTTGTTTTTGATATGAACCCTCCTTCCAGAAGGATCATTTCTTACAAACGGCAGCCATCCCTTTTGTGTACAGCATAGAGCCAACATCCTGCCTGCACTAACTCTTCCTCCCGTCCCCAGGGCCACCCCAGGCTTCCCCCACCACCCTTGGCACAGAACAGAGCAGCCTGCACCTCAGTCCCCATCTCCTGCTTGCTCCTGAGCCTTTGCACACCTTATTTCTTCTTCCTAGAATAATCTTGCTTGTAAAACTTTTATTTTCCCCAAAACCAGCACAGATGGGCTTCTTCGGTTGGGCCACCCCCAACAGGCTATGCAAGGACAAAGCCATACCTGACCCATCCTTGTTACCCAGTTCTTTCAGCCAACAGCTAAGGTATTAATTGTCAACACTCAGTACATATTTGTACTCCTCACTGATTCTCCTTCCTTGAATTGTTGCTCAGACTCTTATTTAATCCAGTTGGTACCAGGTTGTGCTGTGACTCAGCCTGTCCTCATGACATTTTTCTTCATCCCAGTTTTCTTAAAACTCAGCACCTATAATTCACATAACCCAACTTAGGGGATGTTGTACAATTTGATACTTAATTACGTATACACATATATTTACACCAGCAAATCACAAAGTGCACTCTATTATAGACTCTTAGTGAACCATTTGAGTGGGTTAAGTGACATTGCCTTTAGTCACCTGGGAGCTCTGCGTTTGTATCCTCCTTTTAGAAGTGTTCCTATGCCAAGACTTCTGCTATGACAAGTAGGGCAATGCCAAGTCACCTGGGATAAAATACTAGACAATCTTATGACTATACAGGGATAGAAAAGTAGTTCCAAGATTGGCAGATGCAAGTACACCCCTTTTAGGATAATTATACCTCCTGGTAAGTGCCTACATTTCTGAGGAAGCACAAAGGAGACCCAGTTCCCAGAGACAACCTCCAGGGTGACTTAGAAAAGAAACAAAGATTGTAGACCCTAAAGGTATGCCCAGATACGTGTCTGAAGCCCCTCACATTGTGTTCAGCTTTGCCTTGTAAGTATAAAGAGTGATTACCTAAGATTGAGGGGAAGAGGCAAGTCTACTGAGGTCACTGAGATCATCAGCCAAGACCTGTTGAGAGTCAGGACAAGTGTTGGATTTTGACCAAATCTGGTTGCATTTTTATTAGCCACATGGAAGAGGAGCTTCTTTAGCAAGTGCTGGGATTGTAGACCTAATCTTTATCTTAGCAAGGTTGTTTTAGGATAAAATAGAAGAATTATCTCACAGATAGTAAGCTTAGTAGTTTAGGTTGACTATATAGACAGATTGAAAGGTGGTTTATGTAAATCAGCAGGTGCGTAGTGAATTCTCAAGAGAGAACCAATGAAAGCCCCAAATCTGACCCTTTGAAATAGACCAAGAGAGAACTGACCCTCTTTCCCATCAGTATTCTCTTATCAGCAGTCTTTAGCCTGTCTAGCCACAGGTCCATTCTGAGATTTGCTGAAAAGCCATGGACTCCCATCCTAGAAAGCTACACATGTGCACCCAAATTTTCCACCTAACTTTTCCTTTGTAGGGAGGGCCATGGAAGTCACAGACACGTGTTTTTTTTTTTTTTTTTTTTTTTTTGCAGTGCTGGGGATTGAACTCAGGGCATTCTACCTTCGAGCTATACCCCCAGTCCTATTTTGTATTCTTTATTTTGAAACCAGGTCTCACTAAGTTGTGGAGTGCCTCAACTAGCTGAGGCTGGCTGCGACCCCGGATCCTCTGGTCTCAGCCTCCCAAATGCTGGAATTACAAGCGTGCGCCACTACGCCCGGCTCACAGACCCTTCTGAAAGTTATCTGTAGACCCTGTTCCGCCAAAACTGACCTTGATACAGTTGGAAATATATTTTAATGCATCACAACCTATTATTCACACTCATTAGTACATAAAATGAAAAGTTTCATAGAGCACTAACCTTACAATGTGCAGAATGCTGTTTTGTTATAGTTCATATTATGAAAGGCCATCAGTTATGGGCCTGCACCTGCAGTTAGACAGATGTAACTCTCAGCATGTCAAGGGGCTTGATCTTAGAATCTTTGCTTTATCACAGTCAAGCACAATATTGGAGCATCTCATGTTCGGGCGGAGTTCTTATGCTCATTGTCTATTGCTAAGGAGGACTCAATTGGAAATGGGCATGTGAAATGTAAGCATCAGAACTAAGTCACTGTTTTATTAACCATTCATCCAATGTAGGCTTAGTTACCAAGCTCCAAAATGTTTTATACCCAAACACATCATTCACTTATCCCAGCATCCCTAATCCAAAGCCTAAAACCCCAAATGCTCCAAAATCTGAAACTTGCTGAACACACACTCATAAATAGACTAATTTGCTCATGGGATTTGGGATTTTTGGAGAATTTCAAGTTTCAGATTTTCAGATTAGGGATACTCAACTGGTCAGGTTTATACAAATAATCCCAAATCCAGAAAACTCAGAGACGTGAGACACTTCTGCTCCCCAAGCATTTTGGATAAGGGGTCCTCAGCTTGTACTACTCTTACCCACCTACACAGGTGAGCAAACTGGAGCTTGTGGGGCGTATGCAGCCCGCCCAATGCCGCATCATCAGAGACTGGCAGGTGTGCTTTGGGCCTAACCTACCTGTCTTTCCAATTCCTGCCCTTCCTTGGTGTGCATATTCATATCATAAGTGTTTTTCTGTGACCTGCCTTTGAATCTTTCCATGTCTTTGTAAAGATTAAAATTTAAGAGCATCAGCACGAAGGTGGAGAGTGGAGACTTGAATTTTACTACCTCTACTCCCTCAGTGAAGTCATTTAACCTCCTTGTACCTCTGTTCCTCCTCTACAGAAAAGGAAGGATGGATTGATTTATCTCCTAGGGGTTTGCAAGAATTAATAAGTTAACATATACATATGTAAAGAGCTCAAAGCAGTGGTTGCCAAATAAGCGCTGGCTGGCAAATGTTAATACCTATGTTAAATGTCAGGCGCATGCTGTGTCCTTTGTTCATCCTGGGCTTATTCATGACTGATTCATATGTTAAGAGTACTTTGAGAGGCCTGCTAGAGTCAGAGTCATGTGCGCCTATTTTCCTGACTTGATATTTAAGTGTTATTTCTGTTGGTTTGGTGGCTGGCAATTGTCTTATTAAGCTTTCCTTAGTGATTCTAGTTTGTAATGTTTTCAGTGAGTCACACAATAGGTGTGTTCTGTACAACGAACTTGTTCTTGAATTACAACAACAGACAGGGAAGTTTTAGTTCAGGGTTGGCTCCATTCTGTGAGATGTGTGCTTCTACTTTTTTCCCGGCACTAGTTACCGTGGATTACGTGCTCCCAGCTGTTGCACATGGCAGACAGATCAGCCATGCCTGGAACCGTTTTGTCATTTGATCATCTTTGTCAGAGCTGGTCACCCTTGCTTTGCAGATGGGGAAGCAGGCAGACGAGGTCTCTGCCACAACCTAGGCTGGAATCCAGAGCTTTACCACACTCGTTCAAGGCAAGCTTGGTTTCTTCTCTGTGCTTATTGCATAAAAGAGCATTTTTACTGTGGATTTTGCCACTAGGTAATTAGACTATTTTGATTGGTGCTAGTTTTGCACATTTGTGCTTTTTAGGAACTCTGCCTTCTTTAGGAGGCATTTTGTCCTTTAGATACCCCATCTACAGAACACTTTTAAAAGTTTAGGCGTTTTGTGAGCCAAAGAGTATCTGTGTGCATGCAAGTGCCACCTCTTCTGTTTCTCTTTATTTTCCCTCAACACCTTACCCCGACTGCAGGTAGACAAAGTTTTTTGTTCTTTGGTTTTTTTTGCGGTACTAGGGATTGAACTCAGGGGCATTCTACCTCCAAGCTATACCCCCAGCCCTATTTTTTATTCTTTATTTTGAAACCGAGTCTCACTAAGTTGCAGAGTGCCTCACTAGGTAGCTGAGGCTGGCCGCGAACCCGGATCCTCCGGTCTCAGCCTCCCAAATGCTGGGATTACAAGCGTGCATCACCACGCCCGGCTAGACAAAGTTCTGAATGGCTGTTTCATGGCTAGACTAACAGGATGAATTTTGAGACACAGCTACAGTTTATAAGAATCCTAAGTACAGGTTTAACTTCTGAACTGTAATTTGAGTGTGATATTACATGTGGGTAATGCATATAATTACTGCCACCACTTCCTGCCATTTATATTCTTCACTCCCTTTCCATCTCCCCAGACTGCTGTATGGAGTGTACAGGTGTTAGCAGAGAGGTGATAAGTCTCTAGTTAGGAGCTCATACCAGCAATCAGGATAGTAGAGAAGGTGACATTCATTCATTAACAGCAGTTATTTATTTCCCTGATGCAGGAGACCTAAAAATAGAGAATACTTAAAACATAAATGTCAGTGAAAAACACAATGCTGTGAGCAAAATATTAGGGAGGCACTTAGGTCTTCTTTCTAGTTGTATCTATTTTGGGCTCATACAACAATACCTAGATTAATCCTCTGGGATAGTCACTAGGCCTGAAAGGCACCGAGGTGCAGAAGGGGTTGGCTGTGGGTAAAGTTGTCTCAGTGCCAGGTTGGTTGGCCAGGGAGGAGGTGGCACCAGGACTCCCTATTGATGGTTGGTGTGTCACCCATCTGGCTGGCATTTTGTACTCACCCAAATGACCATGCAAGAAATGTTGCCCAGATCTGGCCATGTTTGAGCTCTCTCTCTTCCCGCATCAGATTCCTGAGGGCTAATAAATGGTGGTACTTGTTTTCATGAGGAGGAGGAAGAGACTTGCAGGAGGAGAAATGGAAACCAGCTTCTTAAGATGCAAATGTGATGTCTAAGGATATGTTTTCATTAGTAAAGTTATCACTGAGTGGCTGTGTGGAGGTGTTTTAATTTTGTGAGATTGCTCTTCAGAGACAGTAGATCACTTCTTGGTGCCCTTGGAAGCTGTCCCATGAATAGGGTCAGTTGCCTTTGTACTGCTCTAGGTGTGTGTCATAATGGGGCCCAGTACAAAGTGACTCCTTGCCTCTTGTCCTTGTGCAGTTTTACTTCTCCACTTAATAAACAATTGAGCACCTTGGTTACAAGAGGCACAAGGCTGGTCAAGTTATATCCCAATACTTGGGAAACTGAGACAGGAGGATCACAAGTTTGAGGCCAGCTTCAGCAACTTCTGAGACCCTGTTTCAAAATAAAGAATAAAAAGGGCTGGAGTGTAGCCCAGAGGTAGAGCACCCCTTGGTTCAATCCCCAGAACACCCCCCCCCCAAAGTTATAAAGACCTTTGAACATGTTCTTAAAATCAGCACCCAACATGAATTGTACATTCCCTATCAAATCACAACTGTCATCCATATATATTCATAGCCCTGGTCATAAATCAGAAGGGATCCCTCCCCCTTCTTATCCCCACTTTCCAGGAAACATAAACAACTATCAGCGTGCTGGATAGCCTTTCTTGAGTGACTGTGCAAGTCTCTGGGTGCCTGGTTTTATTATTCAACAGCTCATGTAAATAAACAAAGTGCTCTAGGATGAAAAGTAGAAAGTTCTCCTCACCTATAATTATTCTAATCCCCTGATATAGTCTATAAGTTTTAGCTGTGAAAGAAATGTTGAAGTGCTGCTGTTACGTTGAAGGTGCTTTGTTCTTTTTTGAAGGGTGGAATGAATTTCCACTGATTTTGGATTAAGCCTACCTGTTGACTGTCTACCCTGACAACTTTCTTTTGAAAGAAAGCCATTTTTGCCTGAGCCATGGAAATTTAAAACCCATAGTTATCAATACATACTGTAATAACTATTAAAACAGTGTTCTTTGCAACTGACCCATGAAAGAACTTTAAATGCAGTCTAATTATAATGACTTCAAAGTTCTCTGCCTTTGGGGGCAGTTCATTTACTAAGTATGGATGCCTGTTGTAGTTATCAGTCGGCATACGCTAAGTCTACAGTCTCTGCATAAAATACTCTGAGACAGTTATTTAATTTGCTTGTTTTTTATTTTGCCATTCCTAGACCTGTTCCTCATAAATAGCTTCAAAGAGTTCCATGGCAAGAATTTTTTAGCTTGTCTGTGATAGTCTATCCAGTTTGTCTTGGTGCTAAAGACCTAGCAGTCCTTCCCCACTAGCCAATGTCTGCTGATTTGAACAAGAAATGTCTTTTTGAGTGGACTATTTTATTAAGAACATCGCTTGCCCTTTTTCATGGGAAAAATAGGGAAAAGTAGTCATGTGGTTTCCTGATCTTTTTGCAGTTTAAAAAAAAAAAAAAAAAAAAAAAGGTCATCTTACCCTCGCAAAGAATGATTCTCCCAGAGGAATTACTAGCTAACTTGGTATTGCTGAAAGTTTGCATTTGGTGGCATTCTTCATAAGTGCTCCTATCTTTGGTACTGCTAGTCCTTTTGCAAAATGGTATTTCCTCTGAACAAGAAGTTATGAAAAGTTACTCCCAGAAAGACAGTTTTCCCTGCAAACATATCCCAGTTAATCAAAAAATAATAATTAAGAGTTATTTGCCACTTTTTGTAGGAATGCCAAAAATATTTAATGCAGAAGCTGGTCTCAAAAGTGACTTAATTTTAAATGCCTACCTTGGAATAAACTTGTATCCCTTGCCTCTCGTGAGAACCAAGGGTCTTGACTCAGGCACGAGAAAGTCCAGCCTAGGTTCAGTATGTCTTTCTGAGCAGAGACAAGAAGCCTGATGAGAACATATTGGAAAAGATAGTGGCTGGGAAGATTCCACTATAGATTTTTAAAAGTAGTTCTCAAATTGAAGCACACTAAACCCCAAGCAAATAGAATCCAAATCTAGATAATATTATAAATCACAGAACACCAAAGGGGAGATCTTGAAAGCACATAGGGAGAAAGATTTCCTAAGGACCAACAGTGACACTGACTTTGGATTTCACCAGCAGCCATGGAAGCGAAAAGAGGGAATTGAGGAATTGGCCACTGCCTGGAATACCTTCTAATGGGAAATATCAGCAAGAAGCAGTGAGACAGATTGTCAGAGAAGCTTTGAAAATTCTACCACTGGTAGACTCTTGCTGCAAGTTAGATCATCAAAAGATACTCTTTAAGATGGAGGAAACAACTCTAAAAAATGTGTGAGATATAAAGGATGACTGTTAAATAAAGAGAAGATGGCAAGTACCTTTCAACACATCAGTCATACAAAAATATTAATGTTGATAAATTTGAAGGAAGTGAAAAGTATGACTAAAATTTATAGTGACAAGAAGATAGGTGATCAAGAGTAATATTTTATCCTGTTCTTTTATTACTTGGGAAGGAGGAACTTTAGATTTTAATAAACAGATGAACATGCTAAAAGCTTTAAGGGTAAAACCATTTTAAAAATACAAATTATAGCTGGGCATAGTGGCACACGTTTGTAATCCCAATACCTGGGACCCCGAGATAAAAGGAGCTCAGGTTTGGGGACTAGTCTCAGCAACTTAGTGAGGCCCTGTTTCAAAAAAATAAAATGGGGCTGAGGGTGTAGCTCAGAGGCAGAATACTCCTGGGTTCAATCCCCAGTTAAAACACACACACACACACACACACACACACACACACACACACACACACACACACACACACACACACACACACACACGAAGCCGGGCGTGGTGGCGCACGCTTGTAATCCCAGCATTCGGGAGGCTGAGACTGGAGAATCCGGGTTCACGGCCAGCCTCAGCTACCTAGTGAGGCACTCCACAACTTAGTGAGACTCAGTTTCAAAATAAAGAATACAAAATAGGGCTGGGGGTATAGCTCGGAGGTAGAATGCCTCTGAGTTCAATCCCCAATACCGCAAAACACACACACACACACACACACACACACACACATACACACTCTTTCTCTCTCTCAAAAGAAAGAAGAAAAGAACTATAGAATAGGCAAGAGTAATATAATAAAATAGTCAAAATAAATACAGATATATTTGTAATCACAAAAAAGGGCTAAGTGTCAGTTAAAATCAGAATATTAAGTTAGGTGAAATATAATTTTCAGACAAAAAGAAAATAAAAGGGATCATTATTTCATGGTAAAAACCACCATTCTTGCCAGCTGGTGCACACTTATAATCCCAGCTACTCAGGAGGCTTAGCTGGAAGATTGCAGGTTGAGGCCAGAGCATGGTAACTTAGTGAGACCCTGTTTCAAAATAAAATAGGGCTGGTGATATTGCTTAGAGGTAGAATTCCTCTGGGTTCAGTCCTCAGTATCACAATCAACAGCAAAAACAACCCCACAGTTCTGTTGTGAAGATAAAATGATTGTAATTGTGTTTGGCTTTGGTAGGGTAGCTTCAAAATAACAGCAAAGCTGTTGTAATTTCAGGTATGTAGTTGGTAGAAATTGTTGAGTGACTTCCCCATTAATAACTAGTAGGTTAATGAGAGAGAAATTACCAGAATTAGAAGATTTGAATAGCCATAGTTTTGTCTGAGCTAACAGACATAAAGAACCTTACCTTCAAATCAGGTATGGTGGTGCATGCCTGCAATCCCAGATCACAGGTTTGAGACCAGCCTCAATAAGTTAGTGAGACTCTCAGCAACCTAGTGAGACCCTGCTCTCTGTTTCAAAACAAAATATAGAAAGAGCTAGGGTATTTCTCAGAGGCAGAATTCCCCTGAGTTTATTCCCTAGTAACACACACACACACACACACACACACCCACACACACCTTTAATAAATAAACTTTTAAAATACAAGTCCACATACTAAGCCACAAAGCAGTAAATAGCAACAAATACCAGGCTATGCTATGTTCTGTGATCACAATTTATTAAAATAAAAACAATTTCTTAACTAACTATATACACTTAAGGAACTTGAATTCAAAATAGCTTTTGAAGCATTGAAATCATATTGGACTCAAGAGAACACTAGAAATGAATAGTTGTCAAAATTTTTGGAATTAGATAAAAACCATAGAACAGCAGAAGAAAGTTACAGAAAAAGAAAAGAATGGTAAAGAACCAAAAATAACCCCCAAAGGCACACTTGTGAGGCTACAAATCTAAAAGTTCTTTAAAAAGACACAAAAATGTGACAGTATGTCAAGGATAAAGAAAGAAGATTGAAATAAAAACAGCATTAGGAACGAAAGGAGATCATACCTACAGATGTACCACAAGTATATTTAAAAGTAAGACCATAAGTAATTGCCTGCCGTCAAGTGAGAGAAGTTGTGATGCCTAGTATACAAATTATTTCCTAGAAATACCCAACCAGATTTACCCAGATTGAGACCAGCCTCAATAATTTAGTGAGACTCTCAGCAACCTAATGAGACCCTGCTCTCTTTTTCAAAACAAAATATAGAAAGGGTAGGGTAAAAAAAAAAAGTGGGGAGCCATTAAGGAAATGGAATTAGTTATCAGTCGGTACCGCCTCATCCCACATTATGTCCATATAACAGACCCTGAGAGCTCACTGATGCGCTCTAACAAAAATTCAAAGGAAGTATCTAAATTTTATATCAGTGTTTCCAGGGAGACAAAGACAGGGTATGGATTTATCCTCTGGTTTGGTTTTTCTTTTCATTTTTAAACTAATATGAAAGTATCAAATCTCTCACATAGGATAGTATAAACTCCATGAACCCATCATGCTTTAACAATTAAAATATTTTGCTGTTCATGTGTTATCTGTAACTCCACACAGATAGCTTATTTGTTAGTTTCTTTGTTTGTTGGGACATTCTACCTCCGAGCTACACCCCCAGATCTATTTTTTGTTCTTTATTTTGAAACAGTCTCACAAATTTGTGAAGGGCCTCACTAAGTAGCTGAGGCTGGCCTCAAACCTGTGATCCTCCTGTCTCAGCCTCCCAAATACTGGGATTACAAGCACGTGACACCATAGGGTATTTTAAAGCATGTTTGAGATATGTCTTTTCTTCCAATAATATATCAATACACTGATAGACACTTCTTAACTTAAAGTAGGGCTGTGTGCTAATAACCTTGTAAAGTGAAAATAATGTAAATTGAAAATCCATGTAATGCCCCTAACCCAGTGCACATCCCAATTAGCAACACATAGCATTGAAGAGGGTGGCTTGTTTCCCCTCCTAATTCTTGGATGGCTGGGAGTGTGGTTGCTACTACTTCCCAACATTGGACTACATAATGTTAACCTGAAAAAAGATTCCAATTTGAGCCGGGCGTGGTGGCGCACGCTTGTAATCCCAGCATTCGGGAGGCTGAGACCGGAGGATCTGGGTTCGCAGCCAGCCTCAGCTACCTAGTGAGGCACTCTGCAACTTAGTGAGACTCGGTTTCAAAATAAAGAATAAAAAATAGGGCTGGGGGCATAGCTCGGAGGTAGAATGCCCCTGAGTTCAATCCCCAGTACCGCAAAAAAAAAAAAAAAAAAGCAGTTTTTATTGAATGCCTATTTCATTAGCACCATTGTAAAGCTGAATTGTTTTTTTCTTTTTGGAGTACTAGGGATGGAACCCAGGGGCATTCTACCTCTGAGCTACACCCTTAGTCCTATTTTTAATTCTTTATTTGGAAATAGAGTCTCATTAAGTTGCAGAGGGCCTCACTAAGTAGCCAAGGCTGGCCGCGAACCTGTGATCCTCCTTTCTCAGCTTCCCAAGTACTGGGATGACAAGCATGCGCCACTACACTTGGTGAAAATTTTTAAGTTAAATTTTTAAGTTCATCATAACTGGTGAACTATCTGTATTTATAACATAAAAGCATCATAAGAATAACTATTATTATATAAAATAGTTTGACTCAAATGCCTCTTTTAGAATTCTTTGGTTTTAATTAGGATCTTGATTGTGACTCTATATTTGATTGACATGATTCTTCAGTATTTTTCAATTTTTCCTCCATGTTTCTGTCTTTCCTACCCATTTACTGACAGAACCAGGTCATTTGTATTGTAGAATTTCCTAAGTTTGGAGTAGTTGATCGCATCCCAGTTTTATCATTTGACTTGCTTTTCTATCCCCACATAAATTGAAAATTTCCTATAGATTGATAATTATTGTATCTAGGGGATTGTTAAATTTGGGTCAGTTTCTTTGACAATCCTTAGAGACAGTGCTATATCCTTTCTGTTGCATCTTATCAGGAAGCATAAATTATCTGGTTGTCCACTTTTGGTGATACTAAGGTTCTTTAGTGAATTCAGTTGTTGTATCTATGAATATAGTCATAAGATTTCCTAAATAAAGCATGAGCAAGTATCCAGCAGTGCATTTTTAAGAAAAAAGATCATGACCAAGTTAACACAATTTAATATAATTTATGTCATTGTCATAGGATCATCTCAATTAATAGATTGAAGACTTTGTTAAAATTTATCATCCTTAATTATAAACTTAGCAAATTATAAATAAATCTACTCTATCTCATAAGTGATATCTACTCAGACTTACTTGAAACATGGTAATAATGGAATGTTAGAAGTACTCTATTTAAAGTAAGGAACAACAGTGGGTGTAAGCCCTGCCTGGAAAGCAGGAAACAAATGTAGATACAGTTGTCAATAAGGGTTGGACACAAAGTAAACAGATAATCAGCTGTTTCTATATCAGCACTATTTTAAACATGTAAGGAAGAAAGATTTGGAACATCAACAACACTATAAAAATCTTTAAATCAAACAAAATATATAAAGTCTTTATGAAAAGAATTACAGTGTTATTGAAGGAAATTAAAGAGAACCAAATAAATGGAGACGTATTCCATTTGCATGGATGGGAAAGCTTGTTACTGTGATACTATTTATCTCCTACCCCAAAATTTATAAATTCAGAATAATTTCCAAATAATTTTAGAATAACATCCCAAAGTAAGGAGTTCACTTGTTTTTGCTGCCATCACCTTTGGTCATTGTTGTGCAAGACAAGATGATCTTATAACTTGTATAATAGAACATCGTTCTTAGAATAGCCAAGATAGTTTTCACGTAGAGCAAGGTGGAATGACTTACCTCACCAGATGCTTATTTGCGCTCATATTTCCCATTTCCGGGGCTGTATGTTTCTATCCACAGTCTGGTATTGCTACTTGAAGCCTTTTTCTTTGAGCCTGTAGGACTTCCTTTCATGTTTTTCTTCAGTTGTCTCTGCTGACAGTAGCTCTTCTCATTATCATTTATTTGGGAATGTCTTCATTTTGCCTTCATTTTTGAAGACTAGTTTTGCTGAATATAGAATTCTTGGTTTTCATTTTGATGCTTTGAAGATGTCATTACTCTGCTTTCTGGTCTACATGGTTGCCGATAAAAAATTGACTATTAATTCTATTGTTCCTTGTACATTATAATTTTTATCTTCCTTTCTGGTTTCAAGATTTTCTCATTGTCATTACTTCCAGAAATGTAATGCACATATTAGGATATTTTTTGTTCATATTATTTGTACTTCAGTGAGCCTGTTGGGTCCATAAAGTCAGTTTTCATCATATTGATGATATTTTTAGTTATTGTTTATTGAAATACTTTTGTTCTTCTCTCACCCCCTCTCCTTCTGGTACTCCTCTACATTCTCTGAAGTTTTCTTTGGTTTTGTGTGTGTGTGTGTGTGTGTTTTACATTACTTGCCTTGACATAATCCAAGGAATCTTATCACAACTACATTGTGGCCACTAGTTTTTCTACTCAGCTCCTCAACTTCTCCCCAATTCTAAGCTTTACTTTTTAGCTTAAATTTCAGGGAGATTACTCTTGTACCCATTTGGTTATTTGTGAGCCAAGTTTTGGTCAGAGGTTGCATGCACTCCCCATGAGCCCACAGGCCTTTTGTCCTCTTCCTTTGGATTTGTTTGGGTTGAGAATGCACTGAAGTTCACACAGCTTTCAAGGCTGCCTCAGGTTTTACTCTCTGCTGGGCTCCTCAGGCTTCTGCAGAGGTTTCACAGCTAGGGGCATGTGCAGTGTTTATCAGATGCCTAAATGGCTACCTTATTTCCAGATCCTCCTTTAAATTTCCACCTGTTCTTCCAGTTAGTTGCCTCCAGCTTCCACTGTTCTTGCCCACAGTATACCCTTTTTCATGAATGTATGTTCCTCAATCTTATCCTTTGCCTTTATTGGCTTTCTAGAGCCTGAAATGATTGCTTTGGATAATGTTATCAAGAGTTTTGTAGTTGTGCCCCCCACACACACCAGTAGAAAAGAATATGTCAACCTCTTTATCCCCTTTCACTGAAGTGTCCCATTCTTCCAGGGCTAATACGACCTATTAAAGATATTTGAAATGATTGTATTCCCTCTTTAAAGCACTTGGCTTTAGGGACACCACTTTCTAGGTTCCCCTCTACCCTATTTATTCCTTCTCTATAATCTCTGCTGGATCTCTTTCCAGATCTCTGTATTCCCTAAATGTATGCCACAGGGCTCAGCTTTCAGACAGCTTCCTTTTTTCTTTATACATACTTATTCCTTAAGTGATCTGTTGAACTTAATAAATTTTAATACACACAAATATAAAATTTTTATCTGTAGCCTAAATTTTGGATGTGTTTGTCAAATAGTTTGCTTATTTTCCATCCCCTTGTATCTTGCTTAAAATCAGACTCTTACGTTTAACCTCATTCCAGGAAATGCCAACTACATCTTCATTCTTCATTGTTTCTCATATCTTGCACGCAGTACATCAGGAAATCCTATTAGCTTTTGTATTAGAGTTCTCCAGAGAGGTAGAACTAATAGAACACGGGGGGGTGGCTGAGTGGGGGGTGGATGGATGGATGGGATCACAGAGACTGAGGAGTCCCCATGGTTTGCATCCCCTGCTCCCTGCTTCCCTCCCTGAATGTCCTTCTGTGGGTTTCCACTTGACTCACTGCTTACCATGTAACCTTGTGCTCTTCCTGTGAGTTTTCTCTCAACTGTTAGATGTATTTAGTATTACGTTAATTTATTTAGTCTTACTACTATCACTTGAATGTGACTTTGAGGATAATAGGGAGGTATGTTTTTGTTTTCTATGTTACATCCTTAGCAAAAGCAAGAGGACTGATGTGCTATAGGCTCTCAGCACATTTTGGAGGAGTAGAGGATCGACTGGGTGTTAGTGAATCCTTCTGGTTCAGAGGTCTCCAACCAGACCATCAAAACCTCTCACTTGGTAGGTCTCCAAGCTACTTTGTGAGACTTACAGTCTACAGATAGACACTACCACTCCCATGAATCTCTAGCTTGTGGTTTTATGTAAAAATTATATTTGGCAATGTCCCCTCTGCATGAGTCTCCCCTTGATGGACTTTGGAGGAGGTGTAAAGGTGTGCTTTCTCACAAAAGCCACTCTGTACCACTTGTCTGGCCCACATCCAAAGTTCTCATTAATTTTCTGCACTGACCTCTTCATTGACATTGTGACAGCTTTGCTGTTAGTAACCTGCCTTGTGATGTTGGAGATGGTATGGTCTCCACAACATCTTCTGAGTTCTCTGTGCAAAAGTTGAGGTTTTAGTTTCTGGCCAAAGCAGTTGTGTCCTGGATCCTAAATGATGTGTTTGCCATTGGCACTAGTGTGTGTGTAAGTGTGCCCGTGTATAGTTTGAACAGTCTTTTGTGGGCTATAGAATAGCCTACTGCTTTACACTTGAGAGTGAGTTTTATTCCTCTGGTGAATAGATCCATTCTTGTTAGCAGGTGGCTTCGGAGTTTTTCAATACAAAGGCACCTATTACATGAGTTAGCTTATAAGAGAATGATTTTCATCAAACTGCATTGATGAAATCTACCATAAAATGTTATATTTACCAAGAACCTACCATATACCTGGTATATTCTGTACTTGTTTAATTTAGTTTGGGCATCTCTTGCATTTTGGTTTGGAGTTTCTTTGTTTGTGGAGAGTAAGGTTTAAAAGTGACTATTTGGGCCACAGTTTTAAAATTTAAGATACATGGGGGCTTGCATATAGCACTGTAATTTCAAATTTTGCTGTTGTTATGAATAAAGAATCAGATAGAAAATTCCCACTCTCAGAAATGCTACTTTTATCTATTTATACTTACTCAACAGTTTCATCTTTGTCACTTTCCATTTAATAAAGCCAGACTCTAAAGCATAGATAGTGGCATCGTTCAGATTCAGAACAGGAATTTCTTTATGATTTCTTCAAGCTTTCTATTTAGCATTTTTGGTTTGTGCTACCAGTGAGAAATAACAAATGCTTTATTCTGTTTTGAGGTATCTGAAGAGTGATACAGTTGTTATGAAGTAAGTTTTAATAGTTGTATTCAGTCATAGCAGCTGTGTGGGAGAGGCTTTGACTCACCCTGTTTATATAATGCACACATATAGATTTGATTTGATTTGATTTGTGGTTTGTACAAGAAGCTAGTGGTTTATTTATACCGAGTACTGTTCTACACTTATGCAGAACAAAACACCAGAAATGTGACTCATTGGTAAAATTTCTCAATGGCTTATCCTTACAAAAATCTAACCCATTTTTATTTGGATTATCCTTATAAGGAAAAAATGGGTAGATGAAATAATAAATGCAAGAAGGATCTGTTTAATCTTTTATGTGTATAGAATTCTCAGTCTCATTGAGGACGGAGAGGATAGCAATCTGTAGTGTACAGTTTCCATAGACCTTCTTATGCATATTCTGAGAGGTGTTTCATTGCTGTGGTATCTAGTGCCTCACAGGAGGGGAGGGGTAGGGATAATAATGATACTCTTCTGTGCGGTTTTCATGGGGTGGGTGGAAATTCATATTTGTTAATAACCTAAGTTATCACGTGAATTTAAATTTGTTTTATTAATTTATACACTTATAATGATTAATTTACAAATATCTTAATAAATTTCAAGTTTATTTTATTAATTTATTTAGAAGACTCAATTTACTATTTAACTCTTTGGAAAACATGGCTATTGAGAATTTCCTCTATATTAATTTTCTCAACCTGTTTCAAGAATAAATTGCCAGATGTAGCAATATAGAATTCTATTATTATTTAATAAATTAAAAAATAAAGTGTAGTGTATTTGTGGCTGTGTGGTGTATTGAAACAGTTGAGGAACAGTCTAGGGAACACGGCAGTGTGTACTATCTAGCCATATAGATTTCACTTCCCCTTACATCTTTCCCCTTCCACCTTTCTGTGCCTGTGTGCATGTGTGTGTGTCTTTTGAGCACCCATTGAGTTATTTGCTTGAACTTATTCTTTAGCTAAATTCTGCAATAATAGAGTAAGATTGTTTTAAAACCTTTGGTGCTTGTTAAATTACCCTCTGTAAAAATTCTACAGATAGCCTCAGCAGTTAAGGAAGTAGTTTATTCACACTCCTCTCCCCAGGCCTTTTAAACAGAAAACTCACAGGCAGACCTCACAGTGCCCACACATATCTCATGTGGCATCTCATGTGGGAAAAGCTTAAGTATTTTCATGTGTCTGTTGATAGCTTGTTTTCTTTTATGAATTAACTTTTACTCAGAATTTGTCCCACTCTCAATTTCCAGGATTAGTCTTCCTGATTTGAAAGTTTTTTAATACTGATTTTCATAGCTTGTCAATCTTATTTCATGGTGGTTCTTTTCTACGTATATCACACGTTTTAAAAGTCTCAGTTTAGCATGGGCGTTTGAGTTGGCAAAGCCTTGTTCTCCACCATTTGTGTGGTAGAGATCAGGATGCTGTGCTCTGAGCAGGAATTGTGAGGAACCACAGGACTTTACAAGATCAGCAGCAGTTTTAGATATTATTGGCCAGAAACATCTTTTCATGCCGTGATTGATTCCAGACTAAGAGCTGCATGGGTGATTTTCTACTGAGTTTGTTACGTGAGGTAGCTAGTTGACTTTCGACGGGTATGCACCTGTAGAATAACTACCATTTGATGCAAAACATTTTCACCACCTCATCTCTTCCTATTCTCTCGCGTCTCTCTTTCTCACCCTCCACCACTAAAACTATTGTTCAATTTCTCTTTCCATGATCAGGTTTTGCCTCTTTTAAGACTTCCTACAAATGCAGTTCCAGAGCCTGTACCCTTTTGTGTATGGTTCCATTTGTTGAGCATGATGATTTTGAGTCATTTATGTTATTGCACAAATCACTAGTAGTCTTTTTTTTATTGTGAGCATCATTTCATTCTATTAGTCATCTTCTATTATAAATCAGCTTATAAGGAGTGGCGGTCTCCTGGCTCACGTCACAGCAGGGGCATGCAGCAGAGGGGCTGCTCACCACCTAGCAGCAGAAGTTGAGAGAGACAGGAAGAGGTCAGGTCTCAATATCCCCTTCAAGGGCACACTCCCAATGACCTACCTTCCTTCCATCGGGCCCCACCTCTTAAACATCCTACCATCTGATAGTGCCATGAGTTGCTGACCAAACTTTTAAAGCCTGGGCCTTTGGAGGACATTTATCCAAACCAAAGTGCATTATGTTAACACACTTCAACTTGTTTACACACTTACCTGTTGATGGATATCTAGGCTGACTCAGTTTCTGGCTTTTAGGAATAAAGCAGTTATGAACATTCTTGAACAGGTCTTTTTGTAGATCAAGGCTCTTATTCTTGAGGGTAAAATACCCAGAAGTAGAATTTCTGGGATAGGTGTATGTTTGAGGAGCTGCCAAACAGTTTCCTGGAATGGTTGTGCCATTTTTTTTTACTCTCAAAATCAGCATGTGAGAGTTTCACTTGTCCTGTGTCCTCACAGCATTTCCTGTTTTCTTGTTAATTTTAACTATTAGAGTAAATCTTGAATTTGGGTGTTTGTGAGACATGAAGAACTTTATTTTTTGAGGATGGTTTTGACTTTTCTAGGCTCCTAACATCACTATGAAAATTTTAGAGTTGATTTGTCAGATTCTATGGAAAAGCCTTTGGGAGTTTATGATTAGTGTTATGTTGCATCTGACAACTAAATAATACTGGGTTTACCAAGATATAAACATGGTTATGACTCTCCATTTAGACATTCTTTAATTTCTCTCAGCCATGTTTTATCATTTTCTGTTAAATTCATTCCTAATATTTTACATTGGGATTTATTATAAATGGACACTTAAAAATCCATTTTCTAATTGTTTACTGCTACTATAAAAGCATTCATTTGATTTTTACAAATTTTGACATGGTAGTCTGTGATGACTAAATTCGCTTATTTTTTTCTTAGTGGAATCCTTTGTTATTTTCAGAGAAAGTCAAGAATGAATAAATGAATTTTGATATTTTCCCCCAGCTTTTTTTTTTTTTTTTGTACTAAGGATTCAACCCAGGGGTGTTCTGCCTCTGAGCTACAATCCTGCCCCCCCCCCCCCCCCCCCCCCCCCCCCCCCCGCTCTAATCTATTTTATTTTATTTTTTAGTTTGAAACAAGTCTAAGTTGCTAAGGACCTTGCTAAGTTGCTGAGGTTGGCCCTGAATCTGTGATCCTCCTGTCTTCTCAGCCTCCCAAGTAACCGGGATCACAGGTGTATACCACCATGCCCAGCTTCTCCAATATTTTTTAATTATGGAAGAAATATGCCGTTAAGTTTATAGAAATTTTCAGTGAACATTTACATACTACGGAGAATCTCATTTTACTCTTCATTTACCTTATCCTCTGTCAATTCCATCTTGATACATTTTAAAGTATATGGAAATGTTGGTACATTCACACCTAAAAATTTCAGTCCACATGCATATCCTTAACTAGAATTCTATATTCATTTAGCTTTTTAATGTAAAATTTCCTAATAATACCTTGCACACATTATAAACACTGTAACTAGTTGCTGAGCTTGACAAATTCCTATATGTATGTGCCTTTGTAGAAAGCTAGCAGTCACCCCAGAAAATCCGCTCAGGCCCCTCCCACTCAATTCCCTCCACACTGTTGTTTTAGTTTGCTGTACAATGGTGCTTTTGCTTGCTCTAGAATTTCATTTAAACACAGTACACACCAAGTTTATCCAAACACCTGTTGTTTGAAACCTGAACTGTTTCTAGTTTGAGACCATTATAAACAGAGTTCCTATAAGTATTTTTTTAGGAGTCTTTGTAGATGAGTTTTTATTCCTTTTGGGTAATTAGGATTGAAGTTGCTGGGTCATAGGGTAGGATTTGTTTTGTTTTATAAAGGGTATCAGTCACACCTTTTGCCAAAGTGGCTGAAGTATTTTAAAATCTTATTGACAATCCATAAACGTCTCAGCTGCTTAACATTGAATAAACTTCTGTATATGACATAATAAGGGTTTTGGTATACTTTTTTATGGGTATCAATGTTTCAAAACCACTTATTAATATTTGAACAAGCGGATTGCTTGGGGAACTTTTATAACCAAGAACTAGTCAACCATATGGCCATTTGTGTGTGTGTGTGGAGGGGCACTAGGATTGAACCTAGGGGCATTCTACCTCTGAACTACACCCCTAGACCTTTTTATTTTGAAACAGGGTCTCACTGACTTATTATGCACTGGCTTCAAACCTATGATCTTCCTGTCTCAGCCTCCCAAGTACTGGAATTAGAGGTGTGCGCCACCACACTGGCTCTGTTTATTTTTAATGACTGTTATAGAGCCATGGTTCTGTGTATTCCCCGGACCTCGGCATCAGATGAGAACTTGTTAGGAGCACACATTATCAGGCTATATCCAGACTTCAGCAACTCTGAGGGTGAAACCTAGCATTTCATGTTTTAACAATGAGATGTGTGATGAAATCTGAAGTATCACCTTATGTAAAACACAAGCAGATTTTAACAGTAAATTCAACTGGTTTTTTTATTTGTATTATTCTTATATATTTTCTGTCTATACATAATAAGCCTCATAATACTGTGTTTGGAATTTTGCTGGAAATACTACACTGACTTACAAAATTAAGCTTCCTCTTCTGTAAAATGGCACATCACATGGGCCAGCAATCACCTCATACTCTGGCTACCGAAGCTGCTCCCATTTCATTTTCAGCTGTGGCTCCAAAAGTCGCTTGCCTTCTGCCCATATCTGTGTAACAACGGCAGGCTCACTTGTCTGCTTGTGTGTAGCGTGAAATTGCAGAACCATCACAGTTCTCAGTAGTTTCAGTTAAGAGGACAAGAAGCTGACAAGGACATGGTTTTCTCAAATTGGAAAGTGAGGGCCTCATGGATTGGTTAATGAATAGTGACACGGTGTCAAATTGTCAACCTAGCAATACAGTCCTCCAGCCCGTTGCTTACTCATGAGGAGAAACTGAGGAGATGATGCAGTCTACCAGGAAATGGGCTTATAAACACAGGTGCCCAAATAATTCTCTGGTGATGGCCTGCTCTTCTGTTGGCAGGAGGACATCCTCACCTGGATGGTGGGCAGATCCTTCCAACCTTTTCAAACAGCATAGGATGGGAGTTGACAGCCACAAGAAGCAGAAAGCAGGCAGATGGTTAGGACTGTGGGTAGTTCTCTTGGGAGATGAGGGGTGGGACTGGTTAAAGCAGAGGGTAACAGTGGGACCACCTCATGCTCAGCTCCTCCAGCGCCACCCATCCTGCCAACCTTGGGTCCCTTGGGAGATGACAGTAAAAGGCTCAGAGTTTTTGGTGGATCCTAGCTGCTGTCAGGGAGGTTACCCTGACATACAGGAACATCCTTGGGAAAGGAGTGAGGAGGCATTGACTACTATTTGGGCTCAAACTGCCCCAGCCCAGGTTTCCAGTGTGGATAAACCTGGCCCCCCTGGGACTGAGAAGCCCAGGCACACAAGTCAATATAAATTCTTTCAGTCCACTCCACTGCTCAGAAAATTCTCCTCTGTCCCTTCCCTTAAAACAGGCTGAAAATCCAAGAGATGTTACCATGATAGTGGGCCAGCCAATGCCTATAATTAAGGTCTGTACTTTCAAAAGTCGCTGCTGAGCACTTCAGATGTGAGTCAGGCAAAATGTGCAAGCTCTGTATCCCCCACTGGAAAACTGGCAGAGACTGCTGAGGCAAGCAGTCCCCAATGCTGAACAGATGGCATGAATGGCGACCTTGCCACCTGAAAAGAGGCTGCATTCCAGGGAGCCTGAAGGAGGTCGGGCTGGGCAGCCACCATGCCACCACAACAGAAGGAAGATGTGACTGCCCGCTGGGCGGCACCACACCCTCCCTCTGTGCCCTGACCCTCTTCCCACCTCTGCTGCATTATGGAAAGCTGCTCCGGGGTCACGTGAGATCTCCCTCTCTTCTAAGAGAGTGGCAGCCCATGCACATCTGTCCAGGGAATCCAGAAAACTTTGGCTTGGGGAGAGGCTTGGGATATAGCCACCCAAAGCCTCTAGCATTCCCAGTCTTGTGGGAGTAGGTGGTATCCGAAATCGACTGATAGGGTTTGGCCCTCCTTTGTCCAATGGGGAAGGCAGATAGAGAATGTGGATAGGGCTCGCTGGGTGCATTCTGTGTACTGTTGTGACTGTGTACCTAGTGTTTTGTAGGAATTGACATGTTACCTGCTTGCGAGGAATATTCTTTCAATTGGAAAGAACTGCATGTGGGTGGTAGTACATCTTTGGATGTAGATGAGCTCTGCCATCATTTGCCAATGGTCCAATGATGGTCAGGGTGTAAAGGAGTGACCCTACCTTTGGATGCTCAAAGCTTTCACTCTGTAGTGTCCTGTTGTTTGGCTCTTGCTCTGGTTTGAATATGAAGTGTCCTCCAAAGACTTGTGAGACTTGGTCCCCAAAGCAGCAGCAGTCTGAGGTGGAGCTTTGGGGAAATGGTTGGATCATGAGGGCTCTGACCTCAGCAGTGGATTAACCCATTGATGGTTTAATCATTTGATGGCATTATGGAAAGGTGGTAGAAGTTTTAGAAGATGGTGCCTAGTTGGAGGAGGTCTTCCTGGAAGGGTATTTCGTGCCTGCCATGAGCTAAGTGGCTTCACTCTGCCATGCCCTTCCGCCATGATAGTCTTCCTCTTCCAGACCCACAGCAGTGTTAGCTGAAACCTCTGAAACTGTGAGCCAAAATAAATTCTTCCTTTAGGTTGCTTGTGTTAGGTATTTGGATCACAGCGATGAAAAGCTAACACAGCATGTAAGCCTCAGTCCCCAAAGCCCTGAGTATCATCACCAGCAAAGGTGGCTGATACACCTCAATAGTATGAAGAGGCACGATGCTTTGAGGTCACTTCCATACACAACAACAGATGCTGTCTCTTTGGCTCCTACATGAAAAAGGCGGCCTAGCCCCTTATTGGACCCTAGATTTTGGAGCTAGCATGTTCCTTGCTAGGGCGTTCTACTCAGCCCTTCACGCAGGCCAAGCTGAAAGTCAATGGCCTTTGCATAGAGCCCAGTCTGGCAGGTTGTGTGGTAGCCACCCTGCACTCTGGGTGCCTTGGCTATAGGTACATCCCTTTGGAAAAGCAGCTAGCTCTTATTATCTGGCAGTTTCCTTGATACTAGACTCTTGTCAAAACTGAAAGCCTGCCCTGTGGAGGTCTTGAGACCCTCGAGCCTGATATTCCCACTTTGAAGCTGTCAGTTTGGAATCAGTAACTCATGGGAAAAGTGCAGCATTTTTCAGTTGCTAAGTGGAACCACCATACTGAACCAAGGTGGCTTGGTTCCAGTAGCATCTTGGTTTTATGCAGAAAAATGGCAGCTGTCCATGGAGTGGATCTTTCAGCCCATTTCTTTCACCCTAAGCAAAGCTTTTGGCTCACTGGAGCCCTTGAGTCACAGAGTTGCCCCGAGTCTAGGCCTGGTTCACTGGTGGTCCAGTTAGGCTGAAGACTAATGGTGCTCAGCCTCATGGCCAGTCATTCAGAACCAAATGTGGATGTTCTGCTCATTGGGCAGAGTGCAAGATAGTACTCACAGTTCCCTTCAGTGAAATTATTCAGCGATCGTACTGACTCGGGCAGCTGGCTCTTTTTGTCTGCTACTTGGAAAACCGTAGATGGGATGCTGACTTGTTCTGAATCACTCATGTGGATTCCCCTGGTAAGGGGCCTGTTCTGTGAGGAAACCAACTGGGACCAAGCTGTTCATCAATTCAGTGTATTCCTCTGACTTATACTAAGATGACTCACATGTGGCAGAGCATGGCTCTAGCTCCTGTACCTGTCACACACAACACCTGTGAACCCCTCCAGATCTCAGCCCCGCCCCCTCTCAGGGTCATCACCCAGTCGTGCTATGGCATTCTGGAGGAGGAACAGCTACTCTCAGTTCCTGGTGGCCAGGAGGTGTGTGTAGGGAGAGGATACAGTCCCCACGGCTATGCCGCAGTGAGCCACCTCCAGCCATGGCCCACCTCGACACCTGGCCGCCTTGCCTAATACATGAGCCTCTCTGGGACATTTTTATCTAAACCATAACAGCATGGACGAGGCCACCTGGCTGGTCAGGCAACAACAGAACATGCTGGACTGACTGCTCTCAGATAAACCTCCCAAAACAAGGAGACACTCAATAATTTCAACTGAACTGTAGACATTCACATCTATAACCACCTGGAAAGCTATGTTGGAGGCTCTCTCAGCTGTGTCCTCATGATGTAGGGCCCACAGGGGGAGTCTCAGTAATTATTAACAGCACCAGCCTGTACCAGCGGGGCTGTATTTCTTGTGTGAAGGCCAGGCAGTCATTTATTGCCCTCCCCAAAACGTGGTGACTCATACCTTATGGACAAGCATAAAGACCCTCTATTTCAAGGAGAAAGTACCAGGAGATCATATAGCCTTTGCAAGATTGTTGAGATCTTTCCAAAATAAGGTCACACCAGAGTGTTTGGTGCAACTCCTGCAGTCAGTTACCCTACTATGAGAGCCCTAGACACAGTGGTAGAAAATTTGTTTTGGACTCTCTGAAGTAATCAATGGAAATTCCTTGGCCCTGGGAGATTCTTGGGTCAGTCTTAACTCACTGTCCAGGGTTTTATGGGTGGTAGAAAACATGCCAAGTTTCCTCCTTTGGGCCA
This sequence comes from Graphiurus murinus, assembly GCA_004027655.1. Taxonomy (NCBI): domain Eukaryota; kingdom Metazoa; phylum Chordata; class Mammalia; order Rodentia; family Gliridae; genus Graphiurus; species Graphiurus murinus. Next base: position 194,272 of record PVLC010000334.1, on the reverse strand, counting down.
AAGCAGAGTCCATCCGATTACTAATGTATCCTATAATACCTGTAGTAATGGCCTAGCCAAGAGAAAATGGCAGTTCAGACTTTTAAAGAGAAAGCCACCTGGCCTTCTAAGGTGGACCCTGATGTTTGATGGGATTAGTTTAGTCGGCAGGGTCCTGGGGTCTGGCAGGCATGATTAAGGGTCAGTAAAGCAGTTGGTCCATCCTGATGCTTAGAATCCTATTGTGATGGCTTTAATTCAGTGTTGTGAGACAGATCAAGTGGATTTGGTTCCAGCCTGTTAGTCAATTGATCAGAGTGGCTGATGAGTGGGTACTCAGAGGGAAATTAGCCAGAAGCGACAACAGTGTGAAGACAAGGTTACCACTGGGAGACGGTTCTTCAAGGCTCTCTTGCATCTCTGACTTTGGAGAAGAAACAGTGGCTGCATTTGTTCTGGGCTATAGTTTTCAATAGCATTGATGTCGCCGGGAGCCTAGGAGATAGAGATAAGTGTCTTCCTTCAAACCATAGTGTAGGTTTGCTTATAGCCTTGTGATGGAGATGGAACAAGTGTGCCACCTGCCAGTTTAGAGGCGTTGGCAACCATAGCTCAGGGTTCTTCTGGTAATGAAACCAGCTGTGTGAGCAGTTGTTACCTGGCCCTTTTTGCATTGCTCTGTAGGAATTGGGGCTCAGGTACTAGTGCAAGCAAGTGCTGGTATGCTGAAAACTGCCGATACTATATTGAAGTTCTCTGATGAGGAGTTTCTTCTGCCAGCATCCATGAAAATGTCAAAAACTAATTTGGTAAACAGTAGAATCCCAGATCTTTCGTGGCTCTTCAGGTAGGTCTGTTGCAAAAAAACAGTTTTAGTTCTTGTTCACCAGAAAAATGTCTTTATTTCTGCCTTTGTAGCAACACCTTTTTTGAGATTAATTCATATACCAATTTGCCCATTTAAATTGTATAGTTCAGTGACCATTAGTATAGTTTTACATCTATCACCAAAGTGAATTTTAGAACATTTTCATCACTTCAGAAAGAAGCCCCATATCCATTAGTTAATCACCCTTCTATTCACCCCCATTACTTCCCTCCCAAACCCTGAGCAACCACTAGTATATTTTCTGTCTCTATAAACTTGCTTGTAAATTTTGGACATTTATAACATATAAATGTGTGTGTATAAATATACACACATGCTGGGAAGTGAACACAGGCTCTCACACACTCACGCACACTCACGCACACTCACTCACACTCACTCACACACTCTGGGAATTGAACCCAGGGCCTGCCTTGTATACGTGAAGCACATGTTCCACCAGTGAGCAACATCCCTGGCCCTGGATGTTTCTTATAAATGGAATTATACAATACTTGACTTTTCATGACTGGCTGCTGCTTCTTTTTAACATAACATACTATTTTAAAGGTTCATGTTATGACACGGCTGAATAAATATCCCACTGTATAGGTATATCTTTGTTATTCATTAGTTAATGGACATTTGAGGGGATTTTCCAATTTTTAATTATTATGATGAATAATGCTACTATAAACATTTATTGTACAATTTTTGGTAAGGATAGGTTTTCTTTCTCTTGGGTAGATACCTAGGAGTAGAATTCTGGATGGTGAAGGAACTCCCAGACTGTTTTCTAAAATATCTGTGTCATTCTACATTCCCAGAAGCAATATATGAGAATTCCAGTTCCTCCAAATTCTTGCCAACACTTGTTATCTTTTTCATTATAGCTGTCCTGGTGAGTGTGATACACTTTGTTGATGATATTGAGGTTTTTTTTTCTTGTTGTTGTTGTTTTGTACTGGGTATGAACCCAGAGGCATTCTACCTCTAAGCTATAAACCCAGCCCTATTCTTTATTTATTTTGAAACAGGATCTCACTAAGTTGTGGGGTGCCTTAATAAATTGCTGAGGCTAGCTGTAAACCTGCAATCCTCCTATCTCAGCCTCCCAAGTACTGGGATGGCTGGCATGTCCCATCCTCCCCCATCTTGTATTGAATCTTTGTATCAGTCAATTTGGGTAGTTATATAGTATCAACTACTCTATACAGTCTCTCCTACTCTATAAACATGGAATGTCCTCATTGATATATTTCTTTGAATAATGTTTTATAGCTTTCAGTGTATAAGTTTTGTACCCTTGTTAAATTTCTTCTAAGTATTTTTTCTTTTCAGTGGTAATATAAGTTAAATTGTTTTCTTAATTGCATATTTGATTTTATCATTGCTGCTATATAGAAACAACCAATGTTTATATATTGATCTTATATACTGAAAACTTACTGAAGTGTTTGTTAGTTTTAAAAGGTTTTGCTGGACTCCTTAAGATATATCATCATGTCATCTGAAGATGGGGATAATTTTACTTCTCCAATTTGGATTCCTTTTAATTTCTTTATCCTCGAACCTGCGATCCTTTTGTCTCCCAAGTACTAGTATTACAGGCATGTGCCACCACACCCAGCTCTGTTTGCATTCTTGGAAGACACATTCAGTGGATATAACATTGATGTGTTTTTAACAAATTAACACCTTGAATATGTCATCCCACTGCTTTCTGCTTCATTATTTCTGGTAAGTCAGCTGTTAATCTCACTGAAATTCTCTTCTGCAGGAACGGTTATTTTCTTCTTGCTGCTTCCAGGTATTCTCTTGGTCTTTTATTATTTCTGAGTCTATTTATAGATCTCTTTGCATTTATCCTGCTTGTAGATTGTAGCATTCCCTGGGTGTGTGTTATTGTTTTTAAACTAAATTTGAGATATTTCCAGCCATTATTTCTTCAAAACTTTTTTGTTCCCATTACACATGCATTGGTGTGCTTAAACATGTCCCATGTTTCTCTGTGACTGTTCATTTTCTTCATCCTAATTTTTCTCTCTTCTTCATCTTGCCTAATCTTTTTTTTCCTTTAGCTTATGATTATTCAGATCTCCTGTAGTGCACCTAGGATGAGTTTTTCATTTCAGTTGTACATTTTAACTGTTTTGTTTTCACGTTTTCTGTATATTGGTCTTAATGTGGCAGTGTCTTCATACCTCCTTTAAGCATGCTGTCCTTTAGCTCTTTGAACATCTTAAAACAGTGGTTAATTTCATGTCTTTGTCATATTTGACATCTCTCCCCATCACAGGCAGTTTCAGCTGCCTGTTGTGGTTTCATTTTTGTTTTATATACTTTGGTACTTACTCCAGTCTCTCTTCACGTGTGTTTGTTTAGAGTGTGGGCATTTTAGGTTATCTGTCATGGCTGTCTGGATCCTGCTTCTCCTCCCCTTCTCCAGAAGCTGTTAATTGTTTTGTTGTTACTTGCTTGGGGGTTTATTCCTGGCATAGCTGAACCATGTTAGTGAAGTCTCCTTCCCCCCACAGGCTGCTTTTCATGGGGCTCCTAGGGATACAGCTTTGGGCAGTACACAGTTGCCCCGGGGTGACAGTGGTTTTCCTCTGGCTTTGATCCTTCCCTGATCTCTCTGCTAAGCTGTTGGTTTCATTTGGTGTCACACCTAGTTTATTACATTCTGCTAATTGCTGATCAGCTGTTCTTGACAGTGTCTGGTGCATAAATTTCTGAGCAGTCTGATCCATTGACTTTGGTCTTTAGGGTTTGCTCTACCCATTGGGACATTAGGACTCTTCTTAGCTGTGTCTTACTGTGGTCTTTTGGTGGCCTATGTGTCACATGGCTTAGCTTGTTGCTTTTATTTGCCATTTTCAACAGTATGCTTAGGCTTCAAAATCAGTTATTTGGGGTGAGTTCTCTTATGGACTGCCTTTCCCCTGGGCAAAATCTCTGAACCACTCTTTGGGTGCTGGGCAGGAGGGAAGCCTCTGGTCTAGCTCACCTCTACCAACAGGAAGCCCATGTCCGCAGTGACAGGCCCCGATGTTCTTGGCCTGTTGTCCCTGGAGTAGAGCTCTCTAATGCACAGGAGGCTGACTCGAGGAAGCCCACAGCCTCTCAGTACTCACCAGAGATTTCACCTCTGAATTCAGCTTTGGGTGGAGAGGAGGAGAATGATGGTGGACTGCCCTCCTGTTGAGCCTACCACCTGCCTGGCTTGGGAGCTGAAGGGAGAGGGTTTGGTTTTAGTTCCTCTCTCCTTGAAGCGAGCAACTGTCACCCTGAGCCAGGGGAGGGAAGGAAAGAGATGGATTGTGGCTCAAATGTCACAAGCTTTCCCTACCCTTACTTAGTTATGGAGTGTTTGTTTGTTTCTGCATTTCTTTGTGCTGGGAATTGAACCCAGGGGTGTTCTACCTCTGCTCTATATACCCAGCCCTCCCCTCCTTCCCTGGCCTGCTTTTTTGAAACATGGTCTCAGTAAGTTGCTATGGCTAGCCTTGAACCTGCAATCCTCCTGTCTCAGCCTCCCAATTACTGGGATTATAGGTATGTGCAGCTTCTTACTGAGTATTAATAGACTCTCTTGAATAAATGTTTCTTTGTGTTCTCTGTGTCCTTAGGACAATTTCCAGAGACGTATTTCTTAAAATTTTCACCAGCTTTGCTCGTTTGGTGGGGAGTGGGGCTCTGGGGCTCTCGTCCCAGAAGTGGAGCTTGGCCTTTGCTTTAGAAGCATTACTTTTCCAGATAGAAAGTCCCAAATTGGCAGTTCTTTCCTTCAGTACTTTGTAGATGTACCCTTCTGCTGGCCTGTGGACTTTATGTGACGTCTTCTCTTCCCTGTCAGCTGGTTTGTTTCCCTGAGCTTTAGTTTTTGTTAGTTTCTAAAATTTAACTGTGATGTTCATTGATCTTGTTTATACTGAATGCTTCCTATCCTTCTGAGAGTCTGGAATTTTTGTACATACTAGGCAGAGGGAGCTAATGCGACCATCCCCGATAAAAACTCCATCACTGGGTCTCTAGTGAGTTTCCATAGAGTCATCCCACACGTGCAGTTACAGCTTGCTGCTGGAGGAGTGACACGTGCCTTGTGTGACTCCACTAGGGAGGACCTGCGTAGCCTGTGCCTTGTCTCTCTTTCTGGTGATTTTTGTAGTAGCCTTCCACGATGATAAGTTAGCCCATGAGTGAGGCTGGATGGCAGGCCTTCTGCGTCCTCTTAGTGAATTATTGGACTTGAGAGTGGCTTGGGGACCCCAACAAACCAGCCATAGCATTTTCATTAGCCTTGTGTCATTAAGAAATGTGTCTGGAGCCGGGCGTGGTGGTGCACGCTTGTAATCCCAGCATTTGGGAGGCTGAGACCGGAGGATCCGGGTTTGCGGCCAGCCTCAGCTACCTAGTGAGGCACTCCGCAACTTAGTGAGACCTGGTTTCAAAATAAAGAATAAAAAATAGGGCTGGGGATATAGCTTGAAGGTAGAACGCCCCTGGGTTCAATCCCCAGTACTGTAAAAAAAAAAAAGAAAAAAGAAAAAAGAAATGTGTCTGGGATTTGAAGGTGTTGCTACATTGGCTTGGGGGCTCACCCTTTGATTTTTCCCCAAATTTCTAGCCACTCTGTCAACATACAACCCTCTTTTTTTTTTTTTTTTTTTTTTTGGTTGTGGTGGTACTAATGACTTTAATTCAGGAGTATTCTACCTCTAAGCTACACCCCTAGCCCTATTTTATTTTCTATTTTGAGACAGAATCTAAGTTGCTGAGGTTGACCTTGAACCTATGACCCTCTTGTCTCAGCCTCCCAAATACTGGGTATAAGACTATGCCCTGTGTTTTGCCAGTCCTGGCCTGCAGACTAAGGAGTGATCTTTCTCACAAGCAGAATATGCTGTTGTTCCTGTTTTAAAGATCCAGCCCCCTCTGATATCTTCCTGTTTGGGGTTTCTTTCTAGCCTCTTCTGATAATTGTATTTAAATTCTTCCTCCATTTCTGACAATGGAATCATCTGCCCATTTTTGTAGTATACATTCATTTCTCAATTTATGATGGGGTTACTTTCCAATGTAGGTTGAAAACATCAGAAATGCACCACACACACCAGCTGTACTGAGCGTCACAGCACACTGTAGAGCATGGGTTGTTCCCCTCATGATCCTGGGCTGATCGGAAGCTACCACTCACTGCTGCTGCCTACCATCCCCAAGTAGAATCACACCACACACCGCTAGCCTGGAAAAAAGATCAGAATTGGAAGTACAGTTTCTACTAGGTTTGCATCCCTAAATCTGTATTTCACACCATGATAAAGCTGAAAATAATGCCAGGGCCATCTATGTGTAAAAACTGTTCTTAAAAGTTAATGCAACTTTTCTTGTTCTTAATAGTTAAGACAGATTTTAAGTGGCTGGTACAGAGCATGTCTTCCTCATCTAAGGAGCTGTTTCATTTTAAAGGTCACCAGAAGTCTTTGCTATAAGCAGAGTTAAATGAGGATGCTGTTTTTCTCCATAGTGATGCTTTGTTGTTCCAAATTATCCAGCCATTGGTGTGAGATCCATGACTTTTGGTTTCAGATTTATCCCAGAGCCTACTCACACTGTTCTGGAAGGAATGGAACAGAATAGAGACAACCAACCAACACTGTTGCTGACATGGTTATTGGTAATGATACAATCTGCCACCTTTTCCTACCTGGTAGTTTTGCACCTTAGGTCTTTTTCTTATAAGTCAGTATATTTGCATGCCTTGCCTTGGTTTGTATTTTAACTTGCAACAGTAGCAAAATCCCCCTTTCTTCCTTCTCATCCTGGACTCCAACCAGTTTGGGTTTCTAGTGTGGATTTCTGCTCATGTGCTCATGAGCCTTGCTTCTATCCTTTTCTCTCTTCTGCAACCCTCAGTACATTTCAGCACATTGCTGGTCCTACGGATATCTAGGCATGCCCCAAGACAGGTGAAGCAAGCAGGAGGATTAGATGTTTGGACTGCCCTTTTAGATTAATTTCATTGTTCTGCAAACCACCAGGGAGTTTTGCAATGTTAAGAAAAGTCAGGTTTTACTTGTTCCACATTTTGATTTTTTATTGGTTTGCTGTGTAGACATGGCTATTATGCTTTGTGTTTTCTACTTATATTTTTACTCCATGTGTGATTGTGGATAACATTATTGCAAAACAGTGTCTGGGCAATTTGAGTGAGATTTTCATGCCTTCCTTCATCATGTGTTGGCTTTAGAAAAATCTTGGTAGAACTTGTCTTCAGTTCCGTCCATCCTTCTGCAAAGAGTTTATTTTGTTTAAAATTATTTGCATCGGAATTCAGTAACTAGAGTAATACCTGCACAGACTTTGAGAAAGAGTTCATTGATAGTGTTTGTAAACAGTTGTATAACATGGAGAGACTGTGCGGGGATACTTGGAGGAAGGTAGTGTGAATCTTGAGGAGCGATTTATTTATGTGCTTCTGATTAAGGTTCTTCCCTGACCACCGCAGAAATGCTCAGGAAATGGTTTTAGGTTTAATCTTGTAGTAACAGTTTTTCAAATCCAAGTGATACCTCTTTGTAGAAGATTAACTTTGGCCACTCAGATGAGAAAAAACATATGGGACTTTCACTCTTTGAAGGGATAAGGACATTTGTTCTTCAGTGGAGCCATTGAGTCTGAGGTTGGTGTTTGGTACCTTGAGTTATTAGTTGGATTAACCCTCCCATCCTGTGTCCAGTGCTCGGCGTGAGTATCTTGTAGACCCATCACTTCAAAGTCATATTTGTCTTCTCATCAGGCATGTGTGTCTTCTTGACTTGCAGATCGCTCTTAAAATTAGGAGCACCATGTCTGCATCCGAAGGTCTTCTTGCTCCTTCAGTCTAATGCAGGGGTTAGCAAACTACAGCCCACAGCTGACTCAAAATAAATAGTTAAAAATTAAAAGAGTAATATTTTGTGACACATATAAACTAAAATACTCAAACTTTAGTGTTTATGAGTAGAATTGTGTTGTTGTTTAATGCTGCATTTGTTTAAGTCTTACCTGTGCCTATGGGAGACCCTGTGGCCCACAAGCCTGACATTTGCTCCCTGGCTCTTTCCATAAAGTGCCAACCCCAGGTCTATTCCTGCCTTCTTTCAACATCTCTAAAAACCAGCCACCGAGCACACACAAGACTCTACAGGTGCATGCACGCACGCCCACACACATCTCTGAGGCAGCCAAGGCTAGTGCTGTTGTACCGCCTTCAAAGGGAGGCAGCACCAATGCAGACCTGGCAACTGACGGTTCCTGGGGGCTGTTGGCATTGGAAGAGAAAATCCAGGGATTACAAGGTTAAGGAGGGAAGGAGAGAAACCCTCCCTATGCCCGCAGAGCCCTGCTTTAGCTTTAAGGAAACAGAAGAAAGGAAAGGGGTTAACCTGGTTGGTTGTGCATGCTTCTGGGATGGAAACTGATTTAGGGGGAACAAAAAAGCATTAAACATAGATTTCCCAGAAGACATAATCTCTTTGCCCTCTTGCATTTAAAACTTTTAAGCTACTGCTGCCATGAAATTGATTTGCGTGGAATTTTCTAGAAATACTTCTTTTATTTAAATTGAAATGCTTGCACTATTTATGCATAACTATTCATAAGTGAGGGGGGCAACTTTAAAAGCTCTTTGCTATGTTTTGGACTGTGGACCTGCTCACGCTGATCTGACATTAATTTTTGACTTGGGAGATCTGTTTGGCATGAAATCTGCCTCCTGATGAAACAAGGCCTTTCTGTTAATCCTTTTTGCATGGAAATAATAATGTTCATTGGATTTTGGTTTTTTTTTTTATTTATAGTTAGGAGCTTTAAGTCTCTGTATATTTAACAGATATATTGGAAAGTTTATCTTGCTGCTTTAGAGTGAAGAAATGGTGAGGATTGGGTATTTTTCTGATTCTCCAAAGTTTTCTACAGTTGTGTACATAAGCATCCTGCATTATTTGGGAATATTACAGAACTAATTACATTGTTGTATCATCTAACCTGACCTGTAACTTTGCCAGAAATATGACTGATGTTCTTGAACATTGGTGGGCATAGACCTTTGTTTCCATAATTAAGGAGGTGCTCTCTGGCTGTGGTCCTCTGCCTCTGAGACCTGATACCACATACCCATACTGGGGGAGCAGGCTGATGGTTTGCATTAACTACAGCGATAACAACAGATTCTAGATATTTCTACAACAACATCAGATATATTTTCTGCATGTGAGTTGCAGATATCCCATTTACACTTGGAATGTTAAAGTAGTAGAATGTGTCATGGTAATACTGTATTTACATGACAAGGGTATATGAATTTATACATTTGATCCAAGAAATATTGATCATTAACTTCAAAGCTTAACTCCATCTTTCTTTAAAGATGTTAGCATGAAATTAAAACCAAGATTTGAGCCGGGCATGGTGGCTCACGCTTGTAATCCCTGTACTTGGGAGGCTGAGACATGAGGATTACAGGTTCACAGCCAGCCTCAGCTACTTAGTGAGGCCCTCTGCAATTTAGTGAGACCCTGTTTCAAAATAAAAAATAAAATAGGGCTGGGGGTGTAACTTGGAGGTAGAATGCCCATGGGTTCAATCCCAAGTACCACAAAAAATAAAACTAAGATATGAAGGTAAATAATCTGACTGTCCTAGACCATTTTAGAAGTCAGGGTTCAGTATAGAGAGCCCCTTTCATCACAAAGAAATAAGCTACCTGCCGGGCATGGTGACACACACTTGTAATCCCAGTACTTGGGAGGCTGAGATAGGGGGATCACAAGTCTCAAAGGTAGAATGCCTTGGGGTTCAATCCTCAATACCAAAAAAAGAAAAAAAAAAAAAAAAAGAAAGAAAGAAATAAGCTAGCTACCTGATACATATCCATATATTTTCTTTTTTGCTGATAAAACTAAAAATTTATTCCAAATTAATATTTAAAGGAAGAATATATTTTTGAAACAAAATTATCAGTTATTTTCTTTCATAAATCATTATGGTAATTTTTAGTTTTTTTTTAACATAAAATTATATATATTAGTGTGATACCATGTGATGTTTCAATACATATATACATATATTCTGAACATAAAATTTTAGCATTTTGTTTGGCTTTATTTCAAGGAAGTTGTTCAAATCCCTATTACTCTTTTTGGTACTAGGGACTGAACCCAGAGGCATTCTACCTCCAAGCCACACATACCCCAGCCCTATTTTATTTTTTATTTTGAAACAGGGTCTCCCTAAATTGCTGAGGCTGGCCTCAAACTGTGATTCTCCTGTCTTCGCCTCCCAGGTACTGGGATTACAGGCATGCACCACGGCACCCAGCTTCTATTACCATTTTATTTCCAGATGATTGGGGTTGGAGTAGAACAGATCATTTTTATGATCTGTGGTGCTTTTTATTATTTTTGATGTTTCCTTATTAAACTTATGCTTTCTTCAAATAAGTTTCTTTATTTTAATTTTTTAAATTTTCTCCCAACGTAGGTTGAAAGGATTGTTGACAAGAGGAAAAACAAAAAAGGGAAGACTGAGTATCTGGTTCGGTGGAAAGGCTACGACAGTGAGGATGATACCTGGGAGCCAGAGCAGCACCTCGTGAACTGCGAGGAGTACATCCACGACTTCAACAGACGCCACACCGAGAAGCAGAAGGAGAGCACCTTGACCCGAGCCAGCAGGACCTCTCCCAACAACGCCAGGAAACAGATTTCCAGGTCCACCAACAGCAGTTTCTCCAAGGCATCTCCTAAAGCACTAGTCATCAGCAAAGACCACGAGCCCAAAAACAGTCAACTGTTTGCTGCCAGCCAGAAGTTCAGGAAAAACACAGCCCCATCTCTCTCAAATCGGAAGAACATGGACCTCGCCAAGTCAGGCATCAAGATACTTGTGCCTAAGAGCCCCATTAAGAGCAGGACCGCAGTGGATGGCTTTCAGAGCGAGAGCCCTGAGAAACTGGACCCCCCTGAACAGGGTTTGGAGGACACAGTTGCACCAGAAGTGACAGCAGAGAAACCTGTCGGAGCTTTGCTGGGCCCCGGTGCTGAGCGAGCCAGGATGGGGAGCAGGCCCCGAATACACCCACTAGTGCCTCAGGCGTCTGGCCCTGTGACTGCAGCCATGGCCACGGGCTTAGCTGTTAACGGAAAAGGTGAGTGTCCAGGTGGGCTGCCACAGGCCATTGCTCAGCGCACCGGACAGTGACCCTGGAGGGTGTGGGTCCTTCTCTAGAGATGTACCATGTGCTCATGTAAGTCTGGAGGACTTGCACGGGTGTCCACTGGAGGCTTCAGGAGATCTTGTCAACTTCTCCTTTCTTTCCTTGGAGCCTTTGTCATTTATCTCTTAAGTCAGCACTAGCTGTCTCTGCCATCCACAACTGTGTCACCATATTGACTTGCTCTGAACAATGACTCCCTCTAAACAGGTCGTACTTCTGGAACTACCTACTTTTCTACATCTCATAGACTTTGGGTCTCGTGTTAAGAATCCACCAGCAGTTTCTCAGCCTGGCCAGTATTGATCCAGAAGCTACTATGCTTCTTACTTTGCACACCCATTTGAATAACCATAAACACCTTTCAGTGAGGGCATTGTTTTCCTAATGGAGCTTCAAGAGTTTGGTCTGTTTCTCTGCTCGGACCCATCTCCCCTTGTTTCTGAGCAGGAGTCTGTTCAACATGGTGACACTCTTTGTTACTCACCCCCTACTCTGACGCCTGGACTCTGCCGCTTCCCTTGACTGTACCATGACCTGCCTGTCTTGTAAGGCAGCACACCTGAGAATCCTTCCCCTTACTGGCCACCCATTTTTACAGAATTCTATGACATATTTCTTTCATTCAAGCCCCATTGGCCTGCCTCACTTTGGGCCTTGGTGATGTCTGACCTGCCAAAGCTTTCTCAAGTTTTTGTTTGTTTGTTTTTTCTTTTTGTAATGCTAAGATTCACCCCCTCCTGATAAGCAGGTGCTCTACCACTGAGCTGTGCCCCTAGCCACCTACATAGCTTACCAGTAGCTCTCTCTGCTTCCTGCCTTGCGACAGTTCCTGTCATTTCCCATGGTTCTTGGGTGAGTGATGCTGATTCACAGGTCTAATGGCCCCCACCTGTCAGCACCAGGGTGTCATACTTCTCATTCACCTTGAGCCCTGACCCTCCATCTGTCTCAGGGGCCACTCCTCCTGGGCCCTTTTCTCTCCTTGCCCTCTGTGCTAGTCTTACAATCACCTCTCTACCTGTGTGTCTTCCTCAATCCCCTTCAGTAGAATATAAAACAAAATAAAGTAGTGTTGGTGTGCTGGGGAGCTAGGTTCTTCTACAGAGAAGTGTTTGCCTTGGACTTTATCCTGATTGCCTTGCTTTGGTGCATTCAGTATGTTTTCATCTTAGCCTTTGCTTAGCAGCAAAGTGGGGTATAAGCTGCAATGTGGTTTTCCCTTTGGAGAGGAAATTGCCATCTTGCTGGCTTGTTTCAGATATACACTTGACCCCAATGCAGCTGCTCCTCTGCTCCAGTTTGCCCCTCACCAGAGACGCATGGACTTGTTTACAGATGTTACTTACTGTATGTCGACCTGCTCACAGATACGGTTTTCACTTACTTGAATTATACAGAAGGATCATGCAAGGTTAGAGGTGGAGGGCACTTCATAAGTCACCTAAAAGCATGCTCTGTTTTCCAGATAGGGAGGCTAAATCTAGAGAGAAAACAGTATTCATGGAGACTGGAGCCAGAGAGAGAATGAGACCATATGTCTCATTTCCTCCTCCAGTGTTCTTCCCATCCGGCATGCTGCCTCCACTGGACAGAGGAGTGTTGGCGTCTTCATTGAGGACATGAGCCCAGGCACTGTGCAATGTTCTGGTGCCCCAGACAGGGACTGGGGCAAAGGTTGGCAGCCTGCAACCTCTGGGTCAGACCCTGCCCACCACCAGGTTCACGGCCTGCAAACTAAGAATAGTTTTTGCATTTTCTAATAACTGAAAAAAATCAAGAGAAATATCGACACATGAAAGGATAGATTATTAAAATTCCTGTGTCCGTAGGTACAGTTTGATTGGAACATAGCTGCATTCATTCATGTGCATGCTGTCCCTGGCTGAGTCTTCTACAGGGTCAAAGCTGAGTCATCACATGGGAAGCTCTGTGGCTTTAAGCCTGCTGGTCCTGGCTTTGGGAAGTTTGAGAAACATAAAAAAAGGATGTACATTTTTATGGGAGGAGAACTCCTGTTTTTAACAACTTTGACCCAGCAAGGTCAAGAAGTCCAGGTCTGAACGGTCACTGCTTCCAGCACAGTCTTTCTCCTGTACCCTCACTTGTGGTAGTTATTTCAGAATGAACTGCACCGCCCTTGAGTTTCCACATTCTGCTTTCACAAGTGAAATGGAGGGCAGTGGCTACTGTTTAAGTAAGGATTTGGTGGCCTCCTTTTTATAAAACATCCCTAAGGGTGGCTCTGGTTAAAACCAAAAGGGACACATGAACATTCAATTTTAAGTGATTTCATCCTTGTCCTTGGAGTGAGTTGTATAGATTGGTGTGGAAGCAGCACTGTAATTCCAAGATCCCCATGAGACTCTTTTCTCCAAAAGTCACTGTCATCTTTGTACCCCTCTTGCTCTCTTTTGCCTGGTGGTTGACCAGACAGAGCCCTGCGTTCTACGTACTGTTTATACCATAATCTCTACTTAGAGGAAAAATAGAAGCCACGTAGGAGTGTTTTTAGGACAGTGATGAGTAACATCCCATTGTAATTGGGATGTTAAATTGTAATCAGATTTGCAGATGAATAAGAAAAAGGCCTCCGGTGGGGCCTCCCATTGGGCTGTCCTTCCTGAAGAAGCAAGGTGGCAGAAACCAGTTGGTATGTGGGGCAGCAGGGCCACCTGCCGAGTCATAGGTGGATGGGGCCCTTGCCTCTCCAGTGCCTTCACCCCTCCCCCTGATGAGAGACGCTGTTGAGGTCCCTCCACTAGAATGGAGGCTCCAGAAGAGGTCACTGTGCCTGCCATGTAGGGGGTTCTCTGCAAATCCCTGTGGGCAGAGTGATTCCAAGAGGATGGGTACTAATTGAAGACAGGACTGTGATTAGTCCTTTGTTGTGCCCGTTATGGCTGGCTCAGAGCAAGTGGGAGAGAGATGGAGGGGCAAGAGATGTAAGGAGTGTGGGCCACAAACAGGCGTTCCAGAAAGCCACACATTGTCTTTCCTGAGTGGGGAGAAGAGATACTGAAGCTCTGTTAGATTGCTGGTCCACGGTCATGAATTTTTGAAACAGTTGTTTGTTTTTTTAACTTTCCAGATTAATTTTAGAGCTGCATTGGAAAACTGATTTGTTTTTCTAAAACTAATTGAAGCAAATACTGGTGGAGTCATTGGGAAGTGAACCATCTCCTATTCAAAACATTAATCATGTATATTCGAGGGATATATTTGCTACTGAAAACAACAGATATTTGAATATCTGTGAACCAAAAGAGTGAATGTTTCTGGGGCGTTTTAACCCACACACAATTACTTTTATAGAATAACCATATGTGTATTTGGTTTAACTATTTTAAGTATGAGGTTGGCTTAAAAGATGAATATATTGCTTCACCCAGAAATGAGAGAAATTTAAAATGCAGTTGATGCAGCTGTCTCCTCACTGCTTCTCTTTATTGATAAATTAATGATGATTCCCTAATCTTTTAATTGCCTAATGAGTTAATAATACAACAGAAGCAACTGCTTTACTAGATTAGCATGACTTTGTTCTCATGAATTCAAATATATAATTGCTCATCATTCCACAGTAAGAAATTTGAGAAAATGCTATTAGAAACTTTAAAAAAAATGTGTGTGTGTGTGTGTGTGTGTGTGTGTGTGTGTGTGTGTATAAATCTCAGCAGTGTTATGTGGACTTGGCTATTAGACATGCAAGTCAAAGCCAACTGATTTAGTAAGAAATTTTACTGAAAGCACCCTAGCACACCTCCCATCCCATGAACATTTCAACCAAAGGAAGATTCCTGGAGAGCTTGGCTTGAGTATGATTTCTTCTCAATAGGAATATGTCCAGATGACCCAGCCAGCTCCCTTATCTCTGTGATTATCAGAGAAGTGCCAGATCAGCATCTCTCTTTTAGAAGGAGGAGGCCCTTTAGGGCCAGCTAGTGTTGAAGTGTCTGAAGTTAAAACTGACTTAATCCCAGGGAAGGTTAAAAAACCAGGAGACCAGTGCCCAGTACCAGTAGCACCACAAAAGAAGTGTCCATTTGAACCAGGGGATATTTGAAGCCATGTCAGAGCAGACAGCAATTGAAAGTGTACATGAAGATTTGATCAAAAGAAGATCTTTGTTGGTACCTCCTGTGTCACAGGCCCCTTGTTTGATGCTTCCATGTGTATTACCTCACTTATTCCTCACAAGGAACAGAGCTGGTGAAACATAGAAAGGTTACAGAAGCCCAAAACCAAAGGGGAATAAATAAACCCTTGAGCCACACATCCAACCTTCTCCCCATCCCATTCCAAAGCATGTGATCGATACCCTTGGGGGCAGGATATAGACACCCTGTGGCAGATGCGTTCCTCTGTTCTTGTGGTGAGCTCAGTGACCGTCAAGCCTGAGCATGCAGAAGAATTCTAGTGCAGAGTTCTTGTTAGACTCGATGCTTCGCACAGAAGATCCAGCAGGACTCAGTCTGCTGGGGTAAGAAGTTACTTATTCCCAGGAATCTTTAAAAACATATAGACTGTAATCATTTTATTTTAAAATTTATAGAGCCAGGCGTGATGGCACACACTTGTAATCCCAGTACTTGGGAGGCTGAGACAGGAGGATTGCAGGTTTGCAGCCAGCCTCAACTACTTAGTGAGACCCTGTTTCAAAATAAAATAGGGCTGGGAGTGTGGCTCAGAGGTAGAACACCTCTGGGTTCCATCCCCAACACACACAAAGATTGGATGGATGGATGGATGGATGGATGGATGTTTTAAATGTGCCATTATTTGCCAATCATTGATGAATAGCCAAGGCCCCTTAAAGGGGAAGCTCACATTTTTCACTTGTTGGAGTTCATACTCAATGTGTCATTTACTATTTCCAGCTTGGATTTCTTTAAGTGGATCAAATATTTAGTTGCTTATATCTCTTCAGAGCATAGTACTAGTTCTTTTTTGGCTTGTTTTTCCCTCTTTCATTTCTCTCATTTTTTCATATCTGACTTGACAGTTATCTCTATCTCAGAGTCTAAGGCATTCAATGTAGTTTTTATTGGAGTTTAAGCTCCCCTTTTGCAATCTTGTAAAATGTCTTATATGTTATAAGTTCAACTAGCCTAAGAAGTGTAGGAGAGAAAAAAAACATTTCCCTATTATCTTAGGTTCTGTCATTTGGGACCTGTGAGCTAAACTGACAAAAGACTGGTGAACAGGAGAAAAAAAGCATATACATTTAGTTGATGTTTTTAATTTTATAGGCATTGTGAGAGAGTGCCACAGAAAAGAGGAAATCCCCCAAGAAGTGGTTAGATTTAAGAGTTCATGTACCATTTTAGCAAAAGAATAAATTGTGGAGAAGTGACTAGACAAAGGAAAAGAGGGTTTGGGCTTCTAGATGTGGTAAATCATAGGAAGAGAAATATTTGTGCAAACTAATGGAAGATAAAAGCTAAACAGTAAGGTTTACGTAGACTCATCTCAGTTCCATCTCTCCATTGGTAAGGGTTGTTTTCCTGTTACTAAAGGGGAAGGTACCTTTACAAATGAAAACACATTAGCCCGGCGTGGTGGTGCACACTTGTAATCCCAGTACTTGGTAGGCTGAGACAGAAGGATCACGGGTTTCTCAGCCAGTCTCAGCAACTTTGTAAGGTCCTCCACAACTTAGTGAGACTCTGTTTCAAAATAAAGAATAAAATAGGGCTGGGGGTGTAGCTCTTAGGCAGAATGCCTGGAGATTCAATCCCTAGTACCACGAAAGAGAAAGAGAGGGGGAGGGGAAGGGAAGGAGAAGGAAAGGAAAGGTGTGCTCTGCTTTTAGGCAGAAAGGGGAGGGCAGAGCGAGCCTGTGGCAAAGCGGCACATTTTAGGTGGTATATTCTAATCCCTTGCAGAAGTTCAGAGAATAGTCCTGCCAGCTCTTGACCAGCATAGATGGAGTACCAGGCCTGATTGCTGACGACCTCACTCTGCATGGGAAGACAAGCTTTTCAGGGATGTTTAGAACTCTGGAATATTTATCCAGTGAGCCAACTTCACAGCCCTGTTCCCAGTGACTCTTTAGTTGTTTCTGGGTGTGTGTGTGTATCTGTGTCTGTGTTTTACACCAGTGGTTTTCTAAGTATCAGCAACATCTGGGATCCGGTTAGAGTGCAGTTTCTCACCCCTCTCTCACCTCCTGAACAGCATTCTGTGTCTGACAAGCTCTTTTACTAAGAGTTTCTGGTTTTATCAAGCAAGGTAAGAAATAAGTCAACATATACTATTAAATAATTCTGTTTACATTATATTTTAGATTCCTATATGTTTTTAGTACTTATTCTATCTTGAGATTGTTTGACTTAGCATATCTTTCAAGTTTTTGGCCTTGTGCATGCTAAGCACAAGTCTGAGTCACACCCCCAGTCTTAGCGTATCTTAGTATCTTTAGACTTTTATAATTTGTTTTTTATATATATCTAATAAGCATAAAATAATTAAAACAATTGTTCTCCCCAATTTAAAAAAAATATCCTACCTCCTCTCTACTCTTCCAGAAATCACTGCTATCAAGTTTTTTTTCTAGCGGAGATTGTATACGTGTGTACAACTTGCGCATCTTTTAAATATATCATAGTTGTTATTTGAATCTACAACTTGAGGTTCATTCGATTTTTTTTGTTGTTGTTGTTAGGGCTTTTGTTTTTTTCATTTTATGATAATCTTAGGTATTTTTCATATCCACACAAATATCTCTACTTCATTTTAAAAGGTTTATGGTTATTCTTCAAGTGTATCATATGGTAGACACTATATACCATGTTTCTCAGCAGGAGATGCTTTGGGTTTGAGCCTGGACTCTTCCTTAGTTTAGCATCCCTGGGCTGCCCTTACAATGCTAGTAATGGCCTCAGGCATTGCGATAAATCGCAGGTTCCTCCTTCCCCTGTGTCCATGCAGCCCCGTCCCACAAAGGATCTGAAGTCTGGATGCATCCGTTATGTGAGAACCATGGCCTCAGACATTCACCCCCCACCCAAATAAAAAAATAAATACATTTTATTGATGTTACAACTGCAGAAATGTTAATACTCATCTTGTTTTAAACAGAAAGAATACTTACATACAATAAGCTTTGACATAATCTAGAAGTACTTTGAACAAACATGAAAGTTCATTACCTCCTCTGAATACTCAAGAGAACATTAATAGTTTTTTGTTGTTTCAGACTTTTTTTCTGTGTGTTTGTATATGAGATCATACTACATAGATTGTACTAGCATTTTCATTTCTCATTTAACATCAGAAGAACTTGCTGTCTTAAGACTCAAGAAATTTCTTTCAAAGTTTTTTAACTTTATATAAATAAGATTTCCTGTTAGTAGAGAAGTTGTAAGACCAGTATAAGAAACACCATTTTCTTTTCACCCATATTCACCAATTTTTTGCATTTTGCCTCATTTGCTTTTTCTGTCCTCCCTCCTCCTCTCTGCTTATGGGTGTGTATACTTATGCACACACATGTCCATACTTTTTTTCCAAATCATATGAGAGTTCATTGGCAAGTTGCTATTGTAAACAACAGCAAAATGCTGGGGCCCTAATTGATTTAAGATTTTAATAGGTGTTACCAAATTGCGCTCTCACAAAGCCATAAGGATTGTGATTGCTCATTTACCTATTCTTAACTGACACTGTAATCCACTTTTCAGCATCTGCCAAAGAAGGTAAAAAATGGTATCTTGTTATTTTAATTTTAAAGCTGTAGTGTGCATACTTCAAAGGATGTGCTTCAAAAGAGGGCATTGACTTATGGTCCTCTTTATCCACTCGTGGCTCGACCATGAGTTAGGATGTCTACTCCTTGCATTAAGGAACTAGAAAACCTCAAATTAATTTGCATTAGTTTTATGGTTCCTGCTCAGTTTTTAATATGCCAACGGATATTGCTTTAATTTGGAGTTTTATAAAGTATAAAAGAAATTTGGATTCCTTAGGTTCAATATCAAAAAAGGAGTAAATCTTAAAAAGAAATCTAACTATAACTCCTCTTCCTTTTGAACTTTAACTGGTACAGGGACAGAAGAAAAAAGTCACATTTTCAGGTTAAGTTCCTTTTAATATTTTCTTTTGTTGCTTTGATATTTGCTCTTGTACTAGTGGGAGCTGAATATCTGTTACAAATCCCACTTGTTTCTGTATTCCCATTTTTATTATTGTCATCAGCAGGATACTAGTCTTCTAGAATATTCCTCAAATGGCGTCCTGTGTCTTAGGTGATACAGGAAGCTCACTTCCGAGCTTGCAGTTCTGTTGCCTTTGCTCCGTCTTAAGTTCCTCCATCATTCTTCTTCATTCAGAGAATCCTTGTTGTATAGAGGAGACAGGTTGTAAAAGAGAAGGTGATTCAGCGGAGTTGGTAAGAAAATAGGGTCCACATTAGAACTTCTCTCTGCCTTCTTTCTACCATACCACATGATTTAAAGTGACTTTTTGTACATAGAATTCATGCTACTGATGGTACAATGGTAGTCAAGACTTTGTTTTCTGTCTCAATATATATAAAATCTCGAATTAGGTCAATCTTATGCATCTCTTGGTTCATGAAACCAAGGTCCAGGCACAGCCGGGTCCAGGGCCTGAAAAGATAACTGAACCCCAGCCCCTCTACCCACCTCAGGTTCAAGTAGACCCTTCCCATGTGGAAGCAAGGTACTGTCAGGATGCTCCGGGCTGGCACCCTAATTTCTCAGCAGACTGGATGGAAAAGAGGCTTCTCCTCAGAAGGTCAAATAGGGAGATCAACTTCCAAACTCCCTAACATACTTGGGGAGGGGCAGCTTCCCAGGGGAAATCCAGGGCTTGTGACAGTAACAGTGGAAGTAGGTACTGGGCCAACCTGGCAAGAGTTAACAACCTTGGCAATTAAAACTGCTTTAAAATAACTATTTTCCAAAGTTAGAGACGTATCATGAGTGTTAAATAATCATTTGAATAATGATACCTTCAGTAATGTCAGTTCCGCTTTTGGGAGGTCCTTTCAAGCAGAACCTAATGTTCCAGTGTAGCTGTGACCTGCATGCTGCTCCCCGGAGACTAAGCTCTGTGCTCATCCTCTCCCTTCATAGTTTTGCATCTGTGTTGGTGGTTCTTCCTCCTCTTGCAGTCTTGTCTTTGGGGGATAGGCACTGCATTTATCCCTTTCCTAACATGCCAGTCATAATTCTTTACGAATGAAAGAGAATGCATCAGGAATTATTTGAAGAAAAATGCTAGGAAATAAAATTCCCCAGGCTATTTTGCTTTGTATGGAGAAGTTCTAACTAAACTGGCTTGGAAGGGCTGGCAGTGTAGCTCAGTAGTAGAGCACTTGCCTGGAATGCAGGAGGCCCTGGGATCCACCCCCAGCACTGCAAAACAAAACAAATAATAGATGGCTTGGGCATCTAGATTGGGTAGATGAGAGCTGATTCCCTAGTGAAATCTCTGAAAAAATAAAACCTCATGGAAGAATCCAGAATGTAGGTGCACAAATTCATTAATGTTATAGATGGTAGGAACGGAAAGGCATCATGGCAAACATTTTAATCATCTTTGGACTCTGCTACATTGTCTAAGCTCACTGTTTAAACATAATGCTTAACTAACATTTGCATGTGCACAAATGAGCTGGGTGGATTTTTGTCACTTCTACTTTGATCATTAGTGAGTGTCCTCTGAAAAGAAAGGAGATGATTTGTCAGTGTGGTTGGGAGAAATTACCAGGGCAGTGAGAGGCAGAGCAAGGTAAGTATGGAATGAAGTGATTCCTGTAGTTGGAAACGGGAAGGAAAACACCTGTAAGTTAACATTACAGAACATCTTCCAGCAGCACCAGTGTATGATGTCACTTTGTGTGACAGCGTCTGGGAAGCGGCTTGATCAGTAACCCCAAGGGGTCTCCCAGATTCACTCACTTGCGGAGCTCACAGTCTTCAGAGAGCTTCCTGCCAGCAGAGCTGTCCCAGCACTGGGTGCTCTTGGTCATTGGAGAAGGAAGTAACCCCCCTGTGATTCCGTGGGTTTCCTTTCTGTCACCCCAGCCTCTGCTGCAGCCTTTCAGCCCTCTCCTTCATTTTCCCCCATTGAGTTGGCTTCTGCCCTTATCCACCTTCTGACTTCATGACATGCCTGTTATGTGCATAGCTTTGTCTTCATTCAGTTCCCCTGCTGCTCATCTTCCAAAAGAAGATCTCCCACATCTTTCTGCCTCACCGAAACCCAACACCTGCTCTACTCGAAGCCCTTTGAGGCAAGGGGGTCTCGTCCAGCAGTGCTCCTGGGAAGCCCCTTGTTGAGGCCTGCATTCTAGCGTCTCTCCTTCCTCTGTCTGGTTGACCAGCCTCTTGGTCCTTTTCCATCATTCCTCAGAGGCATGACCTTTGGAGTTACAACCTCTATCCCCCTCCAGCTCCACCTGCAACCTCAAAGGGAGGCCCTGAGGACATCATCTCTGCCCAGAAGTGGCTGTTCCTCACGCACACCTGCTGTGCTCTAGACCCATTACACCCACCTGTGGCCTATAATCACAGCTGTCATGGTAATGAAAGGCCCAGTTCACTGAGGAAGAACCCTAGGCTGAAAGATGGGGCGTAGCCTGCCCAGATCACACACCCTAATCCCAACACTGGAACTCAGACACAGCTCTGCCCAGTGCCCCGTCCATGGCTCTTTCCTCTCCAAAAGTGATTTTCTGTTTCACAGGGGGGGAAAAAAATGAATTTTAAGGTGCCAAAACAACTTCAGTCCCCCTGTCCCTGCCCACCCCTCTTAGTCAACTCTGTTTCCTCAACCTATGGGGTTCTTGTCAGCCCCTTTTTTTCAAGGATCTACTTTTTTGGTGGTACTGGGGATTGAGCCCAAGGGCATTCTGCCTCTGAGCTGCACTCCCAGCCCATTTTTATTTTGAAACAATCTCACTAAGTAGCTGAGGCTGGTGGTGAACCTGTACTGGGATTACAGGCGTGTACCACCATTCCTGACTCGCGATCTCCTTTTTAATAAAGCCTCATTGCTACTTCCTCCTTAAGTACACTTCTAAGAATAGAGTCTGCAGTGGCCAGCTCCTGCACCAGCTGCTCCACAGAGACTCAACACCACGACTCCTGGTCCCACCTGGTGAAGCCTGTGCACAGACTGTCAGAACCCACACTCCGCATGCTAGTGGTGTGGCTTAGTGGTAGAGTCCTGCCTACCATCAAGGAGCCCTGTGTTTCATCCCAACACACATTCCAACCACCGGTGCTAGGGAGCAAACCTTGCACATTTTAGGCAACATTCTACCACTGACCTATAACCCCTGGCCCTCTTTTTATTTTTTTAATTGTAATAGCAAACATACACCAAATTTACCATTTTGAACCTTTTCCAGTTTACAGTAGTGTCATACGTATTTATGTTGTGTACAGATCCCAGACTTCTCTCATCTTTCCTACAAGTGAAGCTCTGTACCCAGCTTCTTCCCACAGTCCCTGGCAACCACTTTCTACTTTCTATCTCTGCGTTTGCTCCTAAGTACCTCGTATAAATGGAATCATGCAAGATTTCTCCTTTTGTAACTGACTTATTTTTCTGAACACAATATTTTTACATCTCACCCATGCCGTAGCATGTGTTGGAATTTCCTTCCTTGTTAAGGTTGAATAATACTCCATCGTGTGTGCACACATTCTGTTTATCCATTGATCCATCGTGGTCGCTTGGGTTGCTTCCACCTTTTGGTGATAACACTGCTATAAACATGGGTGTGCAAGTATCTATTTGAGTTCCTGCTTTCAATTCTTCACTTAAATACCAAGAAATGGGATTGCTATATCATACAGTAGTTCTGTTTTTAAGTTTTGGAGGAACCTCCACGTTGTCTTCTCCCTGCCTCCCCCCACCCCCATACTGGGGATGGAACCCTCTACCACTGGGCTACACCCCCAGCCCTATTTTAATTTGAAACAGGGTCTTGCTAAGTCACCCAGCTGGCCTCAAACTTGCAGTTTCTGCCTCAGACTCCCAGGTGGATGGGATTACAGGCATGCACCACAGCACCTGAACTCCACACTGCTTTCCATAGTAGCTATACTAGTCTTACCGACAAACAGTGTGCAAGGGGTCCAGTTTCTCCACAGTTTCACTATTTCTTGTTTGTTTTTAAATTTTTGTTTGCAGAACACTGTTCTCTGTTTGTTTACCTTTTACCTCCCTGGCCATTTCTCCTCAGTTGCTTTTGTGAGATGTTTTTGTGGCACCCACATGCAGAGGAAATCTGTCTGGTGCACTGGGCCACCAAGGAGACACAAACAGAGCAGCTGCTGGGGGCATGGCTGATCTTTGTGGGATTCTGGCTGCACCAGGGCCACCCATGCCCGTGCCCTACCACCCGGGGGACCTCTGGGAAGGTGAGGTCAGCAGGCTTGTGCTCTTGTCCCTGTGTCTCTTCAACACTTGGCAGTGCACGCCTTTTGAAGCGTCGTTGATTTATTCCTCTTCACAGCAGTCCCCAGCATGCAAGGGAGCTTCCTAAGAGGAGGAACTGAGGTATTTCCTCTTTGTTTTTCTACCCCCTAGGGTTCATTTTGACATGTATTTTCATAATTACAAGTTTTTGAAGATTAATACTATATCTGGCCCCAATCTAGTTAAAAGATGGCATTCAGCATGGTGTGGTAGCACACACATGTAATCCCAGTGCTTGGGAGGTTGAGTCAGGAGGATCAGAGGTTCATGACCAACCTCAGAAACTTAGAACCTATTTCAAAATGAAAAATAAAATAGGGATATAACTCAAAGGTAGAATGCCTCTGGGTTGAATCTCCAGTACTTTTTTTTTTTAATGGTATTCAACTTCAACAGGAGAGGGGGGAAAAAAAAAAAACACATTTGAAATCTTACCTCCAAAACATTTGTTACTCTAGATTATGCATTTGCTCGTCAACAGAAATGGATTCATTATCTTTTTTCTTTTCTCTTTTTTTATGGTGGTGCTGGAGATTGAACCCAGAGCATTCTACTGCGGAGCCACACCCCCAGCCCTTTTTTATTTTTTATCCTAAAACAGTCTCACCAGTTGATGAGGCTGGCCTCTGACCTACAAGCTTCCTGTCTTTCTCCCAACTGCTGGGATTATGTGCGTGCACTTCCACCCTCCCGCCTCCCTTTGGGAAGATGGCAGTTCATCATCAAATTTATTTATGGTAATATCTAGTCTATAATCTATGTACGCATGCGTATGTGCACACACACAATATTGTTTGTACTTAAAAGTTTTCCTTAATGGGGCCAGCTTACATTCTCAACTATACCATAAAATAACCCCTCTTTCTGTGCAGTTACACTATTCCTGGCTATTTCTTTCTGTGACTTAAACTCTTATGTATGTGTGACAAGAGAGGGAATGTAAATGACCTTGTGCCTCATGGGACAACTGTAGGCTATACACAGGACCATGTTGTCTAAAGCGTGTTCTGTCACCCTCTCCCCCAGCCCCCAGGCTGACAAGTAATTGTCACAAAGTCCATGCACTAAAATGGGATGTTTAATTGCTAACAGACTCCCTCATCCTTGTATCATCATCTGACCTCTGGGTGAGTCCCCATTCCCACAACAACCTTAGGAAGGTGACCACTGCTCCGGCCTCTGATGTCCCTCTTCCAGCATGATCAGAGCTAAAGGAGGGCCACATTTAAGTGTCATGCTTAAGGAGAGTGGAGGCTATATTTAAAAGCAATCGGTTGGAAGGACGAATTGCTGTATTATTTTATAGTAAAAGGAGTCAGCCATACAATTAGCTTTTTGAAAGTTACACTAGTGAAACCCTTCGTTGGTTCTGGGTTGGAGTTGAAGGACACCTTTCCTATTTAGAAACCTCTTCCTTCCCCCATGCTGGCTTCTTATGGGTCAACCACCTTGCAGTTCAGCTCTTTTGTCTTGGTGCTGTGGTTTGGATGTAGTTTGGGTCTGTTCCCCCAAAGGTCCATGTCTTGGAAGGTTGGTCCTCAGTGCGATGATACTGAGAGGTCATAGGACATATAAGAAGTGGGGGTGAGTGGGCAGTGATTAGGTCATTGGAACATGCCTTCAAAGGGGATTAGTGAAGTGTTTGTGGTCCCCTAGAGAGTCCCCATCTCTATCTGCCTCTCCCTCCCACCCTGGTCTGGCTATATCAACACTTTCACATGTTCCTGCCCTGATACCACATGCCATGAGGCTCACCAGAGCCAAGCGGATGCCATGCCATGCCCTTGAACCTCTAGACTGAACTTAATAAACTTTATAAAGTTACCCGACCTCAGGTATTTTGTTAAGGTAACGGAAAATGGACTATCATAGTCCATTTTTACAGGACTATTTCTACTCTTAACTATAATCATGTCAAAATATCTTGTGTCTCTAGCATTTAGAGCCTTGGAAGAAAATAACTTTGTCCTAGTAAAATCAAATAGTAAGCCAACATGAGTCTGTTAGGAGAAGTACTTAAAATTTTAACTAAGTATTATGTCAGTAATAGGGAGAAGGTTTTGTGTCTTATCAGGCAGGGGAAGCTGCCTAACCTGTGGATGGGTGCTGTGGCTTTAATTGAATGTAACATGCAGGTTATAACCTGAGGCTCTTAAACTAGATGGAGATTACTTTTCATCTTGCTGTTGTTTAGGTATCCCATGTTAGCATTGTAATCATAGTATTTTCTTCTTTGATGACACTTTTCAGCAAAGCCTGGGAGTTATTTCCCATGCTTGGAATTACCTTTAAAGGTTAAATGATGTTTTGATTTTGTAGGGATACTATGAAAACATAGTGTGAACATGCTCAGGGTCTGGTCATGCCGTTTAATAACTGCATTGCTGGCACAGATGCCTCTGTCTCTGTCTTGTGACGGTGCAGGTATGAAAGCTGTGGGAGAAAGGAACAGGGCCGCCTTGGAACACGTGTAACTTTAGATCTGGTGTTTCTGAGTCCGGTATTTTATGAATTTTAAAGGAAAAGTAGAAAACAGATTCTCCTATTTCCTGTCATAAATTTGACTCTTTTTTTTTTTTTCCTTATTTGATAGGACAAAAGTTCTAAAATTATAGCAAGCTTGTTCTGTTACCTAAATTGCTACAGCTTTATAACAACAAATCAAGAGGAGGAGCGTAAAATAGTCTCAAACTGAGTTTTGTTGTGGTTTAGTTTTGTTTTATTTAGGGTGGGAGAGTTGTCCTAGTAAATTTTCTACTTGGAAAGTACTCTATATGTCATTTTCTGGTAATGTGTTCTCAACAAGTGGTCTAAACCAATTTTCTCCCCATTATATTAACCATTTGGAAGGACTACATAGCATACAATCTAATTTGTGCATTTTCCAGTTTTCACAAGGGATTTTCTAATATGCATTTAATAAGCAGTTACACACTGGCTTTTCTTGATTATATAGTCTGAGCACTGCTGTGACGGCCCAGGGTGGCACTTTTCCACAATCTCAAGGGTTTCACATGTTACTGTTTAACAAGTCTGTATTAGGAAGCTCTAGTAAGTCAGGCAAGCACGCCCTGTGAACATAGGGTGTCACCAGGGTGTCCAGCTGCAGAGAGCAGGGAAGGGGCTGGAAAGCAGAGTACGCCGCTGCTACTTTAGCCTGCATCTCCTTAACGTACAAAAGAATTGAAACAAAGGCCATGTCGGCATTTGGCTCTAATACCGCTTTTAAGTAGTCAAAATTGATCTCAAAATTTAATCTTAAAATTGCTATGTTTATTTTATAATGTATTTATGAAACTTAGCAAGTGTGGCTTTCAGATTCTTACTTTATAATCAGGGTGTGTTATGCAGAGGTCAGCTTTCTGTCTTGGTTTTGTCATCTGTAAAGTAATGTGTTGGATCTGATGCTCTCTCTTGGCCCATCCTCACTGATTGTCAGAATCACAGCTATGGAAGGTGGGCATGGTGGCGCACACTTATAATCCCAGTACTTGAGAGACTAAGATAGGAGGATCTCAGGTTCAAGGACAGCCTTAGAAAGTAGTGAGACTCTCATTAACCTAGCAAGACCCTGTTTCAAGAATCACAGCTCTGGGTGGTTCTTGGCAACACCCTGATTGATGGGGAAGAGCTTGAGTGGGGCAGGCTGTGTTGTCCCAGTAGATGATCCCTGGAGCCCAGGGTTTCAAAAGTGATGGTAAAATGTCTTAGACTCACCATAGGTGGCATATTTTTCAACTATAGTTTGAGAAATACTAATCTGGACTAAAACTACATGCGTGGTTTAGAAATTTGCTTAAGGAAATATTTCAGTCTTAGCTTTTCATATTAAACTAGCTACTTGGTGAAAATAAATCATCAGGATCCCCCGGGGCCGCGTTTGATGCTGTCTTCCTCTGTAGGACAGTTGGACAACTTCAAGGACATCCCTTGTGTTGTGGTCCATGTAAATGGCTCGCCTTGGAGCTGTGGGCCAGCAGGCCTTCGTCTGTGGCTCGTCAGGGCTCCAGGATCTGTTCTTGAGCATAAAACCTACCATTTAATTTTTATTGGTGCATTTATGTATTCACATGGCAGTGGGATTTGTTCTTACATATTTGTACATGCACATAACATAATTTGACCATTTTTAAATACTAACAAAGTAATGTCCAACCTCGGAGTTTACTGTTGTCTTCCTCGTTTTCTCCCCTCTTTCCATCAAAAATGCAGCTTTTAATTCTGGTCAGTGCAATATATACCCCACACACGGTTTGACCCACTGCAATCCTCCAGCCAGCAACTGTGTACATCCACACACAGGTATTCTGCACCTCTCTAACGCTGACTGTGACAATTACTCGGTGGACATCACCTTTCATTGCATGTGCCCACATTCCAAATGTGTTGAGATGCAGCATTCTTTGCTAGACTTGCTTACCTATAGCTAAACTA
Source organism: Graphiurus murinus (assembly GCA_004027655.1). NCBI lineage: Eukaryota > Metazoa > Chordata > Mammalia > Rodentia > Gliridae > Graphiurus > Graphiurus murinus. The sequence continues at coordinate 166,274 of PVLC010000334.1, read as the reverse complement.
GACAGAGAATTTAAAAATCTGATACCCATGTATGCTGAAGTGGAGAGCTAAGTGTGCATGAGCAGGTGGTTAGGGTCATAAGATGATACCCTCTGCATTTCATCTGTGAACATTTATGGTCCCATGAGAAAAAGAGAAATCTCATTCCCAGCTAGAAAGTGAATATGTTAGGAGAGAAGATATATTATTTAACATGTAATTAAGCCTTTTGTATTAACTTTTTAAAGTAATAACATTTCGTTGTGAGCATTTTAAACACCAAATTAATTACCACCTCCATCTATTTTAGTGACTCGGTCCAAAAGCCATGCCTCCCCTTCTGTCACATTCTTACCATCCGGTCTGTCACCCAGCCTGCACCATCCCGCGGCCTCTCACCCCACCACCTAGGCCAAGCAGTTAACAGCTTTTCTATTGCCTTCTTTCAATCCATTTTTCATTTAGCCACCAGAAGGATCTTTTATACATATAAATCATATAACATTGTCTTGTCTTTCCGATGTACTTGAGATACAATTCAAACTTCTTACTGTGATCTACAGAACTCTGTGGGGCTGGCTGTGTAATGCTTCCAGTGCACTGAGGTTCCTCCACTTTCTGGAATTGGCCAATTTCTCTTCTTCCTCGGAGTTTTATACATGTCATTATTTAGTTATTATTTTAATCTGGCAAATTACTTATCCTCCTGGCCTCAGCCCAGCAGGCACTTCTGGAAGAATCCTTCCTTAGGTTTCCCTCACACCCTCCCTCTCCTCCCACCCCCACCCCACCTTCTAACCTAGACCACCTCTCTTCCAACACTTTATAGCATTTACCTGAGATTCTAGTTACACACTTTGCATGTTGGTTTATACATCGAAACTGCAGGAGGTTAGGCACCATATACATTCATTCAGCCCCACATCGTCAGCACCTGGAACAACGCCAGCCAATAGTTACCTGCTCATGTTTGTTAAATTATGGACCTGAAGCTGGGCATGGTGGCACACATCTCTAATCCCAGTACTTGGGGGCCAAACAGGAGGATCATAGGTTAGAGACCAGAGCGCAGTAAATTAGGGAAACCCTGTTTCAAAATTAAAGTAAAAGGCATAGCTTGAAGATACAGTACTTCTGGGTTTGATCCAGGGAAGGAAGGAAATTGTAGACCTGATTTTTTTTTTTTTTTTTTTTTTTTTTTTGTACTGGAGATTGAACCCAAGGGCATTCTACCTCCAAGCTATACATACCCCCAGCCTTTTTTATTTTTATTTATTTTGAAGTAGGGTCTTGCTAAGGCTGGCCTCAAACCTGCAATCCTTCTGTCATCCTCTCAAGTACTGGGATTATAGGTGTGTGCCACCAAACCTAGCCTTTTCTGTTTGTTTGTTTCTCTTCCAGCCAGATTAAGTTCCTTGAGGGCAGACTCCATGGTTTTATCCCTGTGTTCCTGGGAAAAAGGGCTTACTAGTGGATGAGTGAGCAAATAAATGCTCTGCGTATAATAACCATGTACCTTTATACTTTGTTTTCTTCTTTCCATCTGACTTATTAAACACTGAACACTAAGGCAGCACATAAACACCCCTGGCAACTCAGAGAGAGGAGTCAAAGCTCCAGGAGAATGTGTGTCCGGTGGAGCCCTACAGAACTGTGAAGAGGGAAGAGGTATCTCCCTGGGCCTAGACACATTGGCTAGGTTTTGTTAAGCAGCAGCACGGGGAGAGAGATGGTCTGGGTAGAAGACAGGAGATGGCATCCAAAGAGGGGATAGTAGAGTGTTTCAGACAAATTATAAACCTCTAGCCCTTTCTCAAGAAAAGTCAAAGCAGTTTATAGTTTGGAAGTAGAGTTTTGTGTTTTGTCTTACGTTTTGTTTTCCAAGTGTTCAACATCAGGGCAAATGAAAACTAAAACATATCAAAGCCAAAGGTATGTTTAGTCCAGAAAATACAAGCCATGCCGTTGGAGATTGCCATTGGTCAGCAGATTTGGCTTCACGCTGTCCAGCAGCATGTTCTCAGAGTGAACTGATGGTCAGATGCACAGTGATCACACACACAGGGGCAGCTCTGCAGACCCCGTGGTGGCACATGCTCTCTGTGCCAAGGAGCATGGTGGGATGCAACAGCGCTGGCTCTAGGGAGAAGCTGCTTCATTCGACAGTGGGGTCGAGTATTTAGAGCAAAATGTGTCCAAACAGGTTGTTCTTATCTGTTTGAGGGTATGGGGAGCAGCGTCATAGAACTCTTCTCTGATTCTAGGACTGCTGTCAGCTGTACCTAGAAGAGAAAAGTAATGTTAACAGGATGACTGCCCCCACCAAGCCCTCTAGACCCAGGAGACGGAACCAGCCATCTGTTTGCCCACCTCCAAGTGAAGAGGGAAAGAAAGTTAATGAGAGGCCAAATACTCAAGTGTTTGTCCACAACAAAGGGGAAGAGACAAGAGGGAGAACAGAGGGAACCTCAAGGTTCTCGGTGAGGAGGAGGCTTCCCGTGGCCTTCACCCGGCAGGTCCCTATGGAAGATGTCAGGGCTCCCTGCCATGGAGTGGGAGTAGCTCAGATTAGCAGTTCATCTCAGGGCAAGTAGGGTCTGGAGACCAGAGACCGGGACATCCCAGAGTCATCCTGAGGGAACAAGCCTTGAAATGGGTGATGGCATGGAACTAAGGAAAAGGAGCCGCACCTGACCTCAAAGGTCAAGTCGAAACACTGGCACTACACCACAGTGGCATATTTCAATACCACCAAAACCCTGGCTGTGTTGGCATTCATAATAGCAGCAAATGAGTGAGAAGGGAGTGAGGGATGAGCAAGCCTTGTCTTTAGTTTCTCATTTCCAGACCCTTAAGTATCATGCCTAACTCCTATTTCCACAGAGAATTAAAAAGCTAGTTGCAGGGTCTGGGGATGCAGCCCAGTGATCGAGCATGTGCTTAGCATGCAAGAGGCCCTGGATTCCATCCCCAGCAGCACAACATTAAATAACTGCGCTGTTTTCTTTTATGAACAAAAAGTTGATTTCTTTAAGAATTCTCTTTGAGTCCTATATTGATTTTTGGAGAACTATGATACAATTCTTTCCAAAAACTTGACATGGCCTAAAATTGGGGAAGAATAAATGTGTAGAAGAGGCTGCAAGATGAGAAGAAGGCCTTTGGAAACCAGGTAACAAGTATGTGGGGTGGCCTTTGGACTTAAAATTGAAGGCATGTAAGAAACCCAAAAGTTGAGTTGGCAAGATTTTAAAACTAATGTCCACATTTTGTGCTTTTAATATAATATCTTACATAAAAATTTACATATTAAATAAGCTCCACAAATCTCACAGTGATGCAAATATAAATGTCCCAAAATTGTTGATTTTAGAACTCTATCATCAAAGGATTCAGCCACAGTGGGCTTCAGAGCCACCTCAGTGACTGAGTTCGATGTGTGCCAAACTTTTAAGAAGTCCTCATTAAGAATCAGTTTCTAATCAGTGTGAAAGAGCCTCTTTTAGATCCAGTAGATGCTTTTTTTTTTCCCCAGGTAGTAGATGTGCATCTTCAAAGCTGACATGCCTGTTAATAGGAAGAGATAAGCAATTGCTTATTTGATTTGTTCTGTATCTCTCTATATACAAAAAAGAAGCCTACTTCTTTCAAAGTGTAGTTGAAAAGGTACTATGCATTAAAAATTATTGGAAGGGACATGTAAAGTATGAGGGCTCTGTAAACAGATGTGATATGGAAAAAACTGAGACATAAGACTTGTAGACGTGTTGGAAGTCTGAGGTTAGCCTTCACTCCTAGAAAACATCAGAGCCTTGGGGCTGGGGTGGGAAGAAGCAGGAGAACACCTTTGGCTTTGAAATTGCCTGTGTGAAACTGTCCCGTGAGCCAGGGAGTTTGTTTACTTGTTTTATGTGTGTAGAAAACAAGTGGAGAGCCGGGCGTGGTGGCGCACGCTTGTAATCCCAGCATTCGGGAGGCTGAGACCGGAGGATCCAGGTTCGCGGCCAGCCTCAGCTACCTAGTGAGGCACTCCGCAACTTAGTGAGACTTGGTTTCAAAATAAAGAATAAAAAAATAGGGCTGGGGGTGTAGCTCGGAGGTAGAATGCCCCTGAGTTCAATCCCCAGTACCGCAAAAAAAAAAAAAAAGAAAAGAAAACAAGTGAATTCAACATTCACACCAGTATGACATGATCAAAGTCAAAATTACATCATTTTCAAGATCTATTTTCCTCCTGAAATAGCATTATTTGCATTTTTTAAGCCAAATTCATTTGGAAATTTAAAACACAATAAAGAAGAGTATAACTTAGAGGAGAATGAGAAGTAGCAATGGAATCAGTCATTGTTGAGGACTGTGAAGGAGACTGGAAATTATTTGTAACAAGGACCTTTTTTCTGCATCCGAGTTTGGCATGTGTGCCACGTATACACAGCAGAATGTCAAAATACGTATGGCTGAATCACCTGCTAAACTGGGAATGGCTCATCCCTCAGTAGTGTTACTAGTACAGTCATACATTGCTAACAGGGGATACGTCCTTATCCTCACAGACAGTTTTGCCATTGTACAAACATCCTAGAGTGTTCTTACACAGACTTAGATGGACTGGGTCAGTTACGCAGTGTGGTCTCTTGATGCAAAGTGTAGGACTGCTGCTAACATAACAGCATACTTTTGTAGCTAACTTGTTTTGTAAGTAGAAAGACTATAACAATAAAAGTGTAGTATAGTAGGTACATAAACCAATAACTTTGTTGTTTATTATCATTATCAAGTATTTTGCACGGCACATAATTCTGTGTCCTGTATTTTAATACACTTCACAGCACAGTAAGTCTTTTTACACCAGCATCACCACAAACCTGAGGAATGTGTTGTACTACAACTTTACGATGACTCCAGCACACTGGACAATAGGAATTTTTCAGCTCCATTATAATCTTAGGGGACTGCCTTTGTATGTGCAGTCAGTGTCATTACATAGCACATGACTATATGGTCACAGCTGTGGGGTTTTTGTAGAGGCCCTTAATCAGGTAGAGTTCCTTTTTATTCCATGTGGCTGAGCGTTTTTATTATAGAAGGGTTTAGCATGTAATCAAATGCTTTTTCTGTAACTATAAGATGATCATGTGAGTTTTAGGTTCTGTTCACATGGATTAATTCATTTATTTCTATATGTTGAGCTATCCTTGCATTCCAAATACAGATTGAGTTGGTCATGGTGTATAATCATTTTTCTGGGCCACTGGGTTCCAATTCTCTAGTTCATTGAGGATTTTTTGGATCTCTGTTCATAGGGATATTTTTTGTGTGATATCTTTGGTTTTAATACTGATTTTAAGAAATAATAAATAAAAGAAATAATAAATTTAAGAAATAATAAATTTAAGAAATAATAAAATCAGTAATACTGATTTTAAGAAATAAGTATGGGTGCCGGGCGTGGTGGCGCACTCTTGTAATCCCAGCATTTGGGAGGCTGAGACCGGAGGATCCGGGTTCGCCGCCAGCCTCAGCTACCTAGTGAGGCACTCCGCAACTTAGTGAGACTCGGTTTCAAAATAAACTATAAAAAATAGGGCTGGGGATGTAGCTCGGAGGTAGAACGCCCCTGAGTTCAATCCCCAGTACCGCAAAAAAAAAAAAAAAAAGAAATAAGTATGGAAATGTTTTCTCCTATTTCTTGTAAGAGTTTGAAGTCTTTAGACATTTGGTAAAATTGAGCAGTGAAACCATCCTAGTCTGGGCCTTTCTTTCTTGGAAATGTTTTTGTTACTAATTTCTTTTCTTTTCTTTTTTTTTTTTTTTTCTTCTTTTTGCGGTACTGGGGATTGAACTCAGGGGCGTTCTTCCTCCAAGCTACATCCCCAGCCCTATTTTTTATTCTTTATTTGGAAACAGGGTCTCACTAAGTTGCGGAGTGCCTCACTAAGTAGCTGAGGCTGGCCGCGAACCTGGATCCTCCTGTTTCAGCCTCCGAAATGCTGGGATTACAAGCGTGCGCCACCACATCCGGCTTACTAATTTATTTTCTTTAGTTCTTACAGGTTTATTCAATTTTTCAATTCTAAAATGTTTTAGTAGTTTGTATCTTTCTAGGAATTTTCCCTTTTCTTCTAGATTATCTTAATTCATTGACCTACAGTTGTTCCTAGTATTATCTTATAATATTTTTATTTCTGTAAGGTTGGTAGTAATATCTCTTTCAGTTTGAATTCTAATGCTTTTAAGTGCTCTTTTATCCCTTGGTCAGTCTATATAATAACTTGTCAATTTGGTTAACCTTTATCATGTAGAGTTGTTTTCTTTTTCTCAGTGGTACTAGGGATTGAAGCCAGAGCCTTTATACTTCTGAGCTACGTCCTCAGCCCTATTTTATTTTATTTTTATTTCAAAACAAGGTCTCACTAAGTTGCTAAGGGCCTAAGTCACTGAGGCTGGCCTCAAACCTGTGATCCTGTGATCTTCCTGTCTCAGCCTCCCAAGTACCGTGATTACCAGCATGTGCCACCACGCCTGGCTTTGGGTTCAGTTTATTATTCTATTTCTAGTTTCTCAAGGTGGACACTTACGTTGGTGGCTAGAAATCTTTTTACATATAGATGTTTCCCTCATTTCCTTTTGGCACTGATTTCTAATTTCATTCCCATGTGTTCAGAGATCATACTATATATGATTTCATTCCTTTTTAACTTAGATTTGTTTGTTCTATGGCCTAGCTTATTCTCTATCCTGGAGAGTCTTCCATACATACTGGAGAAGGTGCACTCAGTTATTTGGGGTATATTATTCTGTAGATGGCTGATAAATCTAATTGGTCTTTAGTGCCAGTCTTGTCTGTTTACCTGCTGACCTTCTATCCAATTCTATCATTCTGTCTGGTACGGTATCCCTGTCAAAACTGGGATATTGAAATCTTCAGTTATTGAGTTATCTGGTTGTCTTTTTAATTCTACGTGGTTTTGCTTCATTTTAGGACTCTGTTGTTACTTGTACATGTGTTTGTAATAGTTATATCATCTTGATTATAACTTTTTTATTATTATAAAATGTCCTTCCCCCCTCTGTGTGTTTATTATAGCACTGGGGTTTAAATCCAGGGCCTCATTCATGCTAGGTAAGGGATCTAACTTAAGCCATACCCCACTACCCCTCCCCTTTCTTTTTCCTATAGTAACAATTTGTCTCTTATGGTCTGACACCAGCAAGGCCATTCCAACTCTGTTTTAGTTATTGTTTACAAGGTCAATCTTTTTCCATTCTTCTACTTTCAGCCTATTGTGTGTTGGAATCTAAAGCATGTCTTTCATAGATGGCATAGGATTGTACATGTTTTTCGTTCCTCTTGCCAGTCTCTCTCTATTGAGTGTCCACTTCATTATGTCGAGTGTGGTTACAGTCATGCGCTGCCACATACATAAAATTATACTGAGTTGAAAATTCCCTGTTGTCCACAATGTGTTTGAGGTTTAAAATAAGTGTACTATGCCTTTCCCTAGCAGTCAGCTCCTGTTGGCTTGCCTCAGGTCTTGCTATGAGTACATCTTCAGTATTTTCACTGCTTCCCTCTTCTTCCTCCTCTGCTCTGCCACAGTAGACACAGCCCACAGGCCCCCGCTTTCTGTGGATTCCACACTGTTTGATTGCCGTGCACCCTTAGCTCGCTCACGAGTTCAGAGTTGTATTTTGTAATTTTCCAGCTCTTTAACCAACTTTTTAGCCACAGATGGCTCTGTTCTTCATTATAAGCTGTTGATTTGTTTTCCCTGTTGGACTTTGACAACAGTTGAACACAGGGTTTACAGAGTTGGTCTTCAACTGGAGCAGGTTCTGACATGGTTCCTTAGTGTCCATGGATGGCATTAGGGGAACCTCTGCTAGATCTGTGACCTGACGTCATCTGCTCTGTGGTCTACAAGACCATGCATAGATGGTGAACTCTTGCTCAGGTGCAGATGTGCTCTAATACAGTGGTAAAAGCCCAGCTGTTGTCCCACAGTGTCCACAGCATGTGGGGAAAAGATGAGAATAGACCAGGCTTGTGGCTAGGCAAGTAGGAAATGGATCAGTAGGTGAAAGTAGGTGAGAGGATGCCCCAGATCCAGCTTGTTAAGCAAGGTCTGGCTCGGGTCCTTGCCGGACACCACGCTCTGCGTGGCATCAGTGTGAGAGAATCACATCTTGAGGGTCTGTGTACCATGCATGGCTTCTTGGATCATGGATAGCTCTCTGTGACATTAGAATAATTCTCCACTTTTTTTTTTCTGTCTTCCTTTCTTTTTTTTTTTTTTTTGTTGTTTGTTTTGTTTTGTTTGTTTGTTTGTTTTTGGCGGTACTGAGGATTGAACCGGGGCATTTTACCTCAAGCTATACACCCAGCCCTATTTTTTATTCTTTCTTTTGAAACAGGGTCTCACTAAGTTACGGAGGCCCTCACTAAGTAGCTAAGGCTGGCCGCAAACCTGCAATCCTCCTGTTCCAGTCTCCCAAGTACTGGGATTACAAGTATGTGCCACCATGCCCAGCCTTTCCACATTCTTTAATTACAGCAAATGCCCTGCTGTTCAGACACACTGAACCAAACATCCTTTTGATCACATCTTTTGGAAATTATGATTATTTCTTTAGGATAAGTCCCTAGATTTGGATTTCTCAAAGGTTTGTTATTTTGTCAAATATTTTGATTTTCCCAACCACCCTCCAAAACCATCTTACCAAAATCATCTTTCTGCTCCACTCTCCAGCAAGTGTATATAGATGTTGGCCCTGGCTTTAGGGAGCTTGTTGTTTTGGAAGCTTAGTAAAGTGTGTTTTCTTTTAATATTGGAATGGTTCCTTGATTGCTTCACACTTTCAGAATGAAGACATTTAAATCTTGTTGAGAAAATAAAGCTGCAAACATGTTTTGAATAAGTGACTGTCTTTTGTGTACAGGCTGTGTATACTTCTTTACTCCCTTAATAAGCATAATAATTCATACCAGTTTTTTGGGGTTTTTTTTTTTGCGGTACTGGGGATTGAACCCGGGGGCATTCTACCTCCGAGCTATCCTCCCAGCCCTATTTTTTATTCTTTATTTTGAAACTGGGTCTCACAAAGTTTTGGAGTGCCTCACTAGGTAGCTGAGGCTGGCCGCGAACCCGGATCCTCCAGTCTCAGCCTCCCAAATGCTGGGATTACAAGCGTGCGCCACCACTCCCGGCTCCAGATTTTTTAAACATTGAGGCCATCTTTATATAAAAATCTATGTTCCTATGATTAAATTTCTTTTAAGTAGTCTTAAGGTGAAGAAATTTTGACTGAAAAAAACTAAGACTGAGTAAAGCCGGGCGTGGTGGCGCACACCTATAATCACTGTACTTGGAAGGCTGAGACAAGAAGATGGCAGGTTCAAGGTCAGCCTCAGCAACTTAGTGAAACTTTCAGCAACCTAGCAAGGCCCTGTTTCAAAAATAAATAAAACAGGGCTGGGGGTATAGCTCAAAGATAGGGTTTAATCCTAGTACTCTACCACCATCAAAAAAAAAAAGGCTGAGTAAATGTCACAGATACTACAAGCAGTTCTTGAAAAGTTCATTGTGGGTTAAACAAAGACCTTGTTCTATGGTCTGAAAACTTAATAGAAAGTCTGCAGATGACAGATCATGCTGGCAGCTTCTGTCCTCCGCCTGCCTCCCCTTCATAGTGATTCTGACCCTTCACCTTGACCAGAGCAGTTGGTTCTAGGCAAAGGATTGGGCTCCGTGAGGAGAGAAGCATCTCATAGCCTGTTTCTTACTAAAATAAAACCATACATTTTCATTTTCTTATGGTGCTTCCTAAGTCCAAGGAAGTTAGTCTCTCCTTGCTGGGCAGACCCTCTGAATGGAAGTCCAGCCACCTGCACAGCTCAGCATCACACCTCCAAGGGCTGGTGGCCCTCAAGACTGGCAAGGAGCCGACAAACAGAGCACCTCTGCTTGGATCCGTTTCTTTTGGGAGTTCCAGGCAAGATTTTATTTAGGGAAGAAAGTGGCTCTGTATATATGGGAAATACTAAGAAACAGTTAGTTTGTGTTTTTTGGGGATTGTGTTGAATTGTAACTTGCCAAGTCCTTTTTTTTTTTTTTTTTGTAGTTATTTTTCCTTTTGGTTTTGGGGTGGCTTGGGGTATGTGTTGTTTTTTTTTTTTTTTTTTTTTTTTAATAAGAATCTCAGGGAGAAATCTCTCTCAAATGTTACAAGTACCAGATTGTCTTCTTAAGTCATAGGTTTATCTTATCTTAAAACCTTTTTTTATTTTTAATAAAGGAATTGCCATCTTTGTTCTGCCTTCCAGAAACCCCAAAACCAGCTTTTAGGAACTAGACATTTTTCTCTGTTGATCTCACCTCTAGTTTCATCTTGTTGGGAGTTACTATGCTTTGGGTAGTCTTGGCCTTTATAGCCTTTATGATCTCTTCTGCCCTTCAGAGTCTATAACATACGAATGCAGAACTAAGTTTCCACAGAGTCGCTATGACAGCATTGGAAGAACCCAGATAAAAGGAAAACAGGCATGATTCCAGTTTAAACTATTCCTGATTTAGAGATGAGGTGAACGGCAGAAGAAAGAAATTAATACTATCCTGTGGTGTATTCTGTTGTTCAAATACTCAAAAAGTAAGAATGGCAGATAGAGATAGTAGGTGAATAGAAAAGATGGAAAGTGTAGATAACAAGTTTTCATTCCTAGCCTGTGCTGTTGGCATTGCAGGTAGAAGGCTGCATTGAACTACATATCAACGAACACCTTGAACATGGCTTTACTCTGGGTAATAATAAACTTCCAAGGGAAGTATTTGAAGTTTTGGCTTCTGTGAGGTATCTTTGCACTAGGGGTTGGAAAATTAACACTGAACACATTAGCCTAGATATACCAGATGCAGTAAATATAGATTATGAGTTAATTTTCTTTGGAGTGGAAGTTTGATTATAACCATTCTACGTGTAGCTAACCAAGATAGTGTCTTCCGTGAATATCTAGGACTTGAAATTCATGACCACAATGAAATAGGGAAGTTAGATTGTAGTTGATTCATTACCTTACTAAAGAAATGGTTGTTGCTGGAAAAGTGTGGAGAGATGTAATGCAGTGTCAAATAAAGTGGACTCATTTGCAGGATATAAAAGTTTTATAGATCCCACCGCTAAAGGGTCACAGAATAGCATTCTTGCTGGGGACTGAAGGCAAGGCCTCGCTTATGCTGCACATGGTCTACCTGAGCTACATTCCCAGTCATTGTTGTCATGCCTAGATTCTCATTTGTCACCATTTTTCCTGCTAATCCTTCTTTATTTTCCACACTAAAGCCACAGGGTGGGGCCAATGGTTCTTTTTTTGGTACTTTAAGGTGACATTGTAACATAGATTGTTGAGTTATTTTTCTCTCTAATATTTGACCTATTTGCAAAGCTATTGATGAAGAAATAAAATGAGCTAAATTTAAAGTATCACCTCTTTTGTTAAATCTACTTTAGGAACTTACACTGATATGCTTAGGTAGGGTTTATATTACCTAATAATTTTTTGTGTAATAGTTTATCAAAAGTAAAACTAAACTCAATAACTTAAATTTGTATATGTAATTAAAGACTGACAATGCTTGAATAAAGCTTTTCATTGAGTTTTCCAAGGAATACAGTTCACTTCTAAGGATTGTAGTTTCCTTAATGTTCTTAACTATGATGGTAAATGTTGGCGATAGCTGATGGCTTTGTAACCGCTTTATTGGATCTATGTTTTGAAGAACATTCTTGAAGATGGACATTTAGATTTCCTTGGGAATACTGGTGACTCCATTACTTTTCTAGATTTAGGAATCCAAATCCCCTTAGGGATTAATGTTCTCTGAGGAGCTCAGCATAATTCAGAACGAAGATTAAAACTGACAGGGTTCTTGTACCTATGATAGTCTAAAAAGTACTGACCTTTTCGCACAAAACCTTAAATCATGGCCAAGGACATGGTTGTCTCTAGTTGTACGCAGAGCTTTGCATAGTTCATGGTGATACTGCCTACTGGAGCATTTTGTTCTGACATAACAGAAATCTTCAGGTTCTTTTTATTTCTCTACTATCAGAAAGCCATTCAGCAAACTCTTGTGTCTTTAGGAGCAGAGATTCTGCTTCCCCTTCTTTACATGAAAACTCCAGTGCTGGCTCAGAGACAGCAATTCCTGGCCATAAAAATAGGAACAAATATCTTTTTATAAGACTCTTGTCTCTAGACTAAGATAGCCTCAAAATTGGCTATGGATTCTTCTGCCCTTTGTCTGTGATTAAAGGAACCTTTCCTCAACATTTAAGAGATTTACAACCTGGTTTCCTCTGCTTGTCTATCCCAGGAACACTAAAGTGAGAAATTTAACAGGAAGTAGAAATAATCATAGCCTGTAATTTAAACTTTTCCCAAGAGTTTGATTACAGTTGGTCATTAAACACATTCTGGTGTAATTTAGGCAAATGTTAACTATAACAACATAGAATTACTTATGATACAGCAGTTCCAGTTCTAGGAATATCCCCCCCAAAAAAAAAGAAGGAAAGCAGGGTCTAGATGAGGCATTTGTGTACCAGTGTTAGTGGCATTAGTTACAATGGCCAAAAGGTAAAACCAACCCACGAGTCTATCAGCTGAAGAGTAGATAAACAAAATGTGGCATATAACAAAATGAGTACAGTGGCATATAACTCACCCTTAAAAAGAAGGAAATTCTTAACATGCTATAACTCAGGTGAGCCTTGAGGACATTATGGTAAGTGAATTATACCAAGCACAAGAGGACAAAGATGTGATTCTCCTTACATGAAGTACCTAGAGTTAATGAGAATCATAGACACGAAAGTACTGTGGGTTGTAGGGCTGGGAGGGAGGTGGAGAAGATAGAGTGTTTAGTGGGAACAGAGTTTCTGTTTGGGAAGGTGAAAAAAGTCCTAGAGATGGATGCACAACATTGTGAATGTACTTAATGACACTCAATTGTACACTTAAGAATAGTACATTTTATATTATGAGTATTGTACCACAGTCAAAAAGTACTCTAGATGCTGTTTGCTAATACTTGATTCAGAACTTTTGAGCGCTCTCTCTACACACACACACACACACACACACACACACACACACACACACACACCACTAGACTCGTCACCCAAGGACAGGATCCAGAGATGTGCCCAGTGAGAGGCCCCAGGTGAGCCCTGTGAGCAGTGGCAGGTGGTGTGGGAAAGGAGCCCTCCAGGGCACAGCTGATGCTCCCAGCACTCTGTACAGGACAAGGGATAAAAGCAGGAATGGTAAGAATAAAATGTCAAAGCCAGCTTATTAATCACATCAGTCAATTTTTTGAATTGTGTATGTATATGGTTTTTATTTTAAATAATCAGACTAGCATGAGCTTTTCCCTGTGTAGGCCCTGCTAGCAGATTACATCGATCACAGCTTTAGGTGCATAGACAGAAGTGTGAGACTTAGAAATGGGTGTGCGCAAAGCACAAGGGGGAAGCGTTTCCATGTGCACCCGGTGCATTTTGTTGCAAACTCCCCATATGGGAAAAGAAACTGACAGAGCACTATCTCATCTCCGTGTCCAGGTAACAAGGTGCAGAGCCTGGCAGCCTAGCAATGACTTCTCCCCATTTGTGAAAACCCAGTCCCTTTGGTCCTTTTACCCAGGTTGATATCAAATAACAAGAGGGTTCTAGTTTGGAGCCCTTAAAATGCAATGAGCTATGAGATGTTAGGAGTTACATGAACCTTTGATTTATTTGTTTGTTTTTTAACTGACTCAGAACATATTTTCCATCCCTTGGGTGATCTTTCACATGTCTCCTTTCAAGGCTGTTTTTAGTTGTTCCTGGCAGGTAGGTGAGATGTTAGCCTCCATAAACCCCCCTCTGTTGCTTCCAGCATAATTATTTTTACTTCCTATTTAACCCTTACAAGATGGCCTCCCCCTGTTATTTTCCATCCTGATAAACCTTCTAAAGAATCGCCTAAATCTATGACATATTTGACTACTTCCATTTCTTTGCTAATTGGCTTAGTGGTCTGATGTACAATATTCTATTTATTCTTTTGTGTGTATGTGTGGTGCTGGGGATTGAACACAGGGGTATTTTATTACTTGGAAACAGGGTCTTGCTGAGCCACTGAAGCTGACTTTGAACCTTTGAACCTATGATCCTCTTGTCTCAGCCTCCCAAGCCCTGTATTACAGACATACAACTATCATATTTCTTACCAGTTGCATCCAGCAGATACTTACTTGTACTATATTCAGGGCATTTGGGGGCCCATTAAAATCCCAACTCCATCAAGTCTTAGCCAACACTTCCTGGGAATCTTCCTAACCTTGAAGATCTCTCTTGTCATTGGTCACCTACCTTTCACCAGTTCACTTTTCATGCATGCATATGTGTTCCACTGCGGCAGGTGGCTGAGCATGATGGCACACTTTTGTGCAGCCTCATGGACCTCTTCATGACTGGAGTTTGGCACAATAAGCCAGGGCCAGGTGGTAAGTTTTCACCTTGTAAAGTGGAGATTTAATACTGCCCAGGGAGTATTAACCATTCTCTAGGTATTAGTGGCTGCTGCTTTGCCTAGGTGTCTGGGACCTTCTGTGTTCTCTGAGGAACCACAAGATCAATCACTGAGATTCCCCCTGTGCATTTGGTGAAGAATAGAAAAGGGAGTTGCAAAGGTTAATGGGTAGCTCATTCTGAAGGAAGATGATTGATTGATCACAGTGTGAATAGTTTTACTTTCCTGGGGGACATCAATTGTGAAAAATTATAAATATAAGCAATACAAGGACCAACCACTGAACTGTTTCTGCAGTGAGGTCTACCACTAAAATCACAGGCTTCTTCCTGTGGACACCGTTCTAATGAGAACAATCGTGTGAGTCTGTGGTGCTAACTTCACGACCTCTGCTGGTTCCCTAGATCCTGAGCTATATATCCATGTGCCCATCCACTTCATTCTGTTATGCATCTGTTTAGTTACTTGGGGTTTAACTATCCTTCCTCTCATTTGAAGGAAATGTTGCTGATACTCTTCATCTGTTTTCTGCCCTGATTTCTCATTTGGGTTGCTCTGGACGTCCTGTCTCAGGTCTCAAGTATGTTCTATCAGTGAAAGGAACCAAACACATCAGCTCGGTACTGTGGTCCTCAGCTGCATCGGCATCACGTGGGAAAGGGGCCTGCGCCCCGTCCAGGAACCTCAAGTGGCTGCCGGTGTAGCCCAAGGAACGCTTTAAACAAAGCTTTCCAGCGGTTCTGTTGAGAGTCAGCGTGAGAACCTCTGCTGTAGATGGCAGCATGTCACGGTTGACACATCAAATACAACATTATTATGTATCCCTTGGCATAATCAGGCTGGTCTTATTTAGGTTTAGGAAATTATAATTAACTATCTGGAGTTGATTTAAAGTTGCATAGTCTCATTAACTGGTACTCCCTTTTTGTCTCAAAATAGTATTTTTCTGTTTAAGTCTCCTTATTGCTCTTCGGACTTAATATTTTTAGATTGCCCTCTTTGAAAAGTTAGCTATTAGAGCGTATCATTTTAATTGAAGGAACCACAGCTTATGTTCTTCTTTCTGGTGATTTCCAAAGTGCTTCTTAAGCCTGTGCACTCTCAGGTTTTTTTAACATCTTCATTTCACGATTTTTCATGCATTTACTTTATATCTATTTCTGGCATTCCTGAGTTATTCAGCAGTTTTGAGAAGTCTTTAGAATGCCTCCTGGACTAAATGGCTTGTACATCTTCCACTCTTAGGTTTCCTTTTGTTCTTGAAAGAGTGGGTTGTTTGCACTATTGTTTTTCCCAGTCCTGGCTCATGCCATGCCAGTGGCCGTGCGGCGCAAAATTCCAGGGCTGCCTGCCCCGCTGGGCACGGCCCGGGTTCTCGTCTGAGAGCTGGTGTAAGCGCTCAGCTAGAACCTGGAATGCAGCACCTGACTCTTTGTCACAAGATGACATCAGAGTGCTACAGAGACCTGAATTACAGAACGCCTTGATGTCTTCTTCATTTAGATTTAGTATTCTGTATATTTTGGTTCTAGGTTTGTAGGGAAAATACTTGACTGAAAGGTTTGAGGAAAGTTCTGGCCATGGGGTTGGCCAGTGGCAGTGTGCAGTAGCACGGCTAGATGCCCGGAAGCTGCGTAGTAGATTAGAGCAATCCAGATGCAGAGGGATTGCTGTGGAAGTCAGGCAGGTCAGGAGAACACTGCAGAGGCAGGGCAAAGCAAGGGTAGACAGATTGGATGCCGGTATGGGGCCAGTCGGGGCTGATGATGCCGTCTGCCTCCCAGGACTGTGGTGAGCCAAGGAGGGGGGACCATGGTGATGCTGTGCAGAAAGCATGTGCGTGAGATTGTGTTGGTGAGAGTGTGGATTGCAGGTTTATATCAAATGTATCCCAAGTGAGAGGTGCTGCTCCGGGGTCCTGGTAGGGCCTCCACCCAGAACCAGATGAGCCAGGGCCGGTGCTGTCAGGGAGCCCAGCAGAACTTCTCAGAAGATGAACCCAGCACACAGAGGTGTTGGTGGCACTGAAGCAGTGTTCTCAGACGTCTCCCATGTGACCTCCTGCGAGAGACACATCAGTACACAAGCATACTATGATCTCTACCTTCTCATAGTCTGTTCTGTTTGAAATAAATATTGATGGGAGCTATAAAATTGTATTTGTACCCAGAGCTTGAAAGGCACTGCTGTGTGGAGTAGGGGAAGAGCATCAGGGATGGGGAGAACACAGCTCACCCCTCACCCGTGCAGCTCCCGGTGGGCGAAGTGACTACAGGAAGACCTTTGAGTCTGGACCCATGTGGAAGCCAGTGGCTACAGCAGCTGGGACAGGAGAAGACAGCTCAGGCATTGGTCTGAGCAAGTGGCTGGCCTGGCAGAATGTCAGTGTGCTGGTCGCCCTCCCTCTCCTTCACTGTGCCATGTCTGCTGTCATCAGGAAGGTGCTGTGTCTGTCCAGAAGCAGCAGTGCCTGTGCCTAATGAGTGGAACACATGGTTGGGGTGCAAGGGATCCTCCAAACTCATTGCCAAGCTTTGGAATGGACAGTGCAAGGGAGATGTTTTTGTGTAGCAGATTATGGATAGGGTCATTCTTAGTAAAATTGATTGGACTGGGGTGTGACTCAGTGGTAAAAGTACATGCCATGCATGCATGGCATCCTGAGTTCAATCCCCAGTGCCAAAAAGGAGTTTTTATGCAGATGTCGTCTACTTAAAATGGGGGTGATGTCTCAGTAATAAATAATAAACCCATTATAAGTTAAAAATACCTTAAGTCAGAGCCAGGCATAGTGGTACATGCTTGTAATACCAGTACTTGGGAGGCTGAAACAGGAAGATTGCAGGTTCGCAGCCAGCCTCAGCTACTTAGTGAGGCCCTCCGCAACTTAGACCCTGTTTCACAATAAAAAATAAAAAATAGGGCTGGGGGTGGAGCTTGGAGGTAGAATTCCCATGGTTCAATCCCCAGTACCAAACACACACACAAAAAATACCTTTAGTCAAAAATGCATTGAATACACTTAGCCTGATAGCACTAAGTGTCAGACACTAAATCTATAGCCTTTTATAACTTCTGCATTCCAAAAATAAAGCTATTTGAATACAAACATGTTTGTACTATATTTGGCATATGAAAACAAGTTTTCATATAATTTTATAATTTAAGAGTGAACGTGTGTGTGTGTGTGAGAGAGAGAGAGAGAGAGATACTAGGGATTGAATCCAGAAGCATTCTACCTCTGAGCTACACCCCCAGCCTTATTTTATTTTTATTTTGATGCAGGGTCTCCTTAGGTTGATGAGAGTCTCAGTGCTTGCTGAGGCTGTCCTCAAACCTGCGATCCTGTCTCAACCTCCCCATGTACTGGATTATAGGTGTGTACCACCACGCCGAACTAAGAATAAACTTCTAAAAGTTGAATTACAAAGGCAGAGATTGACTGATGCATCTTCGAAAACTGCTTTCTAGAAAGGTACCAGTTCACATCTGTGTGTCCTTCACCATACTTGCTATATTTTATGTTTTCCTAATCTAAAGGTAAAAATGATTGTTTCATTTTTCTACCTGTGAGTTTCGTTTTTCACATATTGGTGTTTTTATTCCATCATTCAAGTTTGCTGTGCACTTTGTGTGTGTGTGTGTGTGTGTGTGTGTGTTCGTGTGTGCTATCTTATTTGGATTTAAATCAATTTGTGTTAACACTTTAATATGTGAAATAGTAGCCTTTCATCTAAGTTTCAGCTTATAGATACTTTTAACTTCTATCCTTTTATAATGTTTTAAGTTCTTTTTTATATAGAAATCACATGTTGTATTGGGTTTTTTATTATTAAATAAAACTTTTTTTTAAAGACAATTCACTTCTTAGTTCTTTCATTCCCATTTATTGACTGGTCCTCATGAGCCAACATTTGTTTGTCCCGTGTGTTGTCTTTAAGGAGCTATTCCTAGACTGATCTTGAACCCATGTTTTTTTTGTACACTTACCTAACTGGTAGGCTTTTTTTTTTTTTTTATCTTCATGCACTTTAAAGATGCCATTCCATTGTCTTCTATTATATAGTTCCTAAAGATAAGTATGCAGTTGTTCTATCTATAATGTCTTTTTCCTCCAAATTTTCAGCAGGTTATAAGGTGCCTTAGTTAATTTGTTCATGTGTAGTATGTGTGTGTTTATCCTTTGGTAAGCTTCTTGGATCTATTGGCCTCTGGCTTTTATCAGATTTAGAAAAAATTTCAACCATTACTTCTCATTTTTCAGTCTCTCATATTAACTGATTGAGTCTTGACCATCGGTCCTATTTTCCTATTTTGCCTTACCATTTCTAGTTGGTTGCTGAAAATTAGGACTTTGACAGTTTGGGGTGCTGGGTTTTATTAAATGCTTTTTAAAGTGTTAGATTTGGTATGACAAGAAATTGTAACTTGCATGTGTCAGTTTGATCCTTTCAAGGCTTATTTTTAAGACTTGTTGGTACAATTCTAAGTACTCTTTATTCTAGACCTAAATTAGTTTTGCTGCTAATAGCGCCTGTTCTGGGGCCTCCCCGGAGTGCCCCATGTATTAGATGAGGTATCTCTGGCTGGTGAGGACTCACAGCCGTGTGTGAATTCTGAGATTATTCAGATCACAAGTCTGTGGTTATTCATTCCTCAAAAGTTGTTTTCTGCCCAGACGTACACAGCTTCTCCCTATGCATTCCCAGACGGGGACACAGAGATTCAAGGGGATTCCTAGCAGTCTGGAATGTTCTCTGTATATAGCACCCTCCTCCTACCCTGCCCAACAAATTACAGCCTTTTGAGCCTTCAAGTCATCTGTGCTCTAATTCATTTTTGCCAGACTGGATCTGGGTTTCCCGCTGGCTATGGTATGGAAATTGCCTCTAGGCAGAAGCGGTGTGTGTGGTCAGGCCCACCTGGTTGGCCGCCCTTCACTCAGGGGCGGGGGTGGGGAGGGGGGACCCTGTCCCACCGGTTGTCCAGTGTCTGGAAATGTGCTTGTGTGCAGCCTGTTCTACTTCCTGATTATCAGTGGCAGTGAGGAAGCCCAGGCACCATTTCTTCCTAAGTTTGGAAACAGATATCACAAGTCATTTTTAGAGAAACTTACACCTTTTTAGAATTCATTATATTTAACAGATTAGCTATCCACATTGAAGGATAACTTTTTTGTTCTTGAACCCATTAAAAAGAAAACCAATTATTAGAAGAGGCACTAAAATAGGTTTTTTAGCTGGGCATGGTGGTGCACACCAAAGATCCTCGTACTTGGGAGGCTGAGACAAGGGGATCGAAGGTTCAAGGACAGCTCAGCCTAGGAAGACCTGTTTCAAAATGAAAAGGGGCTGAGAGTGTGGCTCAGAGACAGAACACCCTGGGCTCAATCCTAATTCCGCACACAAAAAATTTTAAATAGGTTTTGTTCCTCACTGACTTTTATGCTGATTAATCCTGGGGAGGCGTTGGTCGTCTCTGAGGCACTGTCAGTGCTCAGAGGCACGGCTCCTCTGCTTTCATTCAGGTTGTTGGTCCAGTGAGTCACACTGAAGTTGCACACACGTTATTCATGGAGGATATTTCTTCCTGGACCTCAGGGTTCTTCTCTTGTTTAGTCATTAGCGACTGATTGCACTGTGAAGTCTAGAGCTAACTGTCCCTAGGTGGGATTGAGGTAATTAGCTGAGTGATGTGCATTCTGGTGGGTCACTTAAGGTCTCTCTGGACTTCAAGAGACCTCATTTGTTTGTTCAGTAACCATTTATAAAGTATTGTGAGCACTAAGGATATGTGTGAGTGAGTGAGACAAACAGGACCTCACTCTCAAAAGGCTTAATATAATGATTACAAATAGAAATCTAAGAAAGGAATAACAGTTGGGATGCTGTGAAGAAGAATAGGGCATTGTGAAATGGTGACGGGGAGGTAGAGGAAGGCTTGTCTGGTGAGCTAACATCTGAGCCGCCTTCCAGATGCGCAGAAGAAACTGGCCATTTGAAGCTTTGCAATGAGGGTGTCATCGGAAGCAGGAAGATCAAGTGCAAAGGTCCTGAGGGTGGGCTGATGTGGGTGGTGTTGA
Source organism: Graphiurus murinus (assembly GCA_004027655.1). Lineage (NCBI taxonomy): Eukaryota > Metazoa > Chordata > Mammalia > Rodentia > Gliridae > Graphiurus > Graphiurus murinus. The sequence goes on along the minus strand of PVLC010000334.1, from coordinate 145,641 downwards.
GAGCATGTGGTCTGGGTCAGGGCTTAGCTTTGCTGGCGTCTGTGATTCTAACACGTGGCCGGGCCATGCACTTCTCCACCTAAACAGTGCAGAGCTACATGTCACGTGCTCTTCACAGGTGGAGAATGGAGGGACCCAGGAGTCCTATTGGGGTGGACTTGGTGGTTGAGGCACCAGCAGGATCAGAGGCTGAAATCAGCAGGGACCTTGGTGGTACAGTGAGGCAGCGTGGTTTCAAGATCGGGTCAAAGACCAAGTTCAGTAGTCTTGGTCAGCATGAGCCCAAATGGATCCATTACTAAATTTGCAGAACGACTGAGAGCTGCACAGAAACTGCTGCTTCAGAGGAAGTGGTGGGCTTTTTCTGAAGCTCCTATGTAGTTAGTGGCTACATAGACTTCATAGCCTAGAAATCCACTTGTAGAATCAACTTTTTGTGATACCAAGGATTGAATCCAGGGGCATTCCATCTCCAAGCTATACCCCCAGCTCTATTTCATTGTTTGCTTTGGAAACAAGGTCTCACTAAGTTGCTGAGGCTGTCCTCAAACCTACAATCCTCCTGTCTGAGTCTCCCAAGTCCTGGGATTACAGGCATGGGCACCACAGCTGGCAGGAATAAATTTTCAAATGAGAAGGGAAGACACTGAAAAGGAAGAACCCTTCAGGGTTGGCAGGGACTGATGGAAAGCGAGCCAGCGGTGTCCTGGTAGAAGGCAGCTGCCTACCCAGTGCTCAGCAGGTGCTGTGACAAAATACCGTAGCCCAGATGGCTTATAAACAATAGCTTCTTTCTCACAATTCTGAGGGGTAGGAAGGTCCAAGGGACTGCCAGATTTGGTATCTAGTGCAGGCTTCCCAATTCTAAATGCTGACTCTAGCTGTGTCCTCGTGTGGCAGAAGGGGCCCTGCAGGAACTTCAAGACTCTTATAAGAACACTAATCCCATTTGTGCTGCTCCACCCTCGAGACCTAATTACCTCCCAAAGTCCCCACCTCCTAATACCATCACTTGGAGGTGAGCGTCCCGATGTGAATGAGAGGCAGTATGAGCATTGAAACCCTAGCAACAGCCCTACCCTGTGTCGCCAGGGCCTTTTGTTTTTGTTTGCTTGTTTTGTGCTTTGAAATAGTGTCTACTAAAAATTCACTCAGGTTAAGTGACCCTGAGAGACCCAGCACACTGACGGGCATAGTCTGCAAGAAGGCCCGAGTCCACAGCTGTTTCCACGTGTTCCTGGTTCCAGCCTCCATCACCAGCCTCCGACACCAGGCTCCATGGCCTTCCTGCTTGCCTCTGCACAGAAGTGTTCTGGTGTGAGCTTTTTTTAGGCAAGAAGATTCTTGTTGTCAACATCACCTAAGTGTCAGTATCCTCTTGCCAATTGTGCTTCAGTGGTTTTGTTTCCATTTTTGTTTTGAACCATGGGATGAACCCACAGGTTTTCTACCTCCAAGCTGCCCGCCCCCCAGCTTTTTTTATTTTGAACCAAGATCTTGCTAAGTTACTGAGGCTGCCCTTAAACCTCGATCCTCCTGTCTCAGCCTCTCAAGTATTGGAATTACAGACATGTACCACTGTGCCTGGCTTCACTGTTCTTTAAAAGAGTATTTTTGACTTGAACATTTATGGGTTTCGTGTCCGTATTTCATTGTATTCTGCAGACTGGCTTCTGCGCCTAGTGCCCCAGTGAAGTAACTTGGCCATTTTTATTACTGGCCTCTAATCCCCCCTCCCGCGACCTCTTTTCCACTCTCCACCTCTGCGGCAGGTACTCTCCCTCCATGCTTCGTAGCCACAGCAGTGTCCCCTTCTTTCAGGGAGCCTGTGGGTGGTAGCCAGGCACAGTGGCACACACCTGTAATCCCAGTACCTGGGAGGCTGAAACAAGAGGATCAGATGTTCGAGACCAGCCTCAGCAACTTACTGAGACTCTCAGCAACCTAGCAAGACCCTGTTTAAAAAAAAACAATAAATAAAAAAGGGCTTGGGGGTGTAGATCAGAGGTAGAATGCCCCTGAGTTCAATCTCCAGTTCCAAAAAAAAAAAAGGCAAGAAAGAGAAAAGATCTCTTCCACACCCTTTCAGTTAGAAACATTTCATGTCACAAAACCATTAGGGACTTGCCCTATCGATTGCCAGTGTAAGAATGACATAGGCCAAGGTTATGCATTGCAGCATTGTTTGTAATATTAAAATCACTGAATATTAGTGTTCTCCCAATGCAGATTGGTAAAGTGAATTGTAGTACATCTGTACAGTGGACTCTACTGCAGTCTTAGAAAAGAATAAATAGCCCTGACAAGTTCTAGGACACTGTCAAATGAAAAAAGGCAAGATGTAACAGTGTGTATAATAAAATAAAAACATCTTCTAGTGTACTACCCTAGTAGTATTTTTTAAAAGGAGGGTGAATAGAAATAATATGGTTGGTTTTTTTTGGGGGGGTTGGGTTTTTTTTTTTTTTTTCCCCAATTCTGAGAATCGAGCTCTGGGACATTCTATCTCCCTTTTTTTCTTTTGAAATAGGATCTCATTAAGTTGCTGAGGCTGGCCTCCAACCTGTCATCCTCCTGTCTTAGCCTCCCAAGTACTGGGATGCCATATGTTCTTGTATAGAGAGAGAGACCATCTGGAAGGCCACCTGAGAACTAGGGGTTGTGGTCCTGGGCAAATAGAGCAGGCAGGATGGGCCCTTTCACCACATATTTTTTTTACATTTTTAGATTCTTACATTCTTTTCTAACCTCTATAGATTTTTCAAAAGATTGATTTTTTTTTATTCCAAAGTTGAAAAATTAAATTGTTTTACCAGGGAGATTATTTGACTTTTCTAAAATATCCATTTATGAGTCTTTAATGCTGTCAATGGCTCATTTTCTTTCACTTGGGAAGAAATATTTCTGATTCTTACTTCTCAGGATTTTTCCATCAGAAAACTTCTACCATTGCTAATTTTATTAGTAAAGTCTAATGTGATTTTTAAAACTTCTTTTTTCCGTATCCAGAGATTATACATTCATTACATGTTAGAGAGTATTCAGACAGTTCATATACATAGAATACTTATTTGTCTTAGTACTTGAATTTTTACTCTGATATATCTTGATCATCCTATCCCACTATTAAGTAAGCCTCGACTTTTATTATGATATAGAATATAGGGGACGAGGGGTGTAGCACAGTAGTACCCACTTACCTCACACGCATGAGACTCTGGTTTCCATCCCCAATGCTGAAAAAGAGACCATAACTTAAGGCTGATTGAAAGCCAGCTTCCTCGTTGACATGGAGGAGCTGTGAGACACCAGGGGCGTTGGTGGGGCACCTACGTGGTGGGAGAGGAGCGCTATCTTCAGCTCTAGGCCTGGGACCGGCAGACAGGCCTCTAAATAGTCAAGGAAGAACCAGATACCTACAATGTCCCACAGAGAGTGGCTGTCTGAAGTGGTGACCACCGTGCCGCCCCACCTACCTGCACAGACAGACAGGTGGCTGCTTCCGTGTCTCTATGCAGGTCCCTCTTGCATTCAGAAAAGGGGACTTTTGCCAGGTGGCTTAACTAATAGTATTTCCTTGAATCCATTTCCTTTTTTAATTCAATTTCTCGAGCCTAGGATAGCTACCCTCCGGGAGGCCCATTCTCCTTTCATTCCAGTCTTCAGAAGTCACAGATTTTGTAGCTTCCTTCCAGTCAGTACCTCCCCATCTTTATTGTTTTAGGCCAGAAAAGCCAATGGGTGCTTTCCTTGTCAGACACCACAGGAGGGCAAATACCTTTATCAGCAGACTTTCTAAAGGTTCTAATTTTTAACATTCTTGCATTCATACAAGAAGTCCTGGGTTTGTAATGAGCATTTTTATCTAATTCGGAGGTGACCCGGGGGAGTGAACTGGTGGTAGGACATCACAGACCACTGTGATTTCAAACTCTTGGCAGGTACATCTCCGTTCATGGATGCGCTAACCGCCAATGGAACAACCAACATACAGACATCTGTTACGGGAGTGACAGCCGGGAAAAGGAAATTTATTGACGACAGAAGAGACCAGCCTTTTGACAAGCGGTTGCGTTTCAGTGTGAGGCAAACAGAGAGTGCCTACAGATACAGAGATATTGTCGTCAGGAAGCAAGATGGCTTCACCCACATCTTGTTATCCACAAAATCATCAGAGAATAACTCACTAAATCCAGAGGTGAGAGATGCTCCTTGGGCCGATTTGTGCTTCCTGCTTCTCCACGCCCCTGTTTTCCTGGCCCGCTTTGCTGACTGGCGCTCTTCTTGGTGCTCTTTCCAAACCTCCTTCTGGGCCATCTCATGATGCCCGCCAGAAGGCAGGAAGCAGAGGTGACTTCCGGCAGCTTTGCTTCTCATCACACTTGGGGCTGCAGTGACGTGGGGACAGTAGGTGTGTGCCGAATGTGCGCTCCATTCTCCTGCCTGTGTGGCTTTGGTGCCACCCGGGGCTCCGCATGAGGAGATGGCAGCTGCTCCTCTGTCCTTGTTCACTTCCTGGGCCAGGAGCTCTTCATCCGCAGGGCCTCCCTGAAGTCCTGGGAGATAGGTGTGTGCACATGCTTTGCTTTAGCTTCCATCAGACTCTTGACGAGTTCTTTGGTCAAACAAAATTAAAATGCCCTGGGTCCCAGCCCCTTCGGAGGATTGTATCACCATCCTAGTGACAGGTATTCTTCAGCACTGTGGCAAACAGACAGCAACGGGGATTGCCAGCCATGTTCATTGTCAGTAGTGCCTAGTGGGTCAGCTTCAAACACCCTGGTGCTTGCAAGAGTTCAAAATCTAATTCTACAGGGTATCCAGGGTCAGGAGCGGTTGGATTTGCACTATACCTCACCAAAGTTTGAAGTTCTAGTAGTTGTTTTCCACTTGTGAGCTGCTTAGGCTCTCTGTTTCTGGACAAGAAAACCAAACTACAGAAAGTTTGTGTGTCTGGCCAGGGTCACATCACCAACCAATTAAAGCCTGGGCCTCTACATTTTTAGATAGCAGACTCCCTTTGCTGGTTATTCTTACTTAAATGCTTCATAAAGATCATTTTGAATGAGCTTGTGCCCTTCCATGCTGATGTGCTTGTACTTAATGTACTTCTGCACCAAACTAGGTTTCTGTCCCAAGTGTGGCAGGCTGGTTCAAAAAAACAAAACCACCAAGAAACAGAACTGAACTCATTTCTTTGAACTGGTTGAATGTGCCACCTGCTGTCCAAACCGTAGAAATACCCAGCGGCTACAATGTGAGATTTGCCTTATCTATTGAGAGACACAGTGGCTTTAGAACAGTAAGGTGACATAGACTCACGAGTCTTTCTAGTTATATTCTAGTTCTATTTATTCCACACCCCCAGCATCCCAGTCTTGGGTTACAGAAACTAAGAAATGTGCAATTTATTTAAAGTCACAGTGGAGGTAGTGAAGTACATCAGCCTGGGAATGTGTTTTCTGTGGCTCTAGATTGTCCATTAATGAAATGCTTGTAGGATTCTATACCCCAAGTACTCTTTACCACTTGAACCTGTGGTGACTTGCAGGTAATGAAAGAGGTGCAGAGCGCTCTGAACACAGCTGCCGCCGACGACAGCAAGCTGGTGCTGCTCAGCGCGGTTGGCAGTGTCTTCTGTTGTGGTCTCGACTTTATTTATTTTATACGACGTCTCACGGACGACAGAAAACGAGAAAGCACTAAGATGGCGGAAGCTATCAGGTATGCAGAAATGGTGTGTTTTAAACATTGGTTCAGGCATTTTGTTTCTTGACAACAGCCCCAGACAAGCCTTGAGAGTAAAATGTACATCTTCTTACCTCTGGGAGCCACTAGTAGCAAAATTAATTAAATTTTCTGTCTTTTCTGTGGGCCTGGCATACATTACTGCTTGCCTTGGGCTAGTAACGGATTTTAACCCCGAGAGTGCTCAGGGATGCTCTGGGCATGAGAGCACTGCATACGGTCCTCTCTACTCAGGCTTCCCGTTACATGCCGTGTGCTCCCGCCTCCGTCTTGGAACAAAGATGGATTCTCTTGGTTCCAGAGAACAACTTACCATTTGCTTGGCTCTGAAATGAATTGTCTAGGCTTTGTGGCAAGTTAATTCTATAATATAACATGGTAAGTTTTTTTGTTTTGCTTCAATACAAGCAGTACATATTCTTGTTGAAGTTGATCTTAAGTCCCAGCTACACAAAAAACTAGATTAAAAAAAAAAAACACCTCTTCCTTTCTCACTCCATCCCAGGTTATCCACTGTTCATTTGTATGTCTTTCACAACCTTTTTCTAAATTTTATTTCCGTTTTTTAATTGACAGGTAAAAATTACATACACTTACAGTATACTATATATTTTGTTATACGTATGCATTGTAGAATAGTAAATCAAGCTGACATATGAATTGTCTCCCACGCTTGTTTTTTGTGGTGAGAGCACTTGGAATCTACTTTCTTGGCAATTTTCAGGTGTACAATACATTGTTATTAACTGTAGTCACCATAATGTATGGTAGCCTTCTGGATCTAAATATTTTAAATTATATATTTTATATGCACACACAAGTAATAGAGATTTGGTTTTAGTTCTTTTAAATAATGGATTGTGCTGTGTATTGCTTTGCAACTTGCTTTTTCATGTAATAGTATGACTCTGAGATATTTTTATGTCCTCTATGGTTGGATTTTTCCACTGCTGTATCCCAACAGTACCTAATTCCACCCTAGAACCACCCAATTTTGATGTAAGCACATCTCCTTGTTTATCATGCTAACTAATATGTGTAATTGAAAGCTACTAATTTTTCAGATGTAAATTTTATTTTAAGGTGGATGAAAGCAGTCACCAACCATGAGATTTATATTTCTCTACTCATCTCCTTAAAAGGATATATCCCTACGTGACCCGTAAAGAACCCTTTGTGTCTGCCTTTTTTAACTTACAGAAGGATGAAAAATTAAAGAGATGCAAACTTGCAAAATGGCAATTAAGTGGGTTGAGGTTTTGATAATTATTGGGCATTAACTGACTGAGGCTCCAAGCACTGCTCTTGGATCTCTGGACTTTCTGATCCCCTAAACCATTCTAGAGATGCACAGCAGGATTGGGGTGGGTTTTGGTTTTGGGGTTTTTTTTCTGTTTTGGTAGGTCTGGGGTGTAGCAGGGCCTCTCTCTTAACAGATTACCCAAGCTGCTTCTCATGAGTGCTGCCCAAACAGCCTGTCAGGAGACTTGGAGCCCCACACCTTGGGGTTCCAGGCACGACCTTGGTCTTTCATGACACATTTAATAATTTTTCAAATTAATATATTGTTGAGCATGGTAGTACATGCCTGTGATCCCAGTACTTGGAAGGCTGAGACAGGAGGATTGCAGGTTCAAGGACAGCCTCAGCAATTTAGTGAGACTCTCAGCAACCTTGTGATACCCTGTTTCAAAAACAATAAATAAAAAAGGGTAGAATGCCCTGGTTCAATCCCCCGTACTACACAGAATACATAATAAATACATATATACATACAATGGCTGGGGGAGTCGATTGGGGGTGAATGCCTCCAGGGCTCAATCCCCAGTACCATGGGGGGAGGAAGGGTTACACTTATAGTTAGGAGGTTATCTATTTCTTAAACTTTTTGAACATTATCATTTTTAGGCTATTGTATGATAGTTCTTTTTTCAGAAATAATTTGAAATTTTATAATTTGTTGTTTCTGGTCTCCTAAATAATTTCATACCTGTGGGTATAGTACTAGATGGCACCATCTTCTTACTCAATTCAAAATTAAACTGCTTGATCAATATGCTTAATTCCATGGCAGATTGTCAGAATCTCTAAGACAACTTAGAGATATCCTCACTGCTAACCCATCCATTCAGACGAATTATGTGTTTGAATGTTGAGGTTTCATTTTTAAATACAAATCACTGTGCCTCATGTAGTGACTTCGTACATTTTTCATGATATCACACTGAGTTCACACATAACATTGTGCTTTTTGGTAACTTCACTGTAATGAGAAAATAGGGCTTGTCAGCCAATGCCTTCCAAGTTTTGGCTCCATTTTCCCCTGCAGACTTTTCCCTGAGCTCCATTCATAAATCTCAGTGTTCAGCCTCCTGCTCCCCCCAGTGGTGAATTACCCTGGACGGTGGCAGAGGCTCTTGGTATTGGGATTAGTAAAACAGTAAAGAGACAGATGAAGACAGACCTAAATAGAGGTCTCATTTCTTGATCATTTTGGTCATTTTAAATGTTTGTTTTCAGCTCCCCACTCTCACTTCTCCCAGCCCTCTCCACGCACACTCTACCTCCTCACTCCCCACCAAAAAAAAAAAAGAAAAGAAAAAAAAATTGAGTAGGTATTTTAAGAAAGAGTCAAATCCTGCTTCCAGGAAGCCTGTTTCGTCTTTAAGTGAATATATTTTTGTCAGTGTGAATTTTTCTTACTATACTCTGCCAGCATAGAAAAAGTAATTAGTTACACCAGATTCATTTAACCTTTCTCTTGCTCGTTTGCATTTAAATTAATTTTTATGTGGGTAAGATCAGCTTACGCACAAAAGCTCTTTCTCTGTATGTTTTCTTTTGTTTCTGTGGAGTCTTGTCTCAACTTCCTCAAAACTTGTAGGCAAAGGACGTCATTGTAGCAAGTTTCCCAAAGAAAAGTGGGGAAGAGAAAGATGAGATTAAGCATTAGGTTGTCAGGTATCTATGGTAGGTAATTCTGTTATCAGAATTTGTGGTGATAACCAGTTTGTAGATTATTTGTAATAAAGCATCCAGCACATTAGTGATAAAAACGAACTCACTAGGAATCAGCAGATATCCTTAGGCTTTTGAAGTTTGCAGGAACCAGTAGCTGCCCCTGTATGTCTGCAGGATGAGGAAGGAGCCTCCTGTCCCTAGAAGTGAGGCATCTCGTCCCAGGATGCGGGACGGCTCTGACTGAGTCCTTCCTATTCCAGACAGCTGAGAAAAGGCTGTGAGCCGACTCTCAAGACTTTAGATTCTGGTGGCCTCATTTGCCCCCAAATCCCAGACTCATGTGATTGTCTCACTTTCTGATGTCTTTAAACATTCTTCCCAGAAGAACTTATATATATGAGTCTTTTAGAAGTAATTTTGTAGCCGGGTGTGGTGGCGCACGCTTGTAATCCCAGCATTTGGGAGGCTGAGACCGGAGGATCGGGGTTCGAGGCCAACCTCAAGCTACCTAGTGATGCATTCTGCAACTTAGTGAGACCCTGTTTCAAAAATAAAGAATAAAAAATAGGGCTGGGGTGTAGCTTGGAGGTAGAATGACCCTGGGTTCAATCCCCAGTACCACAAAAAAAAAAAGTAATTTTGTGAGAGATATCTCTTCCTTACCTTCCATACCCAACACAGCCCTTAACTCAGTTCACAATTTGACGAGAATTCAGTTGAGTTGCATTTTGCACATTCATGGCATTTCGACATAAAGTTTTGCTTTACACCCAGCACAAACTGCAGACTGGCCCTCCTTGCCATGGCTGCTGCGAGGCCCAGGCCCAGGGCAGCCCCACCTCCTCACCTCCAGACCTTTCTGACTTGATTCTTAGCTAATAAGGCAAAGCCTTTGTGGCCATGAAAAGTTTCTATGAGACAAAGTGTTTTGAGGAAGGTTTTTGTTTTTGTTGTTGTTCTTCTTGTTTTTGTTTTTTAACAAAACAATTTTCTGTATGGACCACGTTTTTTTGTGGCCTCAGAAAGGCCAGTTCCCTTTGCAAGGGTAAATCTGTGCTCCAGTGTGTGCAGGTGAGTTCTGTTACCCCAATTTTAATGGGATTAATGTACACCCATCATTATTTCCAGGTGCCTGCACTGGGGCAAATTCCACTTCCCATGAGCTTATCAGAGTGAGGCTTCTGCAGACACCTGGGGAGGTGTATTTTGGGAACAACTGCTCCATAGCCTGGAGACAAGCCAGCAGTTACCTTTCCGAGGGGCGTCAGTATCTGAGCATAAGAAGTGTGTTCCCATCCCGTGTCACTGACCCAAGAGCCTCTCACAGCGGCTCTACTGCAGTAGCATCACGTCTATGCTTATTTCAAGAGTGTGGCAGAAAGGGTGTCTGGCTCTCTTTGTATCATTAAACCCCACTGTGATCTTTCTAACATTGCCTCAGGCCTTATCATTTAGAAAGTCTTAATGCAACTCATTCATCTGAATGAATTAATTCTTGCTTGGTGTGAAGATCCCACAAACCGTGGGGGCCTTACAGGCCAGGCTGAGGTCGTTGCACTGACTGTGCCTTGACGAGCTGCTACACTCTGCAACCGTCCTCTCCTTGTTCTTCACACAACACTCCTGCATGTACACAAGCCTCACCTCCCCAACCCGCCCCTTCCAGAAAAATCTGTGAACTATCTTGCCAGCACAGGGGCAGGGACAGTTGACTAAGATAGATGTTGAGTATAATTTTGAGAGATCTGAACAGATCACTGCAGCTTTTTAACTTGCTGAGTCGTAGAGAGTGTCTGGGCAGCTATTTTCAGTACTAACAGTGGGCTCCAATTTAGAATCCAGCAACTGAAAAGCTCTATTTATTCTACATTTCTGATTCAGAACTCAGACTGCCTAAAAAGGATTATCTTGTATTTATGTCAATGTATTTTTAACCTGTTCTCCTCTGCATTACATCATAATAAGAAACAAGCCAACACATTGGCACACCTATATCCCAGTGCTTGGAGGACTGAGGCAAGAAGATCACAGATTCAAGGACAGCCTCAGCAACTTAGCAAAACCCTGTTTAAAAATAAAATAGGGCCAGGAGTGTAGGTCAGAGCTAGAATGGCCCTGGGTTCAATCCCCAGCACCACAAAAAAATATATAAGTAGAAAATAAAAAGTTTTGGAGGTATAGCTCAGAGGTAGTTTCATCCCTAATACTCAAGAATAAAACAACAAGAAACAAACTCTGAACATAGCATCCAGGATTGGAGGAAGATGCCCATTCTCAATATGGTGAGGCACTGACCTCCCATATTCATTTTTCAAATGGGAAAGCAGCCCATTTTTCCAACCTTATCCCAAACAGATCCAGAAGCAGCATTGGCTCAATTTAATTAAATCTGCATCCTCTGCAGAGGCTGCCCCGCTCCTTGTCTTGCTCCTTTTGAAGTTCCTGGGGTGGGATCTGCTAGCACTGGAATTACAGAATAGGGGGCAGGTGGGTGCCCTGTGGTGTTTTGAATTCTTGTTGGCTGATCTCATGTCCTAAACCAGCCTATTTCCTTGTTCCCCAGGTCATTTAATCTAGTTCAGTATAAGTTCAGGAAATATCTGTTGTTTCCAGATAACTAATGGACTGTCTGAAATCACATACCAGGGCTAGGCCCAGACACCATGGTTTCCAACCCCTGGCCCACTACCATTGCTCACACCACCAGTATCAGTGTGCCCTGCGCCAAGCTTCCTCTAGGATGACTCCTTGATTGGTCATGCGAAGCCTATAATGTGATTGGGCTCCTTACGACTTCACGGGAAGAAGTTTGAGGAGCAACGTTACTGGTCTGAGAGCCCAAGGGCTACCTGCAAATACAGAAGCAGCGTCCAATTGTGTTACCCATAATATCCACACAGGCCGTAGCAACAGCCGCCCCTGTGTGTGTCCAGGCTCTTGTTAAGCCTTCATAACACGAAGTCAGTAAATCTGTGTCCACACCTCCTGGGAAAGGCCTTAAATCTTAGTACTTAACGATTCGAGAGTTTACATCTTGGTAAATTGAGTTCCATAATAGATTTTTTCATCTGCTCCAATATGCAATGTTTTGAGTAATTCCCCATTTATTTTTCATTTTAGAAACTTCGTGAATACTTTCATTCAGTTTAAGAAGCCCATTATTGTAGCAGTAAATGGCCCAGCCATTGGACTAGGAGCATCCATATTGCCTCTTTGTGATGTGGTCTGGGCTAACGAAAAGGCTTGGTTTCAAACACCCTATACTACCTTCGGACAGAGTCCAGATGGCTGTTCTACCGTTATGTTTCCCAAGATTATGGGAGGAGCATCTGTGAGTACCTTTAAAAAAAATCATTCTAGAAAATTGTCCTGAAGAAACCTAGTTTGGTTATTGTTTTTCTCATTATTTACAGTGTGTCGTTCTGTGGGTACTTTCCATCAAATATACCTGTAATTCAGATTTTGGTTTATGGAACATTGTACTGTTCTGCATCATTCCTTAGAGAAGGACGCCCCTCATTAAGGAGCCTACAGCTTTGCATAGTTAACACTGACAACCACTGTTAATTATCCAGTTGTAACCCAGGCAATAGAGTTTGCAGTTTTTTACTAAATAACCTAAAAGCTTACACTTGTCAGAGAACGCAGCGAGGAATCAAAGTTACATAGGATAAGAGGGGCGTTTACCCCCATATGATTTGGTGGATTGATTGATTGATAGCTGTTTAAACAAATACATCCCTAATAGTTTGTGTTTGTATTATAGCTTGTGATTTATCAAGCAGTTACAAATATCTCCTTCCTTAGTCCTTGAAAATAGGGAAAGAGGTAGTGGTCACTAAGGCGAAGAGTAAGCAGGACCGGATGGGGGAGGTGGGGCTGCAATGCAAGCTCTGGTAGGCCCTGCCTGGCTGCTTCCTTTGGGTCGGTCATCATTGGGGGGACACATGGGAAAAATGCTGAGCCCGTAGACAAAGTGGCTTTCTGCGGCTGAGGGAAGCCCCACAGAAGCCAGTGGCTGTCACGTGACAGCATCATCCACTGCTGTGGCAGCATGACCGCACTTACGGGGATCGTGGTGGCACCTCTCAGTATCCACACAGTCTACCCTGTGTTGCTGGGATCCTTCTCTTCATGCAAAGCTAATGCCCCTGGCATTCAATACTCAGTACCGGGGGGGGGGGGGGGGGAGGATGAAGAAGAAAAAAGATATTTGTATCCTTGGAATTTCCAGTGGACAAAAGTAACTTTATAGTGGAGAAAGCTGGCAGGCACCATCTTACTGAATAGTTCACATGCACCAGGAATAAGGCATGTTGACCTCGTGTGCCCTCTGTGATGCGCTGAGACAGCCGCAGCATCCACCACCCTGTGGGACTCCTGCCAAAGAGTCCAATCATGAGAAAGCCTCAGACGCGCCCAGCCTGTGGTACAGTCTGCAGCTGAGCAGTGCTCCTCACAAGGGCCCAGGAGACATTGAGACTCGGGGACCGTCATGAGCAGATGACCAGGGGCTGTGACAGCTCAAAGCAGTGTGAACTGGATGGACTCAGATGAGAAGGGCAGGAGTAGGGAAACGGGAAAAGCCGTATAGGTTTCGCAGTTTAGTGAATAGTGTGATGTCTGTGGCAATTTCCTGGGTTCAATGTTAACTTAGGGAAAGCTGGAAGACAAGCTAATGAGAATGCTTAAACCTTTTAGTTTTTCAGTAAACCTAAACTTATTACAAAAATAGAATTTCTTACAAATGAAATGTAAAGGAGAAGGAAGATTAGTAGAACAAACAGCAGCCCCCACTGCCACATGTAGCCTTGGAGCGCCCACTTCTCAGCTGGATGTCCCCTCACACGTTGGCTGCCTCTGCTGGCATCTGCCCTCTAGCCGTGGGGTCCTTGTCCTGAGACCTGGTCATGTCCCGCTCCAGCCAGAGTCATCCCTTTGGGCAGAGCAAGGCCAACAGGGTCCTGCTTCCCCTGTGTCCCCACTGTGAATCCTTCCTGTCGGAGACACGAATTGGAAGGCAAGGCCCACCCTTGGGAGCGCCCCTCCACTCTGGTGCTGTGCCTGCCTCAGGCCCCCCAACAGTCCACCAGGCCGCAGCTTCTGCAGGTGTCACATGTGACTCAGCAAGAGGCTCCATGATCTGACCTCCACAAGGAGGCGCTTCTGGTCAGGCACAGCCCTCTCTGCCCCCTGTGCCAGGGAACTAGACCCTCCGTGAGCCTCAGAGACTGGTGTTGCTTGAGAACCTGTTATAGGCCAGGTGTGCTGCGCTGGCTAAATCACCTTGATGGGTCGAAGTCCATGCTGTAGAGCTCCATCTCTCAAACCAAGAGCACTCGGTTCATATGTCTAGTGAGGCCAGTACCAGGGCGGGCAGCAGCCAAGACTGGCCACCATCAGCTGTCTTGCTAGCTGTGTAGTGCCTTTCCATGCTGGATGCTCCTGGTAGACATGAGTACACAACAGCAGTCTGTAGTTTCCCGTCCATCCAGTCCATCCACATGTTCTTCCCCAGACCTGCTTGTCCCCGACCTTCAGGCCCTGAGCAGCCATCCGGGCCCCCCAGCCCTGCCGTGGGTCAGTATTCCAGCATTAATCTGCCTCTCCTGCTATAGCAGATGGGTGACCAGGTGTACCCCTCCCTGATTTGGGGCATTTTCCTCACTGTCTTATAGCCACTGCTAAGCAAGTTTCCAGTAAAGTTGTTGTCCCTCTTTTTGTCTTGCTGACTGACCACAAGTCTCCCACAGTCCCCGCCAGCACCTCTGGCTGACCCTGCACTTCCTCTGGGGGAGGAGATGAGTTACAGGTCTGGTGCGAGAAAAGGAGATGGGACAGGTCTTAGGGGAGCAGTATTATCCTGAGAGAGAGAGAGAGGACACCCACATTGTCGTCAAGCAAGGGGACAGTGTTCTTAGTGGGGACAGGTGAGCCATTCCATAGGCGCATGGGGCAAGAGGATTCTGGGGTTCAGAGTTTGAGGGGAGTCCCCAGGCCTCCCCTCTTGCAGCATAGGAGACCTTCCTTGGGTGGGTGATGGACACTGCTCTCAGCTCCCTCACTTCTTTCCCACCCAGGAGCCTCTGCGCCATGATGGTAACTAGCCCTTCCCATCTCCTTGTGAGCGTGAGCACGTGGGTGGCTCTCCTCACATTTGTTTCGCTCCCAGCTGTCACAAGTCAGTTTCTCTGGAGGCTGAGATGGATTTTGGTGAGCAGGATTTGGTAGGTTAGGTGTTACCATCCATGGAAGGGAGGCCGGAGGCAGGGTTGGGCAGAGGGCGAAGCTGAGCTGTGGTGCAGCCCTGGCAAAGCTCACTGGAGCTCTGGAGCCTGTGTGGCCTCACAGTTGTCCCAGGTGCCCCCCGGTGCACCGGCTGTTGATGTAGCACCCCCAGAAGGGCCTGTCCATAGGTGGGGCCACCTGAGAAGCTCTCAGTTGCCTGCTGTTTCCTGAATTGGAGATTTGTCTGTGTCCACGCCAAGAGATGCGCCATATTTTTCATAAAGTCACAAGGGCCAGATCTGTGTTGTGTCTGCACCCACCTGATACTATCAATTGCAGGGTAAAATTAGTAAGATTTCATTAAGTTCATTGTTTGTTATTACTACAAATGGGTGGTTTCCTAACAATTACCACTATTCATACAGCAAAGAATCCTTATTAGCAATAGCATCATGCTATGCGCATTTTGAATTATTTCTCCAGATATTAAAATCTGGAGATTATCTTCTCTCCTGCTAGGTAGATGGGTAGGGCAGATCTGGGGAAAATGTCAGACAGACTCGGGCATTCAGACACCTTTTGGGTGAAGGCATTTTGGAAGTGGCGCTTTGCTGCTCGTGGTGGAGTCTTGGAGGTCACCTACTCGGAAAGACTCGTAAATGGCTCCAGGTCATCACGGGATGAGCGCCTGCTCTTTGGTCTGGCGTGATTCCCCCACTGGACAAGTCTCAACCTTTTGCTTTATTTTGAAATCTGTTCTCAACTGGGGCAACTTTGCCCTACCCTAAGGACAAGTGGCAACGTCTAGAGACATTTTTGTGACAAATGAGGCAGTACTGGTCAGCAGAGGCCAAGGACTACTCAGCATCTTCCAACACGCCGGACGCTGCACCCCAAAGTCTTACCTGGCCCAAAATGTCTCTGGCGCCCAGGGTGAAAAACACAGCTCTAAGCAAAAGCAAAGAGCCTGGGCTTCACACAATGTAAATCTGGCACTTTTTAAGCAGAGTATTTGACTAAATCTCTCTGCAGAAAATAATTGTTATGGAGGTGACTGGTATTACACTTTGTTTCATGGACTTTCGGTGTATTTAAGCATTCAATAGCCCGAGGCAAGTCTGGAGTAGTTTTGTTTTCCCCACTTGGTGTCTGCAAAACTCTGCCTGGAGGATAAGCAGAGGGAATCACATTATAAGGATAAAAAGGATCTTCAGATGAAGTAAGCTGTGAGATCCCTACTTCTCACACCTGCTGCTGGTGGGGGGGTGGGGGGACAGGCGCAGCTATGCTACAGCTTTCCTCCTTGTCCCCAGTGGACATTCCTAGCATGCTCCACTGTGTGCCAGATGCCCCCACCTCCACCCCAGAGCTGTGTGTGCAGGAGATGTTTTGGGTGCTGCAGTTGACACCTGAGGGCCTCTCAGCTGAGGGGAGCAAAAAAGATGAATGGGCTGACAGAATCATCAGCCGATAGCTAAAGAAGCGCCCTGTCAGTGGCTGGTGTCCTTTCCCACGCTCACCAAGGAAAGCTGCCCTCCCTAGGAGTTCAGAGGTGCCTAGCCTGAGGGACCCAGCGGTGGAGTCCGGGGCCCATCCAACCTCCTCTCCGTTTCACTTTCCTCCATTTCACATTGTCCAGTAGTTATAGAGTAGCCTTTTTAAAATATGTAGACAGTGTTGGCCACATCAGGTGGGTGTTTTTATGAGTTCTCTACATTTAGTTCCAGGTTCAATCTACAACTGGTGAGTTTCCCTGAGACTTTATATCTTGGCAAGTCTATTGTTTGGGTAGTCTACCTTTTTTTTTTTTTTTTTTTTCAGTACTGGAGATTGAACCCAGGGGCATTCTACCTCTGAGCTACACCTCTAGTCCTATTTTTTTATTCTTTATTTTGAAACAGGGTCTCACTAAGTTGCGCTAAGTTGCGGAGGGCCTCACTAAGTAGATGACACTAGCCACAAACCCGGATCCTCCTGTCTCAGCTCCCAAGTACTGGGATTACAAGCGTGAGCTACCACGCCGGGCTAAAGCCTCCCATTATTAAGCTAATGAAAATTACATGTGGGAATGCCCAATTACATGTGCATTCGGATGCAGTCTATTTAATCCTGCTCATATGACCGAGGAGAATTTTTTTCTTAATAGTTTTTTGTTGGTGGTGGTGGTGTTTGGTTTTGGAGTTTTGTTTTGTTTTATTTTCCTTTGATGACAAGTTTAAACTGACTCGCTGCCTGTGTTTAAGTGGGAAACATGGACAACTGGAGTCAGTCCTCCCTCATTGTGCTGTGCATGCAGCCATCCAGAACAGAGAAAAAGTCAGGAAAGACTCCAGCAGCTAGCGGGTGCAGAGCCAGCAGGCTTGGAGGAGGAAAGGGTGATTCTGATTGGCTGGCCCAGGTCAGCAGAACCAGGAAAAGGGGTGAAAGGGAGACAGGCAGGTAAGAGAGCAGTGTGGGGCTGTCAACTGTCCTCCAAAGGGCAGAAAGTAACTGCAGAGAAGCAACTGAGGACAGAGGGACCCCGGGGAGGACGCTCTTTCTTTACTTCTTGCCTGGCAAGATGGCTTACTGGGCCTGGCGAGACTGTTGGTGCCCACTGCCTTAGCTTAGGCTCCATGGTTCTTGCTGGTCTTGAGAACATATTTCATGCTTGATTTAAGGAATCAAGTTGTGGTGTTGTCTTCTCTGTATGTTGAGAATGAGACATGTCCAGGAAAGGGAAATCCAGTTGCCCTACAGTCCTCCCCACTGAGCTTGGCCCAGGGCCCGCTTTCTGTCATCCTTTCTGCCTGCATTAGAATCCACCTTTGGAAAAGCTTTCACAATGGCCAACAGTGGGGTTATATCAGCTTTCTAAATCCATTTGTTTTTGGACCATAATTCAAATTCTGAGGGGCTGTTCATCCCGCCTAGGTGATGAGCAGAACATCCCAGTTTCTCCAGGTGCCTGAGACTTTGTCCAAGCCTGAGCTCAAATAGCAGGCTAGGGGGTGATGGAGAACCCTGTGCACGCCTCTGCCTCTGTCACAGGGGCAGTGAGCCGCCACAGAGTGCGCTGCATTTGTGCTTCACAAGCCTGAATGAGCTGGACATAGTGGCTCACGCCTGCAATCTAGTACTTGTAGGGCTGAGACAGGAGGATCACAGGTTCAAGGTGATCTTGTGGTAACTTAGCAAGGCTATACTTCGAAATAAGAAAAAATAAAATAGGGCTGGGGGTATAGCTGGAGGTAGACTACCCCAAGTACCACCAAAAATATTTTTAAAAGCAATGAACAGTGTCAGCACATCACAGGAAGTGAGCAGACACGGTCAGCTAAGGGACACACTTGGTAACTTGGCCCTTTTCATGATGATTTCACCTCTGGAAAAGGGAGTCCCCTACCCAAAGTGTGTTTATCTGAGCTCCAGGAGCACAAGGTCGGGTTTCCACGACCATCAGGTCTCAGGAAGGTTCGCCCCACGAGACAAACCCCAGGCAGGAGACTCACAGTCTTCCCTTCCACCCCATCTCAGTGTCGGCACCTGTGGTTCAGTGATGGAGAATGCCTGCATTCTGCCTGAGGCCTGAAAAGTGACCCAGAGCCCAGGACAGAGTTAAAATCAGTTTTAAACAAAGGTGAATGTTAGCTTTCTCCAGTGAGTTGTGTGAAATAACTGTCCGACCCTCTTAAACAGACTGCAGTAGTTTTGGACACATTCAAGTTCTCCTGGGTGGTTTCTCATTTTAAAATCCAGGTGCTGAAGTGTGGTTTCCAAAGTGTCACTGCCTGGTCACTGTGTCAAGAACGGTCACCGGCCTCTCTTGGATGTGGAAAATGCCGTGTAGCCATTCTATGCCTGGTTCAAATCCTTAAAATTAGAAATCACTTAACCTTACGATAGCTGAGTTTCCCAGGATTGTTTTACATACTAAATGAGTTCACGTGTGGTAGAAACTGGCATCAGGAAGGCGGTGGAAGAGGAAGTTATGCCAATAACTTGGCAAATTCACCATAAATAGACCTTTTCTATTGGATTTCTGTGTCAAATCCTTGTGGTTCCGTATCACCTTTGGCACTGTGTGTTTCTAGGAAATCACTGGCCCAGGATGACTTTCCCACCAGCCCTGTTGCAGCCACTAGAGGAGATGTGGCAGGTTCACACCGTTTCGAATGTCCATTCTCAGTCTGGATTTCTGAGGGATGAGTTTTCGGGATGGGTCTTCCCTGCCTACCCTTCAACCCCTGATTTCTCATCACATCAACTCTTCTTACTTTCAGGCAAATGAGATGCTGCTCAGTGGGAGGAAGCTGACCGCGCAGGAGGCGTGTGGCAAGGGCCTGGTCTCCCAGGTGTTTTGGCCAGGGACCTTCACCCAGGAAGTCATGGTTCGAATCAAGGAGCTTGCGTCATGTAATCCTGTCGTACGTCCACTGGTTCTTTTACTCTTCTTTATTTTAAAAACAATCTTTTCTACCAGGAGTGGTGGCACAAATCTATAAGTCCCCATACTTGGGAGACTGAGACAAGAGGATCACAGATTCACGACCAGCCTCAGTAACTGAGTGAGGTCCTCCACAATTTGGCAAGACCCTGTTTCAAAATAAAATAAGACTGGGGGTGTAGCTCAGAGATAGAATACCCCTGGGTTCCATCCCTACTACCACACACACACACACACACACACACACACACACACACACTCTTTTCTCTAATCAGACACATTCAAAAAATAAAATAGAGCTGGGAGTGTAGGACACCCCTGGGTTCAGTCTCCAGTTTAGAAAAAAAAAAAAAAAAAACTTTTTCTTCAGAGAGCTCACAAATTAGGTAGTATTTCCTGAATCCTCCATACTTGCTCCTAGCACCATCACCTTTGTGCACGATGTGACAGAAGCTGCAGTTGGTGCCCTCACTCCAGATCTGCTTACCTGGGCTTCCCTTTGACCATACGCAGAAATTAAAGGAGTGGCCTTTAGTATAATATTTAGTAATATAAAATTTCCAGTGAAAATCTACAACAACCAATATTTAGGTCATTCCTTACCATTTCCAAAGCCCTTTCATATAATCACATTTACCCCCCCACACACACACACAATGGACCTAAGCTTTTTGTTTAATAAATATGGTGAATAATATTTAATTTTCTAACAAAATTGCATTTAGCAAATTATGGGACGAGATGTTATCCCCTATCAACTGATATAATTCTCTCATCTAAACTATCCTAGACATATGAATAGTCTTCATAATTAAAATAAGATTTTGTTTAGAAAACCCCCTCAACAGGCCTTCTGGGAATTTTCACTGAGCATCAGTGGTATAGACACCCAGTTCAAGGATCCACACCAGCTGTGGCAGTAGCATGAGGTCCAGGCTGGTCCTGTGGTGAGTGAGGGCCTGGTACGTCAACCCAGCTCTTGAAATAGCTGAGGAGCCATTTGGAAATAGAGAATTCATCCAACATGTAAATATACAGTCATCCCTCCATATCTGCAGGGGATTGGTTCCAAGCCTCCCCTCCCCATGGATACTAAGATCCACAGATGCTCACACCCTTCTATAAAAATGCCATGGTAACTAGGCGCGGTGGCTTATGCCTATAATCCCAGTACTTCCTAGACTAAGACAGAAGGATTACAGGCTTGAGGCCAGCCTCAGCAACTTAGTGAGACCCTTTTCTCTCTCTCTCTCTCTCTTTTTTTTTTTTTTTTTTTTTTTTTGTTT
>PVLC010000334.1:73029-124892 GCA_004027655.1 Graphiurus murinus | reverse complement strand
GGCTGTGAGACCCTATTTCAACATAAAAATTAAAATAGGGCTGGGGGTTTTGCTTGCAATAGAACACCCCGGGTTCAATCCCCAGGACCACAAAAAATAAAATTAAAATACTGTAGTATTTGTATTCTATGTATACCCTCCCATTTACTTATCTCTAGGTTACTTACAGTGCCTAATACACTATGTTGATAGTTTAGGGAATAATGACAAGAAGAAAGTCCATACGTGTTCAGTGTAGACATAGTGGAGTTTCTACCAAATATTTTCAATTCAAGGCTGATTGAATCCACAGATGTGGAACCCCCGGATAAAGAGGGCCAACTGCACTTTATATGTGAGGCCCGCCTGACTACTGAGAAACCGTTGGCTGTGGTAACAGCTGTAACGGGAGTTCAGCGGCTGCCCCTCTCGAGGGCGAGCGAGGTGGCACTGCGGGCTCGCTCACTGTCTTGTCTGGTGCAGGTGCTGGAGGAGTCCAAAGCCCTCGTGCGCTGCAACATGAAGGTGGAGTTGGAGCAGGCCAACGAGCGGGAGTGCGAGGTGCTGAAGAAGATCTGGGGCTCGGCCCAGGGCATGGACTCCATGTTGAAGTACTTGCAGAGGAAGATCGATGAGTTCTGACGGGCAGCCGCCTGGCCTGCGATGACCCCGGGACTGGTTTGAGCAGGACACGGGCAGCTCCATCCTCGGCCTGAAACAACTTCACCCGTAACTCACACTTGAAAGCAGGGCTGGAAACATCCGAGCTATTTATTACCAAGGAGTTTTTAAGTACTGTAACTTTCAAATAAATAACTATAAAGCTCCTTTGTCCAAACGTCATTATTTTATACTTATATACTCACAAGTATAGAAGTATAATGGTGAGCACTCGACTGCTTGTGGAAGCTCTAATTTTTTTCTTTGGCTAGTACTGTATAAAAAAAGAGAATTATGTTGTATTCATTTTGGTGACAGAAAAGTCCTAGTAATGTTTGTTTTCCTCAATTTTTTCCCCTTCTAGACAGCAGACTCTAAAGGGGTATTAGCCAGCCTTAACTCCCTTGCCCAAATAGAGACACAAAAAAAGATCTGAGACGTTTCCTTTGTCTCCAGGGAGGGAAGGTATAAATACCTCAGAGGTGGGAAATTCTCAATCAGAAGTAAGAATTACCTTTCAGGAAAAATATTTCTGATAAAAAACCCAAACATGCACTTAGGATTTATGCTGAGATAGCATTTAATTCTCCTTTAATATGTCCAGTTCTTACCCAGTTAACATGAAGAAACCACTGTCTCTATAGAAGAAAGTTCGTTTGCAGTATTAGTGAATCACTGAATAGCTTAAGTATGACTATCTAAGTTATAAGTTAGTTCTAGTGGGTTTTAAATAGTTCTTCTGACCCTTTTGAAAGATAACTACATAAATGCTTCTTGTTGCTGGGTGAGAAATGCTATATATACAGTTTTGGTTTTTCTATCTGCAGATATGATTGATGTATTACACCAAAAAAAAGTATTTTTATGTTTATAAAGTGTAATTTTTAGGCTCACTTAGAATATATTTTATTTAATAAGTTAAAACTTTTGGCACACTATTAAATACAGAAACTCCTTTCAAAACAAAAAAGAACTACCTTATATTCGACATTTTAATGTTCTTGGTCTCTGCTTTTATGTCTCTACCGTATCCTGAATACAGTAGTGTCCAAGAGTGCCCTCCGTTCAGGAGTGGGGACTGATTCCTGACGACAGGCGCCTGCTATTAGTTAGGCTTCTGGGCTTGCAATCATATTGAATGTATGAAGAATGAAATAAAAATCAAACCTTATTTTTGTACAGTTTTGAAGTTTATACTTAGAACTGACCGCCTCCCCGGCCACGCGGAGAGCTGTACAGTGTGTAAATCCGCCTTTACTTTGGATCGATTGGTACAGTATTTTTGCATCTGTGGGACCTACTTTTTTGTTCAGTAGTTTGAACTATATATAAACTGTACAATCTGTAAAGTTTTTATAGAATAAATATTCAGCTGTGAAAACTGGTTAAATAAAAACTAATATTTCTTAACACATTTGACATGTTTCTCTGGTTAATTCTTCACTTACAGTGTCTTATGGGGTGTTTAATCTTTTCTGTGAAATACACAAATGTGTGTAAAACATTTGTGCAGCTTCATGGGAGGAATGCACCTATGTGACTGCCAGCTAGGAACTAGAATATAACCATCAGTTCCCCCAAGTCACCTCTCCCTCGCCCCTCGCCCCTCACCCAGGGACCACTGCCTGCATCGGTGTCAATCAGCACTTGTTTCCCTTTCAAAGAAAATGAAAGTATTCCTAAAACATGTAATTTAGCCAGCCTATTTTTTTACCTTCATATCATATCACATGTAAGTTTTGGTGATTTACGTCTTTAACCTAGTGTTATAAAAAGTCATAACTTACTCCTGCTCTACTCAGATCTACAGTGTAGATATTTTCATTCCTGTCTTATAGGTCAAGAACCTGAAGTTTTAAAAACATTTGGCCCAGGGTCACATAGATTACTAACTGGTCAGGGGCAGAACCAGGTTACTAACCCAGGTTATTATAGCAAAGCCCATATTCCAGCCACCACACCTGGTTTCTGTTTCCTAGAGTTTACCAATAGAGAGCTAACTCAGTGAATTCCCAGATTAGGAGGCTGGTTCCATCACCCTGGACTTGGCATAATGCAGGCCATGGTGGGCGCAATCCCCTCTTCTCTGATGCACTGGGAGAGACACGTCAAAACAGGTACTGAAAACCTGGATCCAGCGACTCCATTTGTGAGATTAATTCCTTAAATGTAAATCATCTTAAGGAATTAATTCTTACAGGAAATGTGAGAACAAAGATCCATATGCATTGAAGTTCATCTCAGGACTGTTCCCAAGCAGTGAAAAGGTAGAAATAGCAGGTGTATCCATCAGTAGGGCTTTTTGTTTTGAACCCAGGAGCATTCCACCTCCGAGCTGCACCACTGGACCCTTTTATTTTTTAATTTGAAATGGTCTCACTAAGTTGTTGAGGCTGGCCTTGAACCTGTGATCCTCCTGTCTCTGTCTCCTAATTACTGAAATTACTGGAGTGTACCACCACACCTAACAAAAGGTTTTTTGTTTTGTTTTGTTTGTGGTACTGGAGGTGGAACCCTGGGGACTTCTACCTCCAGGGTATACCCTCACCCTATTTTATTTTAATTTGGCTAAGTTGCCGAGAGCCTCACTAAATTGCTGAGGCTGACTTCGAACCTGTAAGCCTCCTGTCTCAGCCTCCCAAGTACTAGGATTACAGATGTGCACCACCACGCCCAGCTCCTAATAGGATTTTAATTAAATAATTACAGATGGTCTCCTACTTGAAATGGTTCAACTTATGGTATTACAACTTTATGGTGATGTGAAAGCAATGCACATTCAATAGAAACTGTACTTTGAAATTTGAATTTTGTTCTTAGACTAGTGATACACAGGGTGATATTCTCGAGGTGCTGGGCGGTGGCAGTGAGCCACAGCTTCCAGTGAGCCCCACAATGACAAGGGAGACAACAGAAACTACAGTGCGCTACATGTTCTGCTACGATCCATGCTCTGTCGTTTAGGTGCGTCAAATGCATTTTGAACTTACAATGAATGGGGTTATTGGGGCCCCAATATAATCCATCATTAATTGAGTCACATCTGTATATAACACCCATAACAGAAATACATGGCTATTAAAAGGAATAGAGCATGTTATGAAATACATCAAAAATACAGGTTTTTGCTCTTAAAAGCTTAAAAAGATATGTATAGAAAGAGGATTCTCCAGGCCCTCTTCCCTGGTGCTTCCCAGCCCCTGGGTTTAGTCGGCTCAGCCCCTCAGCAGCGGGGGCAGTGCCTCGGTGCCTCTCACCGCTGAGCGCAGGAGATGGTGCCGATGACCGCTCAGACCTTGGATCGTCGGCCAAGTCAGCAACAGTGCAGTCGCTCCGTGTGTGTCCAGCTCTGCTAAGTACCTGGTGCATTTGCGCACTTAACTTTTTTAGAGTACTCATTTGGATCTTGAATGGCCCCTAAGGTCTACATGTTAAGGGTTTGTTCCCTAGGGTGGCACTACTGCAAAGTGGTGGAACCTTTAGAAGGTAGCATCACATGGGAGGACCTTAGGGCAGTGGGGGTGTGGTCCAGAGAGGACTGTGAGCCCTGGCTGGCCCTTTCCTCTGTGTCTTGTTTCCTGGCCATGAAGTGAGCCACTTTCCCATCACCCCCAACCTGCCCTTGCCACCAGAGGTCCAAAACAACGGGTGCTCCAAACTGGACTGGAAACTCCAAAACTGGGAACCAAGGTAAACCTTGTCTCTGTAAGTCAATTACCTCATGCCTCATTATAGTAGTGGGAAGCTAACGCATGGGGAATTTTGTTTTGTTTTGAGGTACTGGGTATTGAACTCAGGGGAATTCTACCTCCAAGCTACACCCCCAGCCCTAGTTTTTATTCTTTATTTTGAAGCAGGGGCGAGCCTTATAAGTAGCTGAGGCTGGCTGTGAACCTGTAATCCTCCTGTCTCAGCCTCCCCAAGTACTGGAATTACAAGTGCGCCACCATGCCCGGCTTATGGGGAGTATTTGCTAATGCTATTTTTATTAATATATAATGTATAAAATGAACACCCTCAAAGTCTTTTGATAAAGCTGATTCAGTTTTTGACATCCCTGGCAAGACTAGTGAAGGCAAAAGAAATGAGAAGGACCCAGAACTTTGAGAGAAGTGCATATAATGGGGGTGGGGGGTGGCTGGAACTGTTCCCTCTGCTTCTCTTTCTTGATCAAGAGCAAGTGAGGCAAATTGTGGAACCAGTTTAGGTGTCCATCAACAGAAGAATGGATTACAAAACTGGTATATTCACACAATGGAATTTTACTCAGACATAAAGAAGAACAAAATGATGTGATTTGAAAAGATGTATAGAACTAGAGAATATTGTGCTAAATGAGATTAGTCAGTCTCAGAAAGTCAAGCATTGAATGTTTTCTCTCGTATGTGGAAATAAAAGGGACTTCAAATAAATGAGAGAGACCAGAAAAATAGCTGAAGGGAATTGGGGAAGGTAGGTGATGAGGGAAAAAAGGAGACTTGAGGGAGGAAACGGTTCAAATAATGCTATGTACCTATAACAAGTTATCTAAACTAATCAAACTCAATAATCCATACAGGGAGGAGAAGGGAGAGTGGGATCCCGAGGGAAACACATCAAGCGCTGTGTGCTTGTATGTCCATAACACGCTGAACCTCATTATGATGTATAATTACAATGCACCAATAAAAGTATATTTTTTAAAATAAAGTGAGGGGCATACAAAGAACCCGAACCAGGCCTCCTTGGCTACCTACTTCTTGCTTGGCCACATCAGAAGCTCCAACCTAAGCTGTGCACAGTGGTGCACGCCTGTCATCCCAGTACTCGGGAGGCTGAGATAGGAGGATTGCAGGTTTGAGGTCAGCCTCAGCAACTTAGTAAGACCTTGTTTCAAATTTTAAAAAATAAAAATGGCTGGGGTATTGTCCTGAGGTAGAACATCTCTAATCCAAAGGGGGAAAAAACCTCAAACCCATTTGTACATCACAACTTCTCACACACACACAGAGCAGATGGTATAACTTCTCCAAGGGAAGGAAAGTGTGTGGTATTTGCAGAATTGGCACCTGCCAGATAGTGACACAGCATAAGAGGGACCAGGGCCGACAGCTGGGTCTGTCATTGCCCCCAGACCCCGCTCACCAAGCCCAGGATTGGCCACATTAAGCAATAAAACAAGTCTCAATAAGTTTAAGAGGATGGAAACCATACAAAGTGTGTCCTTCAACCAAATTTAAATGAAAAGAGATGGCAATAACAACAAAATTTGGAAAATTCATCTATGTAGAAATCAAGCAACACATTCCCAAATAACCAATTTTCTAAAGAAGAAACCATAAGAGAAAACTTCTATAGTAAATTATATGATAAAACTTAAAAAGTGAAGCTGGGCATAATGGCACATTTGAGTAATCCCAGTACTTGAGATAGGAGGATCACAGGTTCAAGGCCAACCTCAGCAACTTAGCAAGACTCTGTTTCAAATAAAAACTAAAAAGGGCTAAGGACATAGCTCAAAGGTAGAATGCCCCTGAGTTCAATCCCAGTACACACACACACACACACACACACACACACACACACACACACACAGTAGAAAGATGTCAAATCAATAACCTTACTTGCCACCTTATGAAACTAAAAAACTAACAACAAAGTAAACCACTAGCAAGTAGAAGGAAATAAATAATGATTAAAACAGAAATAGTGGAATGGAAAATAGAAAAATGAATAAAACCAAAAGTTATTTCTTTAAAAAGATCAACAAAATTTTAGCTATATTGACCAAGGAAATAGGAACAAACATTCAAATTACTAAAATCAGGAATGCAAAGAAAGTAATACTAACAATCTTACAGAAATAAAAAGGATTATAAAAAAATATATAATACTGAAAAATAAGATAAGCTAATAAAATGGATAAATTCCTAGAAAGATCCAAAATACTGAAATGGAGACAAGAAGAAAGAGTAAATCTAAATAGGTAAAAAGATTGAATCTATAATCCAAAACTTTCCCAAAAAAGGCCCCTGACCAAATGGCTTCCTTCGAAAATTTCATCAAATTCAAAAATAAAAAAAGAGCCAGGCGTGGTGGTGCACGCTTGTAATCCCAGCATTCGGGAGGCTGAGACCGGAGGACCGGGTTCAAGGCCAGCCTCAGCTACCTAGTGAGGCACTCCACAATTTAGTGAGACTCGGTTTCAAAATAAAGAATAAAAAATAGGGCTGGGGGTATAGCTGGGAGGTAGAGTGCCCCTGAGTTCAATCCCCAGTACCAAAAAAAAAAAAAAAGAAACCAATACCAATCCCTTATGAACTACTCCAGAAAATATAAGAAGGAACACTTCCTAGCTTATTCTACAAGGATAGTGTTATCCTACTACCAAAACCAGATAAAGATGTCACAAAAAATCTATAGACCCTTATTAATGTAGATGCAAAAATCCCTAGTAAAATAATCTGCCACACTAATGGTGTGGCTTTAGAATGCCCCCCCCTCCAAGACTTCACAGAGAGTACACAGCCATGTTGGAGGTGGGGCTTGGTTGCTAAGGAGCGGTCCCTGGGGGTTGACATGGAGATTGCATATGGTTCCTCCTCCCTGTGGTCGCTTCTCTTGTTTCCAGTCTCCGTGATGTCAGAGCAGAGCCTCTTTCTGCTTCCCACTGCCATGTCTTGAGCACCACAGAGCCAGCCCAACATGAACTGAACCCTGAAATCTCCAAAAACTGTGAGCAAATAAATCTCCCTTCCTCTAAATTGTGTGGTCAGTTGTTTTGGATTATATCAGTGAGAATGTTGACTGAGACAGGCACCAAATAAAAATCATTATGCCCTACAAATTCAAGAATTTATCCCAGAAATACAAGGTTGGTTCAACACACAAGATTAATGAATATAATACACTATATTAGTAAAATAAAGGATAACACCACATGATCATCTCAATAAATTCAGGAAATGTATTTGACAAAATTCAACAGCTATCACAGTGAAAACACTCAACAAACTAAAATTAGAAGGTATCCTCAACCTAACTGGACATGGTGGTGCACACATGTAATCCAAGTATTTGGAAGGCTGAGACAGGGGGATCACAGGTTTGTGGCCAGACTTAGCAAGACAGTCAACAACTTAGCAAGACCCTGTTTCAAAATAAAAAATAAAAAGGGCTGGGGCTGTAGCTCAGAAGTAGAATGCCCTTGGATTCAATCTCCGGTAACACACACACACACACACACACACACACACACACACACACACACATACACACACAAATAATCCAATTTTTGTAATGAGCAAGGAATATGAAAGACATTTCTCCAGAGAAGATATATGAATATCCAATAAGCACATGAAACGATGCTCAAAATCATTTTCATTAGGGAAATGCAAATCAAAATCACAATGAGCTACCATTTAATGCCAATAGAATGGCTACAATAAGAAAATACCAAATATTTGGTTTAATTATCACAGGTTATCTCTAGTGGGTAGGACTATGAGAAACTGTGTTTTCCAAATAAATTGCTATAGTGCCTTATTTTTTACAAAATATTTAATTAAATAATTTTTGTAAAATACACCTTTGTGTGGAATGCCTCCTGTCCCTATCTCTAGAAGCATAACCCAGATTCCCATAGGGGACCTCTCCTGATGCCCCAGGGGCAGGGACCTCAGCCTTATTCTCTTATCTCCTACTAAAGACCTCCCTTCACTGTGGCCTTCCTTAGAGTAGCTTGAAGTTTGCTGGTTGGACATTCTGTGTTGAAGAGGCATCCATTCAGATGTCTTATGAACTGTTTAGATTGTACTGTGACACAAACAATTCCCTTTTGGCCCTTTCCCCTTCCCAGGGACCATTTCTAGATAATTTAGAGTGAGGTAGAGTAGCTTTCCAATGTTTTGCTTTGAGGCCCAACTGTTTTGTTTTGTGTACCAGGGATTGAACCCAGGAGCATTTTACCTCCAAGCTACACCCCCACCTTTTTTATGTTTTTGTTTTTCAATAAAGTCTCACTAAGTTGTTGAGAGTCTTGCTAAGTTGCTGAGGCTGTCCTCAACCCTGCAATCCTCCTGTCTCAGCCTCCCAAGTACTGGGGTTACAGGCATGCACCACAGATTAGAGTCTCAGCTCTAACGTCCTTTCTCCTTGTCCCCTGGAGCTGGCTGGCACTTCAGTGCTCTGAGTGCCATGCTAAGGAGGCATGATCCTGGCATGGTGACCCATTTGCCAGCCTCTGTTCCCTTGCCAAAGACCTTGGCTGGCTGCCAGCAACAACTGTTGATCAGTACAAGGATGGAGTTAGGTTGAACAAACAAGGGCCAGTGCGGCTCCTAGAAAAGGCTGTGCACCTCCTGCAATTTCAGGCCAAGACTTTGGAAGGACCACTTCTGAGACCCATCATTTCATAAAAGAAATTATAACAAGCCGGGCGTGGTGGCGCACGCTTGTAATCCCAGCATTCGGGAGGCTGAGACCTGAGACCGGAGGATCCGGGTTCAAGGCCAGCCTCAGCTACCTAGTGAGGCACTCCGCAACTTAGTGAGACTCGGTTTCAAAATAAAGAATAAAAAATAGGGCTGGGGGTATAGCTCGGAGGTAGAATGCCCCTGAGTTCAATTCCCAGTACCGCAAAAAAAAAAAAAAAAAAAGAAATGATAACATAGCTGGGCATGGCGGCACATGCCTGCAATCACAGTACTTGGGAGGCTGAGATAGGAGGATCACAGGTTCAAGGCCACTGCAGGTTAACTAGCAACTTAGCAAGACCCTGTTTTAAAATATAAAATAAGCTAGGCATGGTGGCGCAGCCTTGGGAGGCTGAGACAGGAGGATTGCAGGTTCTCGGACAGCCTCAGCAAGTAGTGAGACTCTCATCAACCTAGTGAGACCCTGTTTCCAAATAAATAAAATTGGTCTGGGGGGTGTAGCTGGAAGGTAGATTGCCTCTGGTTTCAATCCCCAGTACCATGAAAATAAAAAATAAAAGGAGATGTAGCTCAGTGGTGCAGTGCCCCTGAGTTCAATTCCCATTACCTCAAAAAAAAAAAAAAAAAAGTACTGATAACTTGTTGATTTTTTTTTATACCTCATTGTGAATTTTTGCTAGAGGCAATTTGTTATGACAGTCACCATTGGATGTTGTTGTTTTCTTCTTCTTTATTATTAGAGATATCTGTGGAGCTTTAAAACCTGATGCAGTGAGAAACTATTGCATAAACAGAGTCTGGCGTGGAATGGTGGAATGTGCCTGAAATCCCAGTACTTGGGAGACTAAGACAGGAAGATCTCAGGTTCCAGAACAGCCTCAGCAATGTACTGAGACTCTCAGAAACCTAGCAAGACCCTTTTTAAAAACAAAGATTAAAAGGGTTGGGGGTATAGCTCAAAGGTAGAATGTCCCTGGGTTCTATCCCCAATATCCCTCTCCTCCACACACAAGCTTACAAACTTTTTGGAGAAAAGAAAATTGCCTGTAATTCTTCTTTTCTAAAAGTGTGTGTTAAAATCCTAAGAACAAAGTCCTCATCTGTGTCCTAAGGTCCCTCAGATGTGATTCATTTGCTTGCTCCTTTCACATCCGCTCTGCCCGGCGCGGGGGAGGCCCTGGGCTCCATTCCCAGCACCGCAAAAACAAAACAAAACAATACAGCACCACTCTCCCATTCCCAATTTCTGATTTTCCCAGAAAGGAGCAGGGAGAATGTCCCATTGCCTGTGAGAAGAGGGCTCCTGGCAGGGCACTGGACCTTGGAAGTTCAAGTCACAAGCTTCAGTGATGGTCTGTGTGTGTCATAGTTGTGGGGATAAATCCAATGCAGGATGAAGAGTCTGTGCTTCTCTGACTAGCTGGCAGTTTTTGTCCTCTGCTTGGACCTTCACAGATCCTGGGACACAGACCTTGAAGTGGCGTCAGCAGTCACTGCAGCTCCGGAGTCAGGACACTTTGAAGAACCTGGGCTCCCGCACGTGGGCAGGTTTGGAGAGAGAGATGCTGGTGTGTGTGTGGTGAAACTGCAACTTGAACCACAGCATGGCAAACTGCATGAACGTGTGTGTGTGTGTGTGTGTGTGTGTGTGTGTAAGAGAGAGAGGAAAAAAGAAAGAAAGAGACAGAGAGAAAGAAGAAAGAAAGAAAGAGAGAGAGAAAGAAAGAAAGAAAGAAAGAAAGAAAGGGAAAGAGGACTGTGTGTGTACATGTGTGGAGAGGGAGTATGCCTTCTTTCTTTTTATTTACTTATTTATTTGTTTTTTTATTATTTATTTGTGTGTGTGTGTGTGTGTGTGTGTGTGTGTGTGTGTGTGTGTGTTACTGGAGATTGAACCCAGGGACATTCTACCTCTGAGCTCCACCCTCAGTCCTATTTTTTATTCTTTATTTTGAAACAGGGTCTCACTAAGTTGCAGAGGGCCTCACTAAGTAGGTGAGGCTGGCTGTGAGCCTGTGATCCTCCTGTCTCAGCCTCCCAAGTGTGGATTACAAGTGTGCACCACTATGCCTGGCTCAGGGAGGATGCATTCTAACAGTCTCCTCAGCAGGGTATGGTGGTACGTGCCTATAATCCCAGTACTTAGGAGGCTGACACAGGAGGATCAAGGGCTCAAGGCCAAATCCAGCAATTTAGTGAGGTCCTCAGTTTCTTAGACCCTGTTTCAAAATTTAAAAAAATGAAAATATGGCTGGGGGTGTATCCCAGAGATAGAATGCCCCTGGGTTCAATCTCCAATACCAAAAAATAAAAATAAGGAAGTAAATTAAAAACAGCCTTGTCAAAGGGTCATTGAATAGAGTAACACTGCACATACTTAAAGTATACAAATGAATAAGTTTTGACTTATTTTCATCCCTGTGGAACTATCACCATCATCAAGATGGCTTGTGTTGCCTCTCAACCCAAAGGTTTTCCTGGGTCTCTTGGCAATCCCTCCCTCCAGACCCTCCCCGTTCTGTCCCACCCCAAACGACACACACAGATCCGCTTTCTGTCACATAAGTGTATTTGCAAACTACTCATAAAGCCAGTTCTGAGCCCAGCAGGCAAATACTTTCTCTTTGTAGGAGGAGCTTTTTATTGGGTGTTTAAAATTCTCAATTCAGAGAGAAAGGAGGTAGGCAGGGAGGGAGGGGAGGAAGGCCAGCACACCTTGCCCCAGCCTCCGCGCCAGCTTTGCCCTGGAGCCCCGCCCCCTGGCAGCCCTGACTCTCCCGCTACAAATTCTGCGGAACCCCTCCCTGCCTTTCCTGGCAAGCTCCGCACAGTCTGGGTCTCTTGGCCAGTCCTGACAGCAGAACTGGCTGCGGAGGGAGGGTGTGTGGAGTCTCCTCATCCCTGTGCGACTGAGCTGGTCCACAAGGGGGCCTCCCTTTCCTCTCCACTTCCAGAGCTCCATCCCTCGTGTCCTGCTCCTCCTCCCCTGGATCCTTCCTCTATCTGCTCCTGTCCCACTCCGGCCACTGTGCAGCCCCACAGGAACGCACACAGGCTCTTCTACACCCTGGGTCTGTTTGCAGAACTGTCCAGGGAGAAAGATTGATTCCCTAAAGGCCCAGAGGGTTCCTAGTGGAGGAGAGAGGAGAACCCAACTCAGGATTGGCTGGGGCCTTGGTTTACATGATGGAAAAGAATTTCAGTGCACACCAATCAGAAACATAGAGATTTATTTAGAAAAGTAAGAAATAAACTTACTGAAGGGAGGATGCAGGCCATCTCCAGACTAAGAGGAATTGTATGGAGTTCACAACTCTTTTTTTATAGACTTTCATGTTGGGATGACATCAGTCCTATAGTCACAAGATGATTTAGGGTGTTCTGGTCATCTTCAGGGTCCTAATGGGGCATTCACTATCTTATTAATAGGTATCTTTTGGCAGTATTAGGGGTTGAGCCCAGGGGCATTCTACCTCTACACCCCCAGCCCTGTTTTATTTTTTATTTTGAAACAGGGTCTCACTAAGTTGCAGGGGTCCTCATTAAGTTGCTGAGGCTGGCCATGAACCTTTGATCCTCCCGTCTCAGCCTCCCAAGTACTGGGATTGCAGGCCTGCACCACCATGCTCAGCTCAATAGGTACCTCTCACTTAAACTATTCAGGGACAGCTAAAAGGACCCAAGGAAATTACTTGTTTATTTAAACCATTTATAGATGAGATGGCTAACAATGCCCAAGGAGATTAGTCTTTTGTGTGACCTCTCCTGCTTAACTATTCCTAGGTTGGATATTTAAGAGTTCAAGTTATTTTGCAAGTGAGTTTTCTGTATGGTGTCAGCCACATTTCAGGGCCTTTTATGTGGTCTGTTATCTGATCAATAGATACCCATTTGAAGACAGTGATCAGGGTAGTTTTAAATTCCCCACAAACCTGGGACTAACAGGTGTGGCTGGGGAATAAGAGTATTGGAGAATAATGCCATAAGCTTTCATATTAAAGTTATATTTTAGCCGGGCGTGGTGGCGCACACTTGTAATCCCAGCATTCGGGAGGCTGAGACCGAAGGATCCGGGTTCGCGGCCAGCCTCAGCTACCTAGTGAGGTACTCTGCAACTTAGTGAGACTCGGTTTCAAAATAAAGAATAAAAAATAGGGCTGGCGGTGTAGCTCGGAGGTAGAATGCCCCCGAGTTCAATCCCCAGTACCGCAAAAATAAATAAATAAATAAATAAAGTTATATTTTCTGCCAAGTCTGGTGACACATGCCTGTAATTCCAGTACTTGGAAGGCTGAGAACAGAGAATTGCAGGTTCAAGGCCAGCCTCAGGAATTTAGTGAGACTCTCAACAGCTTAGCAAGACCCTGTTTCAAAATAAAAACTAAATAAAGTGCTAGGGTATAGCTTGGATGTAGACTGCTCCTGGGTTCAATCTCCAGCACCCTCCCAAGGGGGATATAGCTCCAAAGTAGAGGCCCCCGGCCTCAATCCCAAGACCCTACCCCAAAGTTACATTTTTCTTGTTTTCTCTTTCTGTCTCCTTTCTGCATATTTTTCTTATGTCTTCTACTCTACCTCAGAACCACATCTCTGACCTGGCTCTGTGCAAGGACACCACACACTGAGGTGCGGGGGCGGGCTGGGGAACGGCCATCACTGTGCACCAGGCCACCCTCTTCCAACACAGGAAGAGTGAAGAGTGTTCAGAAGCTGGGCAGTCATGGAAATTGTCCAGCATGCATGTCGTGTCCTCCCTTGGGCAAATGATAATGAAAAGAGTGTTTTTCACAGAACAGGAGCTCACATCTTTGAAAATGTCTACTTTATTTCATGGCCCAAAATAGGAATCAGAACAGTGGGGCTTAATAGGCAGATGGAAATTTTAAAAGCTCCACAGGAAGCAGCTACACACACACACACAACACACACACACACACACACACACACACACACACACACACACACACACTAATCCAAAAGGAAAATGTGCATATATTGGGTGATAGTAAAATTAAGCATTTTCCTTAATCTAGTTTTCTGTCACTATAACAAATACCTGAGATAAATAAACTTATAAAGAGAAAAAGTTTAGCCAGACATGATGGCACATGCCTGTAATCCCAGTACTTAAGAGGCTGAGACAAATGAATCACAAGTTTGAGGCCAGTCTCAGCAACTTAGTGAAACCCTCAGCAACTCAATGAGACCCTGTTTCAAAATAAAAAGGGATGGGAGTGTAGCTCAGAGGTAGAACATCCATCCCGGGGTTCAATCCCCAGTAACACACACACACACACACACACACACACACACACACACACACACACACACATTTAAAGAGAAGGTTTAATTTGGCTGACAGATTTGGAGGCTCCAGCTCATGGAGCCATTGCTTGGGGCTGTGGTGAGGCAGCACATCATGGCAGAAGCAGGTGGCACACACACAAAAGAAGAAATGCAAACAGTCAATAAATGTGTAAAAAAAAAAAAGAATTCAACATCATTAGCCATCATGGAGATGCAAATCAAAGCTGCACTGAGATTCCATCTAAGCCAAATCAGAATGGTAAGCATCAAGAAGTCAAACAACAATAAATGCTAGCAAGGACGTGGGGGGAAAGGAACTCTTCTACACTGTTGGTGGGATTGTAAATTAGTGTGGCTGCTATGGAGATCAGTGTGGAGATTCCTCAGAAAACTGGGAATGGATCTCCCAGATGATCCAGCTGTACCACTCCTGGGTATCTTTCCAAAGGGACTGAAATCAATCTTTTTTTTTTTTTTTTTTGCAGTACTGGGGATTGAACTCAGGGGCATTCTACCTCCGAGCTACACCCCCAGCCCTATTTTTTATTCTTTATTTTGAAACCGAGTCTCACTAAGTTGCGGAGTGCCTCACTAGGTAGCTGAGGCTGGCCGCGAACACGGATCCTCCGGTCTCAGCCTCCCGAATGCTGGGATTACAAGCATGAGCCACCATGCCCGGCTTGAAATCAATCTAATAGTGATACTTGCAAATCCACTTTTTATAGCAGCACAATTCAAAATAGCCAAATCATGGAACCAACCTAGGTGTCCATCAACAGATGAATGGATTACAAAATTATGGGATATACACACAATGGAATTCTACTCAGCAATCAAGAACAAAATTATGTCCTTTGCAGGAAAATGGATGGACCAGGAGAACATTATGTTGAGATTAGCCAGTCACAAGAAGTGAAGGGTCATATGTTTTCTCTCATATTTGGAAACTAGGGAGTCATCAGGGTACAAGGGGGACTTTAGATAATGGAGGAGAAACCCCAGTGTCTCAGGGAGGGGGTGGGGGAGGGAGAATTAATGAAGGAAACACTTCCACTGATGTTACGTACATATGTAAGAATACCAATGTCAATCTCAAATCACGTGTGAGGCAGCAGGGGAGTGGGGAGGGAGCCAGAGAAAGCCCACCAAGTGCTGTGGGCATGTATGTTACCATCACCATGAACAATATTATGATGTAAGACTAGATATATAGATATAGATATAGATATAGATATAGATATAGATATAGATATAGATATAGATATGGTATGTATGTATGCAGTTGGCATACTCACCTCACAGCCAAAGAGAAAAAGAAGAAGGGCCAGGGTCCCACTCTCTCCTTCAAGGGCACGCCCCCAGTGACCTAAAAACCTCCCATTAGGCTCCACCACTTCAAAGATTCCACCACCTCCCCATAGCACCTTCCTGGGAACCAAACCTTGAACACATGGGCCTTTGGGGAACCATATCTGGAACCATAGCAGCCACAGGTAGGAAAATATCTCTGTAATTTACATAATAGCAAAGGATTCCTATGCAGAATATATGAGGAATTTCTGCAAATTACAAAGAAAAGACTGATAAGCCAATGCAATAAAAGAGCAAAAGAAAACAATAGCAAGAATTGGATGAGGGTAATGTTTGCATGACACTGTGAAAGTACCTAATGCACTGAATTGTACGTGTAACATGGTGAATTTTATGCCTATAATCCCAACCAGGAGAAATGCAGGTTTGAGGTTGGCCTCAACAATTTAGTGAGACCTTGTTTCAAAATAAAAAATAAAATAGATCTGGGGTATAGCTTGGATGTAGAATGCCCCTGGGTTCAATCCCCAGTGTCACTAACCAAATAAATAAAGAGTCCATGAGTAGCAGGGTGTGGTGGCATAATTCTAGTACTGGGAGACTGAGACAGGAGGATCACAGGTTCAAGGGCAACCTCAGCAACTCATGGAGACCCTCAGCAATTTAGTGAGTCCTTGTTTCAAAATTATAAAATAAAAATAAAAAGGGCTGGAGGTATAGAATGCCCCTGGGTTCAAACCCTTGTACCAAAAAAAAAAAAAAAGTCAGTAACTTGATGAATGGAAGGATGGCTGGGTATTTGTCATAATGTTCTTTTTTCCCCTCTACAGTGCTACGATGGAACCCAGGACTTTGAACATGCTAGGCAAGCACTCTGCCACTGAGCTATATCGCTAGCCCATAATATTCCATTTCCTCATCTTGGATCTGGTGTCTCAGATGCATTCACTTTGACACAAATCATCAAGCTCCGGATTGATGGTCTTTATATACATTACACTTCATTTTTTATAGTTTATTTTTAAAAGCCTCTACTGATTAAGAAGCACTATACAGACATTCCCCTGATTTACAATGGTTTGAGTTACAATTTTTTGACTTTATGATAGTGAAAAAGTGATATACATTCAATAGAAACCTTATTTATTTTTGGTACTGGGTTTGAACCTCCAAGCTACATCTCAGCCCTTTTAAATTTTTGTTTTATCTTTCCTTTTTCATCTTTAAAATTAATTTTATTGGTACATATTATTACACATAACAGTTGTCTTCATTGTGATATTTTCGTACATGCACACAGTGTAATTTGGTCTGTTTCCTTCCCCATCCCTCCCCTTCCCCCCCTTCCTTCCCCAATCCCTTTCTACTACTCTATCGGTCTCCCTTCTATTTTCCTGTGGTTGTTTTTCTTTCCTTTTTTCTCTTTAGCTTCCACATATGCGAGGAAACATGACCTTTGACTTTCAGGGTCTAGCTTATCTCACTAAGCATGATTTCTCCAGTTACATTTTCCTGCAAACATATCATTCTTATTCATACACTTGCCTTGTTCCCTTTACAAAATCACTAATTCATTGCAAGGATGGAAACAGAGGGTCTCTCACACCAATAGCCGTGGCTTGTTTCTAGTGCCTTGTCCTTCCTGTCTGTCCAGTCTCATTCATTACCTATTTATTTTTATTTCTTAATACTTTTACGGGTGCACTATAGTCTCATATCATAATGCAGTTCACAGTAATGGTGACATACATGCACACAGCACCTGGTGAGCTTACCCACGGTTCCCTCCCCACTCCCCCCTAACCCATACAAGATATTGACATTGACATTGCTGTTCTCACATATGTATGTTACGTCAATGGAAATGTTTCCTTCATTAATTCTCCTTCTCCCCCACCGTCTCTACTAGACCACCTCCCTCGCAACACTGGGGTTTCTCCTCCATTATCTAAAGTCCCCCTCATACCCTGATTACTCCCTAGCTTCCACAGATGAGAGGAAACATAGGACCCTTCACTTTCTGTGACTGGGTAATCTCACTTAACATAACGTTCTCCAGGTCCCTTCATTTTCCTGCAAAGGACGTAATTTTGTTCCTCTTGATTGCTGAGTAGAATTCCATCATGTATATATCCCATAATTTTGTAATCCAGTCACTTGTTGATAGATACCTAAATTGGTTTCATGATTTGGATATTGTGAAATATGCTGCTATAAACATGGATATGTATGTATCTTATACTATTCTGATTTCAGTCCATTTGTAAAGATGCCCAATGGTGGTATAGCTGGATTGTACGGTGGATCCATTCCCAGTTTTCTGAGGAATCTCCACACTGATCTCCATAGTGCTTGCATTAATTTGCAATTCCAACACAACTCTTCCCCCACAGCTTTGCCAGCACTTATTGTTGTTTGTATTCTTGATGATTGCCATTCTAATTGGAGTTAGATGGACTCTTAGTGCAGTTTTGATTTGCATCTCCATGATTGCTAATGATGTTGAACATTTTTCATATATGTAGTGGCCATTTGTATTTCCTCTTTTGTGAAGTGTCTATTTAGTTCAACTGCCCATTTCTTGATTAGGTTGTTTGTGTTAAGTCTTTTAAATGTTTTGTATATTCTAGGTATTAGTCCTCTATCAGAGGAATAGCTGGCAAAGATTTTCCATTCTGTAGGCTCTCTCTTTCCGCCCTTGATGGTTTCCTTTGATGAACAGAATTTTTTTTTTTTTTTTTTGTACTGGGGATTGAACTCAGGGGCATTCTACCTCCGAGCTACCCTCCCAGCCCTATTTTTTATTCTTTATTTTGAAACAGGATCTCACTAAGTTGCGGACTGCCTCACTAGGTAGCTGAGGCTGTCCATGAACCCGGATCCTCCGGTCTCAGCCTCCCAAATGCTGGGATTAAAAGGGTGCGCCACCACGCCCGGCTTGATGAACAGAAATTTTAATGCCATCCTATTTGTTAATTATTGTTTTAACTTCCTGAGTTTGGGAATGTTATTGAGGAAATTTCTCCCTGTACCTATATGTTGGTGTGTTGGACCTATGCCTTCCTCTAGTAATTTCAAAGTCTCTGCTCTAATTTCCAGGTCTTTGATCCATCTTAAGTCGACTCTTACAGGGTGACAGGTAGGAATTTCATTCCATTTTTCTACAAACGGACAACTAGTTTTCCCAACAACATTTGTTGAAAAGGCTGTCTTTTCTCCAATGTATGTTTTTGCCAACTTTGTTATAAATCAATTGACTGTAAGTGTGTGGATTTGTTTCTGTATCTTTTATTCTGGTCCACTCATCCATGTGTCTGTTTTTGTGGCAATATCATCCTGTTTTTATTACTACAGCTCTGTAGTATTATTTGAAGTCAGGTATTGTGATGCTTTCTACATGGTTCTTTTTGCTGAGATTTGCTTTGGCTATTCTGGGACTTTTGTTTTTTCCATATGAAATTTAGGAATGATTTTTCTATCTCTGTGAAGAATAACATTGGTATTTTAATAGGAACTGCATTGAATCTGTAGCTCACTGTTGAAAGAATGACAATTTTGATAATATTTATTTTGCCTATCCAAGAACATGAGAGATCTTTACATCTTTTGAGATCTTCAATTTCTTTCTTTCATGTTTTATAATTTTCATTGTAATGGTATTTTACCTCATTAGTTAGATTTATTCCCAAGCATTCTATTGTTTTTAAAGCTATTGTGGATGGAATTGTTTCCTGGATTTATTTTCAGTGGATTCATGGTTGGCATATAGAAAAGCTACTGAATTTTTAGACTGATTTTGTATCCTACTACATTGCTGAATTTGTTAATCAGCTCTAAAAGTCTTTTGGTTGAGTTTTTTGGGTCTTCTAAGTATAGGATTATGTCATCTGAAAATAGAGATAATTTCAGTTCTTCTTTTCCTATTTGTATTCCTTTGATTTCCTTCTCTTGCCTTATTTCTCTGGCTAGATTCTTGAATACCATATTAAAAGGAGTGGTGATAGTGGGCATCCTTGTCTCATTCCTGATTTGAAAGGCCTCCCAGTTTTTCCCATTCAATATGATGTTGGCTTTGGGTTATTGTATATGGCCTTTATGATCTTGAGGTAAGTTCTTTCTATTCTGATTTTCTGCAGGTTTTTTTGTTTTGTTTCTTTTTTATTTTTTTAACATTAAAAGTGTTGAATTTTGTCAAATGTTTTAGCATCTGTTGTGATCATCATGTGATTTTTGTCATTAATTACTTTTATGTGGTGAATTACATCTATTGATTTGTGTATATTGAAACAGCCTTGCATCCCTGGAATGGAACCAACTTGGTCATGGTGTGCAGATTTCTTGATATGATTTTTTTGTTGTTGTTGTATCAGAGATTGATCTCAGGGACATTCTACCTCCAAGCACCATCCACATACCTATTTTTATTCTTTATTTTGAAATAAGGTGTCACTAAGTTGCGGAGGACCTCACTAAGTAGCTGAGGCTGACTGCAAACCTTCAATCCTCCTATCTCAGCCTCCCAAGTAATGGGATTATAAGCATGTGCCACCACGCCTGGCTCTTGATATGATTTTGAATGTGTACAAATAGAATTTTGTTTTGAATTTTTGCAACTATGTTCATCAAGGATATTGGTCTGTGGTTTTCTTTTCTTGTAATTCAGTTTTGGTATTAAGATGATATTGGCCTCATAGAAATATTTTGGAAAAATTCCATTTCTTTCTATTTCATGGAATAATTTGTGCAGGATTGGCTTTATTCTATAAAGGTTTTCTAGAGTGAAGCTGGAAATCTATCTGGACTTGGACTTTTCTTTGACTGGCTTTTATTGCTGTTTTTATCTTTTTGTTTGCCAATAGATCAGTTTTCGTTTTCTATATCCTTTTGGTTCAATTTAGGTAAGTTGTATGTATCTAGAAATTCTTCTGTGCTTTCCAGTTTAGTGGAGTATAAATTTTAAAAATAGTTTCTGATGAGCCAGGCGTGATGGCACACCCTTGTAATCCCAGTACTTGGGAGACTGAGAAAAGAGGATCACAGGTTCACAGCCAGACTCAGCTACTTAGTGAGGTCTTCCACAACTTAGTGAGACCCTGTTTCAAAATAAAGAATAAAAATAGGGCCAGGGGTATAGCTCGGAGGTAGAATGCCCCTGGGTTCAATCCCCAGTACACACACACACACACACACACACACACACACACAAAAGGTTTCTGATGATTCTTTGGATTTCCCTCACTGTCTATGGTAATGTCTCCTATTTTCCTATTTCATTTCTTATTTTAATAATGTGGAATGATTCTTTCTTTTGGTTAGGTTGGCTAAAGGTTTATCAACCTTGTTAATATTTTCAAGGAATCAGCTTTTTGTTTTGTTGATATTTTCTATTTCGTTGATTCCTGCTCTGATTTTAATTATGCCCTGCCTTCTACTGGCTTTGGGATTAGTCTGTTTCTGTTTTTTGAGGACCTTGAGGTGTATCATTAGGTTGTTTATTTGGTGATTTTGATTTTCTGATTTTTTTTATGTGGGCACTCAGTGCTATAAATAAATTTTCCTCTTAAAACCACCTTCAAAGTGTCCCATAGATTTTGATATGTTGTGTCTCTGTTTTTAATTCTACAATTTTTTTTATTTCTTTCCTTATTTCTTCTATAATCCAGTTCTCATTCAAAAGTGTATAGTTCAAGCTCCATATATTTGTGAATTCCTTTGGATCTTTCTGTTGTTGATTTCTACTTTTATTCCATTATAATTTGAAAAGATGCAAGGAGCCAGGTGTGATGGCACACACTTGTAATCCCAGTTCTTGGCAGGTTGAGTTTAAAAGAGGATCACAGGTTCACAGCCAAGCTCAGCTACTTAGTGAGGCCTTCCACAACTTAGCAAGAACCTGTTTCAAAAATAAAGAATAAAAAATAGGGCTGGGGGTGTAGCTCGGAGGTAGAATGCCTCTGGGTTCAATCCCTAGTAACATGCTTACACGCGCGTGCGCACACAAACACACACAGATGAAAATAATTATATTACATTTTTTGTTTGTTTGTTTGTTTTTGTTTGTTTGTGGTACTGGGGATTGAACTCAGGGGCATTTTTCCTCCGAGCTATACCCCCAGCCCTATTTTTATTCTTTATTTGAAACAGGGTCTCACTAAGTTTCGGAGTGCCTCACTAGGTAGCTGAGGCTGGCCACAAACCTGGATCCTCCGGTCTCAGCCTCCCGAATGCTGGGATTACAAGTGTGTGCCACCACGCCCGGCTTATATTACATTTTTTGAGTTAGCTGGCACTTGCTTTGTGGCCCAGAATATGGTCTATTTTGGAAAAGTTCCATGAGCACCTGAGAAGAATGAGTATTCACCTATTATTGGTTGGAATATTCTATTTATGTCTATTACATTCATTCGGGTTCCAGTGTTCTTTAGGTCTGTGTTATGGTTGTAACAACTGAGGGCTCTTTTCCTCAACTCAACTAAGATCTGCTGAATTGGGAAATTGAATCTAATAGTTCAGTTGCAGCTTTAACAATTCTTTATTACAAAGTCAGTAGGAAATAAAAAG
This sequence comes from Graphiurus murinus, assembly GCA_004027655.1. Lineage (NCBI taxonomy): Eukaryota > Metazoa > Chordata > Mammalia > Rodentia > Gliridae > Graphiurus > Graphiurus murinus. The sequence goes on along the minus strand of PVLC010000334.1, from coordinate 102,657 downwards.
GAAAGAGAAGAAAAGCAGCATGCCTGGGAGACATGCTAGAAAGCCTGAAAATGGAACTCTGTCCCTCTACCCAACCCCGGCTCCTTAAATACAGATTTTGTATTGGTATGTTCTTATCAGTGTTACCAAGGCAATGGGCTAGTAACTTATTTCTTAGGCAGGTGGTGCCTTCTTGTCTCTGGACAGTGAGCTTACTAAGTACAAGGGTCAATGTTTTTTGTTTTTGTTTTTGTTTTTGTTTTTTTGGTACTGGGGATTGAATCCAGGGGCATTCTACCTCTAGCCACACCCCCAGCCCTATTTTTTTTTTTTTTTTTTTTTTTTTTTAGTCTTTATTTTGAAACAGGGTCTCACTAAGTTGTGGAGGGCCTCACTAAGTAGCTGAGGCTGGCTGTGAACCCAGATCCTCCAGTCTCAGCCTCCCAAATGCTGGGATTACAAGCATGCACCACCACCCAGCTTCTACTTTGCTTTTACCTCTGTTTTATTGGTTGCCCATCAATTATGGGTACTTTGAAGCAGCAAACGGAGTTTACCTTTCCGGGTCCCAAAGAATAGAAGTAAATCAGAAGCACAAACTACAGCCTGTGTAGCTGTGTGTAGTCTCTAAGAACAAGGCATAAAGCTTTTGCTATCTTTGACTCTGAAATGTGCCAGGCAGAGTCACTGTGATCTTAGAGTTTTCAATTGTTTCTACATATTTTTAAGGCTAAAGGCTTGACTATGGGTAAACATTAGGAAAAAGGCAGGGGGGTCTGAAGAGTAACAGGCAAAGCTGCCGCCTCTCCCTGCCTGCATGCCTGCGCAGCGCCCACACTCTGACTGCTTTTTACATTTTGGAAATCAATACTGGAGCAATTTTTCAATACTAGCACAGTCTGAAGAGTCTGTACTGATCTTTTGTCTAGAAGATTGATCTAATGGTGTGAGAGACGTGTTGAAATCTCCCAATATTACTGTTTTGGAGTCTGAGACCTAATGTTCTGAAGAATTTGTTTTATAAAAGTGTATGTGCCCACACTTGGAACATAAATTTTTACTATCATTGTATCTTATTGGATTGTTCCTTTTATTAGTAAGAAGTGACCTTCTTTGTCTCATATGAGAGTTGTTAACCCTGCTTATTTTTGGTCTTCATTTGCATTGAATACCCTGTCCATCCTTTCATCATTACCCTGTGAATATCTTTGCTTGTAAATTGAGTTTCTTGCAAGCAGCATAAAGTTGGATTATCCTTTTTTTTTTTTTTTTTTTTGTGGTACTGGGGATTGAACCCAAGGGCATTCTACCTTTGAGCTACACTCTCAGCCCAATTATTTATTTATTTATTTGGAAACAGGGTCTCACTAGATTGATGAAGGTCTCACTACTTCCTAAGGCTGACCTCGAACCTGCGATCCTCCTGTCTCAGCCTCCCAAGTACTGGGATTACAGGTGTGTGCCACCATGCCCCGCTTGGATTATGTTCTTTAATCTGCATTACCAGGGCCTTAAATTGAGCCTCTGGCATTCAGTGTTATAACTGAGAGATGATTTTTGTTTCCTGTCATTTTGAGTTATATTTTATGTTTGATATAGTGTTATATCTCCTTCACTTAGTTGCTCATCTGGTGGAATTTGCCCTTACTATGGTTCTGGTATTTATTTATTTTCTGTTCCCTGTGTTTTGTTTCTTTAAATGTTTTCTCTAGTGCCAGCCTGGTAGTCATGAATTATTTTAGTTTCTGTTTACTTTGCAAGATTTTTATTTATTCATCCATTTTGGAAGATATCTTTGCTGGATATAGAAGTCTTGGGTGGAAGTTGTTTTCTTTCAGTGTTTGAAGTACATCATACCAATCCCTTCTGGTTTTCATGATTTGAGTTGAGAAGTCCAGAGTGATTCTTATTGTTTTGTCCCTGAATGTCACCTGTTCTTTTGCTCTCAATGCATTTAAGATTCTCTCCTTGACCTCCATGTTAGTCATTTTGATTATTATGTGGCACAGAGAAGTTCTTCTTTGGTCTTATCTTATTGGGGTCCTGAATGTCCCCTGTACTTGGACATCCATCTCGTTTTCTATGTTTTGGAAATCCTCAGATATTATTTCTCTGAAGAGGTTTCTATTGCTCTTGGTTTGTTCTTCTAGACCTTCTTCAATGCCTATTATCTGTAAGTTAGGTCATTTCATATTATCTCATATTTCTTGAATATTCTATGTTGTTGTAGTATCTTCTTTATATTGTTGACTGTGTGATTGGTCAATTTTGAATGTGGTGACTTCTAAGAGTGAGACTATTTTCCATGTGGTCTAGTCTGCTAGAGGTGGGGGTGTTTTATTTGTTTGTCTGTTTTTTGTTTGTTTGTTTGTTTGTTTGTTTTGTGTGGTACTGGGGATTGGACCCAGAGGCATTCTACCTTTTAGTTACACCCCCAGCCCAATTTTATTCCTTATTTGGAAACAAGGTCTCACTAGGTTGATGAGAGACTCACTACTTGCTGAGGCTGTCCTTGAACCTGTGATCCTCCTATCTCAGCCTCCCAAGGACTGAGATTATAAGAGTGTGCCACCACGACCAGCTCAGAGGTGGTTTTTATTGAGGTCTTTATTTCATTTATTCTCTCCTTTATTTATTCTATTTAGGACATTAATTTCTCTATTGATATGTTCTTTCACATCCACTTCACATTGAAAATCATCATTCTGAATCCTCTTTGTGGCATTTCCTGCAGCTCACTTTGGTGATCATTCTTGTTGTTGAGTTTGGGGACTTTGTTTCCTTCTTGGTCTTCATTCTCATGTTTTCAGAATTCTCAGGTTTGTATCTCTGTTGTCTTGGCATACTCTTCCTTTTTGTGTGGGAGTCCTATGTCTATTTGTTTTCCCTTTATAATAAGGCCTATGCTGGGAGTATATATTTGCCTAAACAACTCTGTCTCATGTAATCAGACTTTTGAGTTAGTCTCCCAGAACCTCTTTAACAGGATATAGTTCTTAGTGCAGACAAGCAGCAGTCTCTGATTGGCTGCAGGACACTGCTGTCTGGACCCAAACTCAGGGCCAGAGATTACAGAGCCTGTGACCTGCAGGTTGAGATTTAGTGCCCCTTGGACACTTCTGCTGTTAACACATGAAACCCTGTGGACTGCTGACCTCTGGCCTGCATGATCATTGGGCCCCAAACTAGCAGGGCTAGAGATTATGACGTTCCAAGCTCATGGTCCTGCTGGCTGAGCTTTGATGCCCCAGGGATACCACCACTTATCCTCTGGTTGTGATCGCATGGAGCACTGTCAGCTGCTGGCCTATGTGTTCCCCAGCCACAAATTCTTGTTGGATGAAAAGGTGTTGTGTTCCCAGCATGGCTGTGTGAGTCAAATTGCCCCAGACACTGTGTCTGCTCTGCCAGCTGTGATCACTTGAAACCCTGTTGGTCCCTGGCCTCTCTGCTTTCGGGGCTCAAACTCTGCCTGGGAGATTGTACCATTCTGAGTCTGGGGCCTTGGTGCCTGAGTTATTTATTCCCAGGGACACTGCTGATGCTCTGGACAGCTGCAATCACATGAGATCTTGCTGTCCACCGGTCTTGGTACTTATAGTGCCCAAACACCACTGGAGTTATTTCACCCCAAAGATGCCACTGCTGACTGTTCTGCGGTTATAGGTGGAGATCCCACAGGAGCAGGGTGAACTGCTCACCCTAGGTCCCACTAGAGTGTCCCTAGAGATTGTCTGCTAATTCATATTTCTGCTGTGTCTGACTGTATCCCTGCTCCCACTTCCACAGGGATGGTTTTCAAACGCACAGAACCCACAGGTTTGTTCATTGCCATATGAGTCCCTGCAGACATACAGGCTCGTGCTGGGATGGTTTTAAATTCATGGTCTTGGCTGGGCATGGTGGTGCACTCACGTAATTCCAGTACTTGGGAGGCTGAGACAGGAGGATTTGAGTTCACAGCCAGCCTCAGCTACTTAGTGAGGCTCTCCATGTTTCAAAATAAAGAATAAAAAACATGAATGGGGGTGTAGAATGCCCCTGGGTTCAATCCCTAGTAACACCAAAAAAAAAAAAAAAAAAAAAAATCATGGTCTTGATGGGTTCCATTGCAGCTGCTTGGGTCCCTGCAGGAAGGTTCTATAGTATCTCAGTCCCAAGGAGTTAAGCAGTAGCCACAGAAGTTCCCTGGGCAGTTAGGCTGAGTGGTCTGGAGATTCACAATGGTCTTGATGAGGCCACTTGGGTTATAGCCACTCTGGTCCTTGCAGGAAGGGCCTGCTGTTGCAAGGTCTTGATGAGTTCAGCTGCAGCCACTGGACTTTGCTGGGTAGTTTGGCTGGGCAGTCTGGAGATTCTTCATCTTGAGGCATTCAAATGTGGAGAGAAGAATGGATTGTTTTTGGTGTTGGTTCTCTGCAATCACTGGCTTACCAAGACTTAGCTTCTTCTTTACTATAGTTGGTCTCTGAGAGCCACCAGCTCCTGTGCAGGCTTACCAAGATTTCTCTTTCTTTTTTTATTTTTTGTTTTTATATTTTTGTTACCAGGGATTGAGCCCAGGGGCATTCTACCTCTGAGCTACACCCCCATCCCTTTTTTGTTTTAAAATAGAGTCTCGCTATGTTGCTGACGTTGGCCTCAAACCTGCAATCCTCTAGTCTCAAGTACTGGGATTACAAGCATGTGCTTGTAATCTACTTTTGATTTTTGAATTTAGGTCTGTTCCTGGGCTAGGGAAACAATAAGGGGGTCTGCAGTGTGCTATGTTGTTATGCTAGATTGAATGGTAGGTTAGGTGTGGCAAATGCATTTTTTCACTTGCGATATTTTTAATTTATGATGGCTTTATCTAGATGTAACTCATCATTAATCAAGAAACATTGGGTTTTATTTAAAACAAACTTTCCTAATATTCTTTCTTGGTCTTTCTTGACCCACACAAAATAACACAAAGCAAGAAAGCTTTCAGTAGACTAGTTTCCATGTTATAACTATATTGATGTATGTGCCTCTCAACAATGCATATATTCTTCATGACAATAAAAGAACAATGAGCTCTATGGAGTCTAGAATTAATTGATAAAGAGAAGGGCAGGTCTCGGATGTGAGGTGATCTGGCTGTGACACCTGTCACCCCATTGTTTGCCAAGGTTAATTTGGCTGATCTGGCCAGCTAGGTGGGTGTCCTCTTCTCCCTCATTTTTCCATGTGTCCCTCCTGAAGCTGCACACTTGGTCAAAGAGGACGGCCTTCCCCAATAGAGGAGGACCAGTTTTTGGTCAAGGGTATATGAGTAACTGTGCTCTCTTGCTGGAACCTTCAAAACAAGCTCTCAAGAAGGGTAGGTCCCCAAATCAAAAAGTTGACCAATGGAATTTCAGAATGCTAAGCAGAGAACGGTGGGGATTGGCTATATTTTCTTTTGAATCTTTACTTTTACTTATGGAATGAAGGTTGTCATTCAATTTTAAGAGATTTGCAGCTTGGTAGAGCACATGGGAAAGATACTTTTATGTATGGGAGGCATCCTTTCTCAGAGACAGAACTGAGTTCGTATAGACCCACTGTTACTGAGCATATGTCTAAGGCCAGTTCTGGGCCTGGAGCAGGGCAGGGGCAGAACCTCAGTCAGGAGGCAGAAATGCCTCACCTTTGACAGGCCAGGTGACCTGGGGAGCGTTTCCATTCTGTTCTGTTCAGTTCTACATGGCAACTCCTCCTTATTGTTACTCCTTTTGCTAAGCCTTGGGGATCCAAAAATAAACTAAGCATGGCTCCTATTCTTAAGGGCAGTGTCTTAGTCTGTTTGGATTACTATAATGAAATGCCATACATTGGGTAGCTTATAAACAACAGAATTTTATTGCTCACACTTCTGGAGGCTGCAAGTCCAAGATAAAGACACTGACAGATCAGATGTCTGTTGAGGGCTTCTTTCTGGTTCACTTCCTAGGTGGTACCTCCATACTATCCTTGGAAGGACAAAGGAGCTCTCTGGAGTCCCTTTAATGAGGGCACTAATCCCATTACAAAGCCTCCACCTTCCTGACCTAATCACCTCCTAATGACCTGCTTCCTAAAGCTCCTAATATGCTGATGATTAGGTTTCAGCATATGCATTTTTGAGAGGCCCAGACATTCAGATCACAGCAGCAGGCAGGAAGCTGTATATGCACATTATAAGATAAGGTGATGATATAAATGCTCTGACTGATGCTGCAAATAAACTATGACCCTGGACAGGTGGTTTGGCCGCTCTGTGCCTCAGTTTCCCCATCTGTGAATGGGAGACAATACCTCCCTCACAGGCTTTTGTAAGGATAAAATGAGACTACACAGCATTAGTGAGGTGTCCAATACACAGTCGCACAAGTCACACAGACTACATGACAATAAAGATGATGGTGAAGCCATGATTATGATGGAAAGGGGGCACCCAGGATGCATAGAGAGCATCAAAAAGGATACTCACCCCAATCCAGGAAGATGGGGTGCCACGTCCTCTTCTAAGAGGGGGTTCAGAAGGGATGGTGGAACTCTCAGAAGCCCAGAAGGGTATGTTCCCAAGAGAGGTCAGAGAAGACAGGACCAGACAGGGCCTGGTATTCGTTTGTTAGTTTGCTGCTATACCAGAATACCACAGGCTTGAACAACAGAAATTTATTTTATCACAGTTGTGGAAGCTGTAAGCACAAGGTCAAAGTGTCGGCTGGGTTGGTCTCTCCTGGGGCCTCTTTTCTCAGCTCCTGCTCACTGTGCCCTCATGTCACGTCCACAGCCCACCTGTGCCAGGGCAGTGGGGCAGATTGCTGACAGCCAAAGAAAGAGCCCGGAGACAGCACGCAAGACATATGATTTATTGGGGAAAGGTTACAAAGATCAGCGGCTGCTCCAAGAAGAGGCTGACACAGAGCACCTCGGTCCCTCAAAGGGCTTCTCTAAGCAGTGTCTCCTCTCCTTCATGGTGTTTTGTTCGGTGGTGCCTGGCTGGGCAGGTGACACAGTCCTCTCCAGGATGCCCTCAGTTTCACAATCATCGCCACCGAGAGAGACTTTATACGCCTGGCTGCAGAAGCAGTGACATCACCGGCCTCAGCTTGCTTCGTCTGCGTGTATGACCAGCATCCCAGCCCACAGGCAAGAGAGTAGCTTCCCATCCCCAGTGTGTGAGCGTGAGAGAAAGCCAGTGTCCTTCAGGATGATATGTAGATGGGCGTTCTGGACTGGCTTGCTCTCATTGGTCCCTTAACTTGACTAGGTTTGGGGGAACCGAGGGGAGCATTCAGAGACACAGTGTTTTGTGGCCCTCATCCTCATCAGGGACTGTACACCTCACATGGTCACTCCTGGGTCTGTGTCCGTGTCCAAATTTCCTCTTCTGTGAACACCAGTCATGTAGGATTAGGACCCACCCCAACGCCCCACTCTACCTTAATCACTTCTGTAAAGGCTCTATCTCCAGGCGCAGTCACATTCTGAGGTAGCGGGATGAGGACTTCCACATATAAATGGGGGGGGCTTAATTCAACTCATAACTGATCTGTTGGATTGTCCATTAGGAAGCCATTGATGAGCTGGGCAGACAGTGGGCAGGAGCTGGTGGAGAAGGAGCCTCCAGGCTCAGGAGACACTTGAGCAGGTCAAAGAGTGAAGGGAAACATGGACTGAAGGAGGGAAGGTGTGAAAAGGACAGGGTCTCGGGGTCCTTGTGTTTTCCCAAGCCAAGAGGAGCGTCCTGCTGGCTGGGCAGCCTCAGCCCCTGACACATCTTGTCTCCAGTCCCCTCAGGAATGGTGACTTGCCTCAGAGATCAAAAAACAAAAGCGGGGCCCAGCGGCGTGGTGGTGCAACACCCATCATCCCAGTACTTGGGAGGCTGAGACAGGAGGAACACAGGTTCAAGGTCAGCTTCAGCAATTTAGAGAGACTGTTTCAAGATAAAAATAAAATAAAATAAAAAAGGACTCGGGGGAGGGTAGCTCAGATGTGGAGCCCTGGGTTCAACCCTCAGTACTGAAAATAAACAAACACCAGTCACAGTCGTGGGGGCTGGGGAAGGACATACCAAGAAAGAAATATCAGTTCTGTGAATTTAAAAGGTTATTCCCTCCCTAACCACAAAATAGTCTCTAATTTTTGTTGTTGTTGTTGTTTCCACTTACATGAGGTACACAGAGCACACAAATTCACAGAGACAGAAAGTACAATCATGGTTGCCAGGGGCTCGGGGGAAGGGGGGATGGAGAGTTGGTATTAATGGATAGACTTTTAGTTTGGGAAAATGAAAAATTTTGGGGGGGTGGATGGTGTTTTGGCTGCACAAACATGTGAGATAGAGATATAGAGATTTTTTTTTCCAGCGCTGGGGATGGAACCCAGGGCTACACCCTCAGCTTTGTGAAGATATTTAATATCACTGAACTATGTACTTAAGATTGTACATTTTATGTTGCATGTTTTACCACACTTTGAATAAACAAATTGTTTTAAAGAAAAGTTCCCACAGATAGGTTTTCCTCCTTCACATGCATAGTTGAATATTGGAGACAAAATGTCTCTGATGTTCTTTTTTTGGTACTAGGGATTGAACCTAGAGGCATCTACTTCTCAGCTACACCCCAGCCCCTCCTCCAGGGTCACACTAGATTGCTGAGGCTGACCTCGAAACTGCAATCCTCCAGTGGTAGAGGAGCCTCCCAATGTTCTTCTTTGTTTGTTTTGGATACTGGGGATTAAACCCACGGGTATTCTGCCTCCAAACCACACCATCAGCCCTATTTTATTATTTTATTTTATTATACTAAGTGTTGAGGGTATTGATAAATTGCTGCGGCTGACCTCGAACCTGGGATCCTCCTGTCTCAGCCTCCAAAGTCCAAAGTTTACAGATGTGCACCACTGTATCTGGCTTCTAATATCCTTGATCAGCAAAATATTGTTTTAAAAAACCATCAGTGGCACACACCTATAATTCCAGTACTATAGAGGCTGAGACAGGAGGATTGCAGGTTTGAGACCAGCCTCAGCAACTTAGTGAGATTTTCAGCAACCTAGGGAGACTCTGATTCAAAACAAAAACAAACAAACAAAAAAAAAACAGGGCTGGGGGTGTAGCTCATAGATAGAACACCATGGGGTTCAATCTTCAGTAACAACAACAACAACAACAAAAATTAAAGCCAGATGTGGTGGCACACACCTGTAATCCCAAGCCATCCTCAGCAATTCAGTGAGGCCTCAGCAATTTATCAAGACCCTGTTTCAAACTAAAAAATAAAATAGGGCTGGGGATATAACTCAGAGGTAGAACACCCCTAGGTTCAGTCCCTTCCCCCGAAGAAGAGCAACAACAAAAACATACCATTCCAGCAGTCTACAAAGTGCGGGTAACTTGACTTTCCAAAGCACAGAAAAAGAGAGTTAAAAGAGTTTGAACATCACTAAGACAATCTTTCAACTGACCATTGCATCCAACTGTACACTTATTGGGCACCTCCAATGCACCAGGCCTCAGCGGGAGGAAGAGGTTGGTTAAGATGAAGAGGCACATGCCTCTAATCTCTGTGCTTGCGAGGCTGAGACGGGAGGATCGCTGGTTTGAGGACAGCCCCAGCAAGTAGTGAGACTCTCATCAACCTAGCGATACCTTGTTTCCAAATAAGAAATAAAATCGGGCTGAGGGTGTAGCTTGAAGGTAGAATGGCTCTGGGTTCAATCCCCAGTACCACACCAAAAAAAAAAAAAAAAAAAAAAAAAAAAAATTATTACTTTGCATTTGTTCGTGCTTTGCTTTTACACAAATGTTAGCCTGTGTCTGAGGCAGATAGCTGAGGGTCAGCAGCACCAATTTGGGGTGACCCCTACCCTCTGATGCAGAGCCCAGCCCTTCTCCTGAAGAGATCCCCCCCGCTCCTCGGGCCCCATAGTCTTGGGTCTCCCTCCCTGAGTCATTCCCACGCGCTTGCCTCAGAGGTCCAAGTGCCTTGCGAGACCACTGTGGGTGGTGGACTGAAGAGGAGCTGGGATTCCAGAAAATTCTGAATGGAAATAGCATTTGCAAAATGGAATGGCTTTGTAAACTCCGGTTGATTATTCACTGACTGGCCGTCTTGGGTTTTGGCAGGAGCATTAGAAAGATCTGCCAGCAAAGGATCCAAAGAGAGCAGCGGAAAGCAAGCAGAGGGGACAGGGAGGGGAGGAAGGGGGGAGTACTGAGCCACGCGGCTGGACCCCAGCTCCCAGCGCACCGGCTCCCGCGGCGGCAGGCCCCATGTGGCTGTAGCTGAGGAAGAGCGGCATCAAGCAGGGTGGGGGCAGCGCCAGTTTCAGCTGAACCTGACCCTGTGTCACCCTGGGACAGGGCAATCTGACGCCCAATACTCACAGCCAGCTATGGCTTTTGGCTCTGGTGGCCAGGGGAGCGGAGCCTACTTTTCAGGCACACCAGAAATGTGTGTGTTATTTCTCAAGGGTTGGCAGACTACTTTGGGTGCCAGGTCTTTGATGGGATGAATTTGGATACAAATCAAATATTTAAATGGAAGTTTTCCCTCTCCGGCAGGACGGTTCCAGCTTACCCATGGACTTGTTTTATATAAAATCTAGGCTCTTTTAAATTGCGTTGCTTTCTCCTTGTCTGTGCTTGGGGCAGACAGTGGATGCATTTAAACCTCTGAGGCTGCTGCTGGGCCCTAGAGAGGAGAGCCGGTCACCTCAGCTAACCCTTTTGGCTGTAAGTGCAGTTGTTAGAAAACCAATTCATTTGTCTGCTGGCGTTCCACGTGGTTATGTATTATTTAATCACCAGGCCTTGGATTCATGCCAAGAAACAGTTTGCTGTCTGCTATCCTTAAACAAAAAAAAAGAATAAGGCAAATTCATTCATTTCTGTCTCCTTTTCAGCTTCTTGGGCTAAATGAAAGCAAGGAGGTGTGTTTATGAACATCTGAAAGTACAGTGAAACATTCATCTCAATGAAATTAGACAGCCTGCTTCTTCTTGAAAAACAGCATTTTGTGAAATGATTTTCTATCCGTAAATTTACCTGAGGTGTTTCTAGAAAGAGCTCCTGTTTCTTTCTTAACTTCATATGTCAAAATAGGCAAAGAAGCCGGCCATGGTGGCACACTCTTGTAATCCTAGTACTTGGGAGGCTGAGACAGGAGGATTGCAGGTTCAAGGCCAGCCTCAGCATTTTTGCAAGGCCTTCCACAACTTAGAAAGACCCTGTTTCAAAATACAGAATAAAATAGGGCTGGGGTATAGATCAGAGGTAGGATGCTCCAGGGTTCAATCCCTAGCATCACATTAAAAAAAAAAAAAAAAAAAAAAAAAAAAGGACAATGCATCTGAATAGACATTTCTCAAAAGACAACATACAAATGGCCAAATGGCCAAGAGGTGGTGCATGCCTATAATCCCACTATCTGGGGTCTAAGACAGGAGGATCACAGGTTCTAGGTCAGCCTCAGCAACTTAGTAAGATCCTAAGCAACTTAGCGAGATCCTGTTTCAAAATAAAAGTAATAGGGCAGGGGGTGTAGCTGGGAAGTAGAATGCCCCTGGTTCAATTCCCAGTATAAATAAATAAATAAACAAACAAACAAATAAATAAAAAGAACTCCTGTCACTGATGACAACATGGATGAAATTAAAGGACATTATGGTAAGTGAAATAAGCCAAGCACAGAAAGACAAATGTACCTGAATGACTTTAAGTAGCTCGGGTATGTGACAGCCTCTCAAGTATGTATCATTCTCATTCGTTCATTCATTTATTCATTCATTCATTGGCTGTTTTTCAAATCCTGGGGATATAAAGATTCGCAAGTTGTGTGTCCATACAATGGAATGTATGTATTTCTTTAAAAGGAAGGGAATTGCGGCACAAGCTATAGCATAGATGAACCTTGAAGACATTAGCTAAGACATAAGCTAAATTATGATATTTGTCATACAAGGAAGAATATCATGAGATTCTACATATACAAGCATACTAATAGATACAAAAAGTAGAAAAGAGTTGTCCAGAGACCGGGACAAGGGGACATGGGGAGGGATTATGTAACGGGAGCAAGGCTTCTGTTTGGGATATTGAAAAATTTCTAGAAACGGATTGGGGCAGTGGTTGCACAACATTGAATGTACAAATACCACTGAGTTGTACACTAAAAGGTTAAAGAGTAAATTTGTTAAGTTTATTTGTCACAATATAAAAGGGGCTGGGATGGGCAAGCTATGGCTTCTGCATGCTGCCAAGTTGTATTTTGGAGTGGAGAGGGCTGTCTTCTGGGAACTGTTCACTTCCAAGCAGAGTGGAAAGTGCCTCAGGGGGGACCTCCAGGTACACAGAGCCCACAGGCCCGGCTTAGAGGCCCCTCCCCAGCAGGGAGGCTGGGAAGGAGTCCAGAGGGCCGGCCCCTGAGCTGACTTTTACCAGAGTAGCCAGGTGTGTGTGCTGACGGCTGATGGGAAGCCATGGAATCAGAGCAGGAAAGGGTTTCTCATCTTGAACAGCAAGTGTCAGAGGAAGCCTGGTGTTTGTGGAACTTTAAGTTGCTCCTTTGCCTGGAAACAATGATGTGACAGAGGAGGAGGTTATAGAGATGCAGACCTCAGCCTGGTGAATGGAACCGGGCATTTGGAGGTGGAGGGGAAGAGATCCCAGGGGCACACTGGCATTCCAGATACTTCTCTCCCCAGCTGGCTGACTTCAGGGTATAGTAAGCATCTGTTACTCATCTATTTCTCACTAGACCCGAAGCAGGGAATATTAGATTCTTAAATGATTTGCCAAATGTTGATTAGTTCAACATTCAGAACATCATTAAAGTTTCAAAACTCATCTGCAAAGATGAGCTCAATTTGAAATTTTAATGGGTGAACTTTGCTATTAGCTTGAGGGGGGAAAAGATGCTTCTCAGTCATACAAAATATTATCACCTATCACCTGTGCTGGACTGTTAGTGTGGTGGCCCCCAATGGACCACATCTTCCAAGTTCACACCCTGGTATAATCTCCCATGTTGACTCGACACTTGGCCATGAGAACAACTTTGGTCAATGCTCCTTTAATGAGTATATTCCAATTAGAGGCTTGAGAATCACTTTCACATTGGAATGTTCCTCTCTAGAAATCAGTCACCCTGCTGCGAGGAAGCTCAAGTCCAGACAGGCTCATATAGAGGAGTAAGAGGCCCACAGCTCTAGTTGACTACTGAGTTGGAGACCAGCACCAATTACCAGTCATGGGAGCAACATCATTTTGGATCTTCCAGCCAACCTGCCATCACAGCCAAAGAGAATAATCTACTGGTCAACTGGAAATATCGTGAGAAATAACAAATGGTTGCTATGTTAAGACACTAAATTGTGGAATATTTGTTACCAAATAATAGGTAGCAATTGATTTTCATCTTCCCAGTCTCATTTTGGTAATGAATATGGGTATTTGGGAGACATAACAACCCCTGATATTTAAAATCTCTACCAGCTGGATGTGTGGCAAACACTTGTAATCCCAGTACTTGGGGGGCTGAGACAGGCAGGTTCAAGGCCAGCCTCAGCAACTTAGTGTATCAAGATAAAAAAATTTTTTTAAAGGGCTAAGGGTATAGCTGGAAGGTAGAATGCCCTTGGGTTTAATCCCCTGTACTACTACTACTACTACTACTACTACTACTACTATTACTACTGATAAGGTAGGCTAGGAAGCGAAAAAAAAAAGTTAGGTAGGAAGGATGGTATTGGGAGGATCCAGGAAAATATAGTTTTTAAAGTCTGGAGAGTTAAGCTAACTCCACCCCTTGGAAGTTTGTTTTTTTTTTTCCTAGGAAGTCCTGCCTCCACCTGAGGCCCACGCCCTAATCTCCGGAAGTCCTGCCCCCACCTGCAATTTCCGCGCCCATCTGACCACCTATCGCCCACCTGAATCTGAGGAAGAGGAGGATCCAAACTCTTCCTGTGCCCGCCCTCCTGGGATAAAAGACCGGGACGGCAAGAGGCTCGCTCTCTTCTCTCTTCCTTCGACCCATTTTCCCTGATGCTCGCTGTTTTGCCCTCCTGCTCCATGCCTTACCCTCCCCTTTTTCCTGTTTCCCCTTGAGTTCCTAAATAAAAGACCTGCCTGTTGTTCCTGACTGGTACGTGTTAAAATTCCTTTTTACCACGGATACCAAGGACCCACGAGTTGGGGATCGAGGCTCCCCATAACACTACGAAGAAGAAGAAGAAGAAGAAGAAGAAGAAGAAGAAGAAGAAGAAGACGACAATGAAAGGAAGGAAGAAGAGGAGGAAGAGGAAGAAACAGAGAAGAAGGAGAAGGGAGAGGAGGAGGAGGAAGAAAAGGAAGAGGAGGAGGAAGAGAAGAAAGAGGAAGAGGAAGAGGAGGAGGAGGAAGAGAAGAAGGAGGAGGAGGAGGAAGAAGAGGAGGAGGAGGAGGAGGAGGATGATTTTGCTTTGGCTGCTTACTTAGTCTTGTGACCTTGGGAAGATTACCCGGTTTCTCTAACCTTATCTGTAAAATGGGAGTCCTGCCTGCTTTAAGGGCCTTCCATGTGCGTAACTGATGGAATGTCTGTAAAATGCTCAGAGATGCCAGCTATTATTATGAAATCAAATATAGGGCTGTACTTTTATCCTGAGAACTTTAGAATGGATTCAAAATGGAACAGGGGCAAAGTTTGCCAGTTGAGCAAAAGAGTCAAGTTTTGGGAGTTCAGAAGGCAGCATGTGCCTGAAACTTTCCCACAGGAACAAAGGGAGAAAGGCCCGAGACAAACATGACCAATTCTGGCCTTGCAGATCCAAGAGGCTGCCCTACATTCTCAGGCCTCCCAGGCTTATCTGGGTCTCTCTCTCAGGCAGCATGGCCTAGAGCCAAGAGTCACTAAGATTTCCAGAACACGCTGCCTCCAGGCTGCCAATTGTTATCTGAACTGGGAGCCAGATGTGCTCTTTTCCTAAATGAAAGGAAAGGCTCCTCGTTTTCCTCATTCATTGAGGGAAACAAAGGAAGTCTGCAGGAATTTTTTTTTCTGTGCCCAATTTCTCCTCAGAAAGAGTACACCAATGCCCACAGAGCGATGGCCCACATTTCCAGCCCTGGGCTTCCTTATTGAGGTGTCCCCTGCTGATGGAGGGCAAGGGACTGCAATGGATTTCAGCAGGTCTTTCCTGCTCAGCTTGTTGCTGCCTCTCTATCCTTCAGCCCCCTAACGTGGATGTTAAAAGAGAAAGAAAAAGGGTGGCTAGTACCTCCAAGTCCAATTGTGAGGTAGTTAAGCAGAAATGACCCAGGGGTGCCGATAGATAAGGTTTTCTCCACCAGGAGTGACAAAAAGCCAGGGCACCTCTGGTGATGGGGAGCCCCTCCCACAAACCGCCCCCTTCACGGCCGGATGCTGCTTTCTCATATCTAAATGGAACCAGGTGTAACTAGTGTGCACAAAGCACGTACGCCCGTGGGTTTCCTTTTAGGTACCAACGGGAAACTTTTCCAACTTAGCAGAAACAGTGCAGGCACACTAAGTAAAATAGCAGAAACTGCTCCCAAATACGTAATACTGGAGAGGGAAAGTTTTCAAACAAGGCATAAAAACTCATTATGTGGAAGACACCATTGCCGTTTTCCATTCTCAGAAACAGCTCCAGCACTCTCTCTGGAGTGCAATCCTTCCCTCTTTTTTTTTTTTTTTTTTTCTTACTGCTGAAGTTTGAACCCAGGGGCATTCTACCTCTGAGCTACACCCTCAGCCCTATTTTATTTATTTATTTTTAATTTAGAAAGAGGATCTCACTAAGTTGGTAAGAGCCTCACTAAATTGCTGAGGCTGGCTTTGAACCTGTAATCCTAGTTTCAGCCTCCCAAGTACCGGGATCACAGGCATGCACCACCAAGCCTGGCGAAACCCTTCCCTTCTAACATGGCCTCCTCTTTAAAACTGCCCACTCCACTAAGTACACCTCTCCTGCGTATCTTATCAGGGTCTCTCAATCTTTCTCTCAGGAAGAAAAGAACAAAGGAAACCGCAGCCAACAGCTAACTCAACCACACTTCCATGAGTCAGTCTCTCTCTCTCTCTTTTTATAATGTGCTTTTATAGGTGCATTATAGCCTCACATCATAATGTAAATCATGCTGTCCATGAATCTCTTCTATCCTAAAATACAGACGGTCACTCTATCGAGGCAACACATGAACTGCTTAGTATTCCATAAATGAGCACAAGGTGATGACTTAAGAACACAGTTGTTTCTATAAAGTGGAGCATTCTCCCGAGACTAGGTCCTCACTTGTCATTAGAAGAAGATGGCTCCTAAGAACCACTAGCCATAAATTTCCACTTATTGGCTTACTGCCCCTGTTCAGAAAAAAAAAAAAAATCACTCAGTGCCCCCTTGAGTACTTCTACCAACCCCTTATTTTTATTCAAAGCCCCCAGTTTTACCCAAGGTTACAACTGGCCCCCTGTATGGGTCTGATGTCCCTCCTTTTCTCCCAGGGGGTGGAACTGCTGACTTAGGAATCTATGCAAAAGAGCTGCTGTTCTGCTGAGCAATGCCTTCCCAAAGGTCTACTGAGGACCAGAAACGAGGGGGTAAAGGGTAGGGGAGTAGCTCCAAGAACCTGCATGTTCCCAGGTGCCAGGGGAAGGACCCCAGCTGACCCTTCTCCACCCCTTAGCATGCTCTTTCAGCCACTGCTGCAGCCATAACTGCCTTGAGGGCAGAGCTAATGAGGGCACAGTGGGGGCAGCAGTGCTCCCTAAGTGTCTTCTCCTAAAGGAAAAAAAACAGGCATTATTTCTGCCCCTCCACCCCGAAACTGTATCCCATGTAAGCCAGATGCTCAGTAACATTACAACAAACTAAAGTGACTCATGAGGGAACTTTGTGGGGAAAATGGCACCAGGGGTTCTGGCACCATGCCAGAATGAAGGTGAAAACTTGAATCCTGGGCAACCGGAAAACAATTATTCCTCTAATCGTAAGGGATGAAAAGAATCCCCCTTTGGTTTCCAGTTGTTTCCTCAGACATGGGTGGGTCACACTGACTTCCTGCTATTGAGTTTAACTGGATGACTTTATTAAGATGAAGGCAGAGTAACTTTGTCTTTAGAAACTTCCCCCTGAATGTGGATTCTGAAGAATATGCTTGCAGTGGTCCCTAAGTACTGGCAGACTATATTGAGAGAATCTAAGAACAGTCTTCTTGAAAGGGGACCTTCTGGTGTAGCTTTTTTCAAGCCTGAAGAAACTGGTGATTTGGAGGAGGGCAGAGGGGAAGAGAGGAAGAAAGGGAGAGAGGGAAAGAGGTAGGAAAGGAGGGAGGGAGAGAGAGAGAGAGAGAGAGAGAGAGAGTGTGTGTGTGTGTGTGTGTGTGTGTGTGTACTAGGAATTGTACCCAGGAACATTCTATCTTTGAGCTACACACCAGCCCTATTTTTTTTTTTTTTTAATTTTTTGCAGTATTGGGGATTATTGGGGATTGAACCCAGGGACATTCTAGCTCCTAGCTACACCCCCAGCCCTATTTTTTATTCTTTATTTTGAAACAGGGTCTCACTAATTTCTGATGGCCTCGCTGAGTTGCTGTGTCTGGCTTCAAACCTGTGATCCTCCTGGTTCAGCCTCCCAAGTACTGGGATTACAGGTGTGTGCCACCAGATCAACTTGTAGAATTTCTTTTCCCAGAAACTTCTTGACACTTGTTCTGTAAAGTGATCTTCAATTTTATTTTACTATTTATATAAATTTCTCAGCCAGGCATGGTGGTACATGCCTCTAATACCAGTACTTGGGAGGCTAAGACAAGAAGACCACAGGTTTGAGGCAAGACACAGTAATTGAGACAGTGTTTCAAAATAAAAAATAAAAAGGGTATAGCTCAGAGGTAGAACCTCCTGGGTTCAATTCCTAGTAAAACACACATATACAAACACATATTCTCAAGCCAGTTGTTTAAAACTCCTTTAATATCACTTTTAATTTAATTTAATTTAATTTTATTTATTCATTTTATTATTATTATTATTTTTTTTTTTTGCGGTACTGGGGATTGAACTCAGGGGCATTCTACCTCCGAGCTACACCCCCAGCCCCTTTTTATTCTTTATTTTGAAACAGAGTCTCACTGAGTTGCGGAGTGCCTCACTAGGTAGCTGAGGCTGGTGGCAAACCCGGATCCTCCGGTCTCAGCCTCCCGAATGCTGGGATTACAAGCGTGCGCCACCACGCCCGGCTCACTTTTAATTTTAAATAGTTTAACATACTACTAATTGGCAGGTATAGTTAATTTTAAAAAACTACCAAGTGTGGTGCTGCACCCCTGTAATTCCAGTATTTGGGAAGCTGAGACAGAAGGGTTGCAGGTTCAAGACCAGTCTAGCAATTTAGTGAGGCCATCTGCAACCCAATGAGACTATTTCAAAAATAAAATAAAATAGGGCTGGGGGTGTGGCTCAGAGGTAGAACACCCCAGGGTTCAATCCCCAGTACCCCCCAACACATACATAGTGGAAAAATGAATCAATCTGGGGTTATTTGACAGAAATAGTGGCAATAAATCATATTCTCAATTTCAACCAACACCTCCTGAATTAAATTCCTTGTTGCTTTACTTCCTCTCAGTCGCTGCACTTAGTGGGTTATAGGAAGAACTCACTGAAACAACACAGCCCCTGCCCCCTGCTTTGGCCTGGTGGTTACCTCAGGTTGAGGGAGAAGGAACAGAGAAGCTGGAAGTGTTTTCAGTCCTGACAGGTCCGGTGTATGGAATAGCCCATTGCTCTGAGGGCCATAGGGAACAAAACACAAGAGTAAACGAAGCCCCCGGGAACCTGGTGCCATGGAGACATGGTGAACACAAGACGTAGGAGGCTGCTGTCCCTGTAACATGCAGACTGCAACACTCAGAGGTGTGTGTGTGTGTGTGTGTGTGTGTGTGTGTGTGTGTGTGTGTGTACATTTTACTGGGGATTGAATCCAGGGATGTTCTACCACTGAGATGCAACCCTGGCCCTCTTTGAACTTTGGAACAAAGCTGGGTGTGGTGGTGCACACATGTAAATCCCAGTACTTGGGAGGCTGAGACAGGAGGATCGAAGGTTCGAGGTCAGTTTATTGCCACATGGTCAGCAACCTGTGAGGCCCTCCTCAATTTAGTGAGGCCCTGTTTCAAAACAGAATAAAATAGGGCTAGGGATATAGCTCAGTTAGAATGTCCCTGGGTTCCAGCCCCAGTACTACAAAATAAAATAAAACAAAATTTTGGAACAGGGTCTAAATTGCCAAGGCTGGCCTAGAAGTGTGATCCTCCTATCTCAGCCTCCCAAGTAGTGAGATTACTGGTATGCACCATCACGTCTAGCCGAGACCTTCTTTGAGTGTGTCTGTGTGTGGCATCAGGGATTGAATCCAAGAGCATTCTACTTCTGAGCTACACCCTAGTCCTTTTTGATATTTAAACAGGGCCTGGCTAAACTACTGAGGCGCTCACTAAATTGAGAAGGTTGGCCTCAAACCTACAATCCTCCTCTCTCAGCCTCCCAAGTATTGGGATCATAGGCACATAGCACCGAGCCCAGAAAGAACTTCTTTTCTAATATAAGTAATGCTGTACATTTCCCTCTAAGTACTGCTTTAGGGAAACCCACAACTTCTATATTGTTTTAAAATTTGCATTCATTTTAAGTTTCTCATTTCCCTTTTACTTTTTTCACCTATGGGTTATTGAATTAGTTCCTAAATATTTGGGGGGACTTTCAAAGACTTACTTGTTTCTAATTCAATTATATTGTGGCCAGAGAACACACATTGTATGAATACTTCTGAATCTGAGACTTTTTTGATCCCCCATAATATACTCTGCCTCCTTAAATATTTCATGTGTACTTGAGAAAAAAATGTGTATTCTGCTGCTCCTATAGGGTAGGATATTGTATAAATATCAAAAAGTTCAAGTTGTTGCTCCAATCTATATTCTTGATTTTCTGCCTAATCATGAATTATGAGTACTAAATCTATTTGTCCATTTCTCCTTGTAGTTGTGCTTTTGCTCCATGTATTTTGCAGTTTCTTATTAAGTGCCAAAACTTGAGGACTATATCTTCATTAGCCCTTACCAGTATTATATAAACTTCTTTAATCCTTGGTCATATTCTTTCACTTTTAGCTTATTCGTATTTTTTTTTTTAATTGCGGTACTGGGGATTGAACTCAGGGGCATTCTACCTCCAAGCTACACTCCTAGTCCTATTTTTTATTCTTTATTTTGAAACAGGGTCTCACTAAGTTGCAGAGTGCCTCACTAGGTAGCTGAGGCTGGCTGTGAACCCAGATCCTCCTATCTCAGCCTCCCGAATGCTGGGATTACAAGCGTGCACCACCAGGCCCGGCTACCTTATTTGTATCTTTAAAGTACATTTCTTGTAGACAGAACATGGTTGAGTCATTTTTTTTTTCAACCCAATCTGATGTTCCGTTTAATCAGGATATTTAAAGTTAAAACTATCATCTTGCTACTTGCTTTCTATCCACTCCATCTGTTTATTTCCTTTTACCTCATTTTGTATCTTCTTTTGGATTAATCAAGTACTTTCTATGCTTCCATTTTACCTCTTTTGTTAAACAGTTGTTTCTGGTCTGTCATTTCAGTGGTTGCTTTAGGGTTTATAGCACACATCTTTACCTTATCACACCCTACACTCGAATGATAGTATTGCACTTTACACACAGTATAAAAACCCAACAATCGTATGCTTCTCCTTTAGGAGTCTTAAAAGCCATTATGACCATCCACTTTGCTTTGGCATATATTATTTATCATATAATGAAGAATAAAATATTTTTATTATTTTAGATAACTTTTTAAAAGCGGTTTAACCAAATTATCAGACCGATGCATGTGTATCTATGTTTATAGCTGCACAATTCACAATTGCCAAACTATGGAAACAGCCAAGATGTCCATCAACAGATGAATGGATTACAAAACTATGGAATATGTACACAATGGAATTTTACTCAGCCATAAAGAACAAAATCATGTTAGTTGCAGGGAAATGGATGCAACTGGAAAACATTATGTTAAGTGAGATTAGTCAGTCACAAAGAGTAAAAAAAACATATGTTCTCCCTAATATGTGGATGCTAGGGAGAAGATGGGGCATAAGAGGGACTCCAGATGAAAAAGGAGAGACCCTAGATAAACAAAGAAGGGGACTTAACCGAAGGGGATGGATGGGGGGGGGGACACCCTAATGCACATGATATACTTTCACAATTATCAATCAATAAACTGAATTTAAGAAGGAGGGAGGGCGAGGGAGTGGGGTGGGAATTGGGAAAGGGGTTAAATGAGAAATGTGTGCACATATGCCTTTATTAGCTGTACCTAACAAAGATGTATGATTACAATGCACCAACTAATAAAATTTTTTAAAAAAGCAGTTTAAAGAATAATAAACTATGCTTACCCATTTACTACTTCCAGTGCTCTTCACTCCTTTGTGTTTTCCTTCTACCTGAAGGATATCCTTTAATTTTTCTTGTAGTGGAGGCCCATGGGTGAGTCTTTTCAGCTTTCACAAGTCTGACAATGTCTTTTTTTTTTTTTTTCTGTGGTGCTGGGGATTGAACTCAGGGGCATTCTACCTCCGAGCTATACCTCCAGCCTATTTTTTATTCTTTATTTTGAAACCGAGTCTCACTAAGTTGCGGAGGGCCTCACTAGGTAGCTGAGGCTGGCCGCGAACCCGGATCCTCCAGTCTCAGTCTCCCGAATGCTGGGATTACAAGCGTGCGCCACCACGCCCGGCTATGTCTTTATTTCTTCACATCTATTATTTACTTTGCAGTATGGTCTAGTTTGCCATTAAACCAATCAAACTTTCAATTTCAATTATATTTTTCATTTGGCACTTTTCCCAATCTTAACTGTCTTTATAGTCATGTTCTTTAATCCTCATTTAAGTATGAAACACTTTGTATTGTGTTTGATAACTAAATCTTTGTAGGTCTGCTTCTGTTAATTTTTTCTGCTGTGACTATGAGCGTATATTCTTTGAAACTATCCCTGAGTTCCATCAAAGGCAGTCTGTTTTGCTTCTGCATTACCTAGAAGGCATCCACATCTGCCATCACTTCAAATTTCCAGCTTGAGACTTAAAAGTTTCTCAGGTTTGCAAACCACCATTTGTAGTATATGCTCAAAGGGGATATTTTTCCTCGGGACAGGCTACCTTCCTTGCTATTCCAGGGGCTGCAGGGGTGAGGGAAGCAGACAGGTTTATTCACAGTTCCCCTTTACACTGAGTCTATGCTTTTGGGGTCTCAACATTACTGAGGTCTCCCAGCAGTTCTACCACCTGAGAAAGGCTCTGAGCTTTGTCTGCTATTCTATTGCTTCTCCACCACCCTAAGAGTTCAATTTGACATTTGGCAAATGTATTGAGGAAGAATGGCATCAATGATGCAATTACTCTGGGTTTCTGCCTTCATTAAAAAAAAAAAAAAATTAAGCCAGGCGCTATGGTGCACACCTACAGTGCCAGTACTTGGGAGGCTGAGACAGGAGGATGATAAGAGGCCATCCTCAGCAATTTAGTGAGATTCTATTCAAAACAAAAATGTTTGGGGGTGTAGCTCAGAGGTATAGTGCCTGTAAGTTCAATCCTCAGTACCCAGAAAAATAAATAAGTCCTAGGGATATGACTCATTGCTTAGCATGAGTTAAGAGCCTGAGGTTAGATCCCCAGCACACATGGGAAAAATGCCTTGGAGAACTCTTATTTGCAACTTATTGTACGTTTTAAAAAATGGTCTTCATGTTTTCCAGAAGTTTTTGTTGTTTTCAGCTGGTCCTGTCAGCCATGCTACTGGAAATAAAGTTCTTTCAACTTGTTTTTTTAACAATATACAGCCTCCACAGACCTCTCCCTGATCCTGAGGCAACAGAGTGAGAGGACACTAAGGAAACAGGCTGGCCTGAGAGCGACCACAGTCCCTGCTCATACTCTGTGCCTCAGTTTCCTCATAAGGCTGGAGTGAGAATTAATGAGTTAATATGCAGACAGAACTACAACAGGGACGGGCCCTGGTAAGGATGATACAAGGGTTTCTTTTTACTATTGGAAAAAGTTGTAATGAGTAACAGCACACACCTTGCCCAACGGTCCAAGACCCCTGGCTCCTGGCCATCCCAGCCTACTGCTCTAGGCAGTGAGCCACACTCCTGTGCTTATAGTGGTGGAGAGCTATTCACTGGACACCAGTGTGGCCATCATAGATGGACCCCACTCCAAAAGAGAACGGGAGAAAATGCTGATTACACAAGCCTGAGCGGACACACGATCCTCTTACAATGATGAAATCTGAAGCTGGGCACAGTGGCACACACCTGTAATCCCACTACTTGGGAGGCTGACGGAGGAGGATCTCAGGTTTGAGGCCAGTCGCAGGAACTTAGTGAGACCCTTAGCAACTTAGGGAGATCTTGTTTCAAATGAAAAATAAGATAGGGCTTGGGGTGTAGCTCAGAGATAGAATGCCCCTGGGTTCAATCCCCAGTATCCATCCCCCCTCAAAAAAATGAAGCCAGGCACAGAGATGCATGCCTGTAATCCCAGTTACTGGGATGGCTGAGGCAAAAGGATCAAAGTTTGAGGACAGCCTGGGCAACATAGCAAGACCCCATCTCAAAATAAAAAACGGATATAGCTCAATGGTAGCGTACCCGAGTTCAATCCCCAATACTGAAAGAAAAAGAGAAAAAGGAAATCTGAGAATGAGCATAGACATAAACAAACATGATTTTATATTTTTATGGCGGACAGTGATCATTTGCTCCAACAGCCATCTGAAGCCAATAGTCCTGATTATTAAATATCACAAAGTTGTATAAATGTTCTCCTCCTTTCCGAAAACCATGTTCATTTTCTCTCCATGAAACAGGGCTGTCTGCGAAGCCTTGGACTGACAATATAGCCCATGGAGCTAGCTTTGGTTCATCAAAGTAGTGGCTGGAAAAGAAAGGGTAATTCTTAACAATCGGGAAGATTTAGGACTAGCCACAGTTTTAAAAACATTTATTCAGAATAAGGAATATTTCTGATGTTCTAATAAAGATTAGACTTCTGCTTTATATTATAAATATTAGGAGATGAAGATTAAACTCCTTAAGATATATTGTGACTCCCATAAAGGTTAACTAATATATATAATATACAACACACAAAATAAACTTCAGCAGTTCCCATCTTTATTTTGGAAGACCATTAAGATTAAAAGAACTAAAACCCCAAACCCCTACACAGTTCATAGTAGTTTCCCTCCATTAAGAGCTGCTCTCAGCCAGGCATGGTGGCGCACACCCATAATCCTAGTACTTGGAAGGCTGAGACAGGAGGATTGCAGGTTCAAGGCCAGTCTCAGCAAATTAGTGAGGTCCTCTGCAACTTAGTGAGACCCTGTTTCAAACAATAAAATAAAATAGGGCTGGGGGTAGAGTGTAGCTCAGAGCTAGAATGCCCCTGGATTCAATCCCCAGTACCACCAAAAAAAAAAAAAAAGAAAGTGCTGTTCTTAATAACTCTGTTCACTGAAACAATGCAGAGTAATTCACAAGAGTTTTAACAACCTTTTTATTGAAGAAAAGCAAAGTACGAAACTAATAACTATGAAAAACGAAGTTGGGTTTGAAAAAGAAAATCCTGAAGGCTGAAATTGTAGACATTTTGAAAGACTGGGAAGGCAAGTTCACGAAATAGGATTATGTTCAATTTACTCTTATGAGCATCAGATTATACTCAATTGTCCTCAATATACACATTTTATTCATATGACACCTCCCAAAATGAAAAAAAACAAAACCAGAAAACTCAATACTACTCCACATAATCGTGATTCAAAAATTTTAGAGCTGGAACACATCTTCAATATGATCTGGATTCAAGAATAATCAACTATTTTCCACCCTATTCCAGAATGGGACATTTTACAAGAGACCAGAATTTGTCCCACAGAATATTTTTGTGATTTACATAATGTTATAACTTTTCACCAAAATGTTCTAGGGAAGCAGAACCAGGAAAAAGAATAGCAGGTTTTTTTGTTTTGTTTTGTTTTGTTTGCGGTACTAGGGATTGAACCCAGGGGCATTCTATCTCCTAGCTACATCCCCAGCCCTATTTTTATTCTTTATTTTGAAACAGGATCTCACTAAGTTGCGGAGTGCCTCACTAAATAGCTGAGGCTGGCCGTGAACCCGGATCCTCCCGTCTCAGCCTCCCAAAGTACTGGGATGACAAGCGTGCGCCACCACGCCCAGCTCTGCTTTTTCTTTTCATAAGAACAACTATTTGGTTAATACTCTCCTAGCAGCCTGGGTAATTATGCTGTTTAAGATGATGATGTTATTACACTTTGATTCCAAACAAAGAAAAAAGAGGAAAGGTGTGCAAGGGGCCTCACCCTGTGGAACACTAGGACTATTCTTAACATGTCACCATGGCATCAAAAAGCAAGACAAAAAAGATGAGAGAGTTCTTACCACAGATGTTCCAGTAGGCCCAAGATCTTCTCTGGAAGTATGAAACCAGTGATTGTACACAAATAAGCTTTGGCTACCACTGTGCTTGGCTGGGGACAACAATAGGTTGATATGAAACTATCAGGCTCATTGTTTCTGTCACAAAGAAAAAGAAAGATAACCTGCTTATAGCCACTATATAATCACATCGAAAGCATTAAACTTCTTTGAAAAACGTGCAGCAAGTCAGAACCCTACACGATCCGGGGAGTTTGGATACCCACAGGTCCACGTTACAGAAGACAGCGCCGAGCCAGTCGAAGAGCTGCACAGCACTGCAGGCTGCCTCTGGCTTCCCCTCAAGCTCAGGGCTCTGCAGCACCGGGCACTGTAGATCTCGCAATGTTCTCAGTGCTACTTTTGGCTGGTGCTCCTGAATTTGGTATTTGGAAAAGTATGACATCATTGTCGATTTTTCTGCACCTGAAAAGACACCATATTAATAGGCCAGGTTAATAATGTAAACAAGTTCAGTGAACCTCTGAAACGACTCCATTCCTTTTGAGAGTTACTGGAAGGAAGTCGGACTAAGTTAGATGCAAGCTCTGCAAAGAGGTGTTCAAATGAAAGTCATTTAAAGTTCTTTCAGCAACTTGTGCTAAAGTTCTGCCAACATTTATCTTTCTCATGCTTTTCCTGGAAATACAGGATGCTTCCATATTGGATCCATATTGGTTTCATCATTTACCTTAATAAGAAAATTTCAACTAAATACATAAACCCCAAAGCATTCTTTAGGTCTGAGTGACATTAGTGAACACTACAGAGAGAAGAGCACATTTGCATAATCTCTACACAGCAAATAGAAGAGAAGCTGAATGATAATACATTCTTGTTGGAGCTTGCCTTTGAAAACCCAGTGAAGAGCCGGGCGTGGTGGTGCATGCTTGTAATCCCAGCATTTGGGAGGCTGAGACTGGAGGATCCAGGTTTGAAGCTAGCCTCAGCTACTTAGTGAGGCCCTCCACAACTTAGTGAAACCCTGTTTCAAAATAAAGAATAAAAAATAGGGCTAGGGGTGTAGCTCGGAGGTAGAGTGCCACTGAGTTCAATCCCCAGTACCGCATTAAAAAAACTAAAAAAAAAGAAAAACAAAACCCAGTAAAATCCAGTGTGTATTTTCAGAAATGTTTATGTAGCCTGCAGCCTTGGAAGACAGAAATAGGGTCCCACCCCCCCAGAGCAAAGGGGAAGCTTACTTACTGTCTCATAAAATAGAAATGATGTCTCCCCTCTACTCTCTGGGAAGACATCAGCAGGTTTACTGCCCATTATAAAAGATTTGAGTTCTTTAAGCTCTGGGTTCCTATCCTGAAATGTAACCCACTGCATGTGCAACATTACTGGATCAACTCTGTGTCACTCTATAGGTGCTGGAACTTTGTGAACTAGTGCAAATGCTGATTCTCTGTGTGATAGTTAATTGTAGGTATCAAATAGAAAACTGATAAAACATTATTTCTGAGTGTTTGTAAGAGTGTCTCCAGAGAAGACTGGTACCCAAGTATTAAAGAACTAGGACTCATGGAAGCAGCCTGAGGTACCCAGTGACCAGGAACTTCCCATGAGGAGCAGACAGATAGGCTTATTTCCAAAACAGACCTATGTGCTTCCTTATCACCCAAAGGAGAGTACTAGACCATCATAATTCTTAATAATTTGATTTATTATGATCAGGTAATGGGCCAAAGATACACTTCTAAAAGGAACAATGTATGTGGCAGTTGTAAGCAGATTAACATATTTAATCAAGTCACAACAAACTTAATCTGCCACTTAGTAGTCTGCCTGAATTATTACCCTACAATATATTATATATTATGCATATATATTACATATATGATCACATATTATCATAATTTATATATATATACATATACAATATATATACAATTAGAATGCTGTTAATTTAAAATATTGTAGCCAAGGCTATTTGAAGTAAGCTGGAGGGAAGGTAAGGGAGAAATAGACAAAAGTAAGCTCTTGTTAGCTAGTCTTTTTTTTTTAAGGCTTTTATTTATTTTTTTTATTTTTATTACTTGGTGCATTGTAATCATACATCTTTGTTAGGTACAAGCTAGTAAAGGCATATATGCACACATTTCTCATTTAACTAAAGCCAGTCTTTAAGATCTCTGAATCTACATATAATTCAAGAAGACTGAGGCAGATGGTCTACAGGTCTGGTTTACTATGATTCTCAGTGATGTCAGAAGGGCTACAGCAGTTCCCTTCATAATGTTTACACATCTATGTATACAATATCCCTTGATAATAAGGATAAATCACCATTCAATCCTTCATTACTCCTCTTTAACAATTAGATTTCACAATCACTGTATCATTGCATAATTTATTCTTCATACCTGTATGGTGCCAAGCCAAAAGAAAATCAAATTTCAGTGGGTTCTTTTCTTTGAAGGACCAACATGTTCTTTCATACTTCTTAGAATCCGGGGTAAAGGATAAATCCATCAAATCAATGGAAACAACTTTAAAAAGTAGAAAAAGGAATATATATTTCAGTCAAATATACATAACTTGCATTTTGGAGAAGTTGTTATATTAAAAAGTTGAAACTTGGAAATCTCATAAATTGTAAAAATTACTTTATTCTTCTTGTATTCCCTTTGTTTACTAAGGCAAAAACATCCCTTCAGTGGGCATTTCTAGCATTAAGAGTTTGTAATAAGAAGCCAGGCATGGTGGCACACTCCTGTAATCCCAGTCCTTGGGAGGCTGAAACAGGATTGCAGGTTTGAGGACAGTCTTAGCAATTTAGCAAGACTCTTAGCAACCTAGAGAGACACTGTTTCAAAATAAAAACTAAAATAAGTCTAGAGGTGTAGCTCAGAGACAGGATGCCCCGGGTTCAATTCCCAGCACCAAAAACACACAAAAGAAAGAGCTGGAAACAACAGATGTTTTAAATTCCTATCCTTCCTAGGTCAAAGACCCACAGCAGACCTCCTCATGAGGTCAACTCTAGTCTACCTATGGACGTGGCAGTCTAAATACTGTCAGCAGAGCCGTGCCTCTTCACTCCTGAACTTCTACTAGTAATCATAAAGACTTGGAGGAATTAAAAGGAAATTTTTTATTAAGAACAAATCATAGGCCAGGCATGGTGGCGCACGATTGTAATCCCAGGACTTGGGAGGCTGAGAAAGGAGGATTGCAGGTTCACAGCCAGCCCAGCTACTTAGTGAGACCATGTTTCAAAATAAAGAATAAAAATTAGGGCTGGAGGTGTAGCTCAGAGGTAGAATGCCCCTGGATTCAATTACCAGTAACGCTAAATAAATAAATAACAAATCACAGACTACTATTTTGAATTCATTACTTTGAATTTTTGACCCTAAACATATACATCTAATGGATGTCCAATTCCGTGACCTTTATAAATAGCCTATAGCTGAAGAGAAACTGATCCTCTGAGAAGCCCGACCCATAACTCCTTGAATCATAAATTTTAAATTCAAGAAAGAGCTGTGGTTTCCTAAACAAAGAGATCAGTGGCAATCCAAATATTTACATTTAAATTACTTCAGGACACTTACTGGCTTGTTAGAAACTGATGGAGTACACATAATACTTACTAAATTTCATAACTTTTCTGCCAGAATATTGAGATGGACGACCTTGAAGTCCAGTTTCTTCATAAGTGTCTTTATCCAGTGATAAGATTAATTTACCTATAAATCAGATAATAGTTCCCATAAGTCAAGCTAAAAACTGTTAACATAAAAAAGAAAAAGTAAAAACATAACTTATGTTTTCTAAGAATGCAAGGCAATTAAGCAATTTGATTTCAGTGTAATAAACTTCATACAAGGACTTTATTTATAATACACAAATATTAGCCGGGCGTGGTGGCGCACGCTTGTAATCCCAGCATTCGGGAGGCTGAGACCGGAGGATCCGGGTTCGCGGCCAGCCTCAGCTACCTAGTGAGGCACTCCGCAACTTAGTGAGACTCGGTTTCAAAATAAAGAATAAAAAATAGGGCTGGGGGTATAGCTCGGAGGTAGAATGCCCCTGAGTTCAACTCCCAGTAC
>PVLC010000334.1:0-72929 GCA_004027655.1 Graphiurus murinus | reverse complement strand
CCCACAAATATTATTTGTACACAAATACATATAAGGTATTGTTTATAACAGTGAAACTAGAAATAATCTAAATTCCTACTAAAGAAGGAACAGTTGAATCATGGTATACACATTTCAAATATCTTTATAACATTAAAAAAGGAGTCAGAATTATATGCACTGATATGGGAAGATGTCTATGATAAGTAGCTTAGGAAAAGAGAACACTGGCAAACAATGTAGTATAATGTAATCTAAAAATACATATCTGGAAGAATAAATACGAAACTAATAACAATTCCTTCTAAGAAAGGGAATGAACTAGGAGGGAGGGGGGACCTTTGCTTTATTCTGTATAGAGCTGCATGATTTGGTTTGTTTTTCCAGTATGCATTTCAAGAAAGTGAGTGCTGTTACCATTTGGCAGCAGGGCCACAGAATTATCTTCATCAATATTTGTATTATATGTTAGTGCACAGCACGAACCTGTAAGACAAAGTCCAGAGAAGAAACTAAGATGAGTAAGAAATCACAGTTTCAAAATGTTACTGTATTTTTTTACATGATGACAAATTTTCCAGGTAAGTAGTGGTCAGTCCCTGCTGCTACTCCAGCTCACTCACCAACCTAACACATGGGACAGGTAAGCTAGAACACACAAAATGCCAAGTTCCAGCTGGTTCATGCCCCACTAAGGGCCTATTTGTGCAAGTTCACTATCATCAGGCAGAAAATGGGTTCAGAATGGAACATGTACCCCTGGAGGTGCCAGCAGAAAGTCAGAGTAGAATACTACATAAGTATATATAGCTTAGAGCATTAATATTAAAAAACTGCCAGGCATTGGTGATATATGCCTGTACTCTCAATACTTGAAAGACCAAGACAGGAGAATTACAGGTTCAAGGCCAATCTCAGAGACTTAGTGAGACACTCAGCAACGTAGTGAGACCCTGTTTCAAAACAAAAAAATTAGAAAAGGGGCTGAGAATGTAGATCAGAGGTAGAATGTCTCTCGGTTCAATCCCCAGTATACAAATATATATATATATCTCACACACACATACACACACACACACACACCTACTCAGCTAGGTTAATAAGTGAAAACCTACTAAACCTTTCCTCACCTGTTAAAAAGAATCAGAGGTCTACTTCAAAGGGTTGTTGCAAGAGTTAAATTTGGTAAGGTATTTATTTATTTATTTGATACTGGGAATTGAACCCAGGGTCATTCTACCTCTGAGATATATCCCCAGCCCTATTTTATTTTTGATTTTGAAACAGGGTCTCGAAAAGTTGCTGAGGCTGGCTTTGAATCTGCAATCCTCAGCCTCCCAAGTAGAGATTACAGGCATACACCACCATGCCCTACTTGGTAAGACATTTAAAAGTGCCTGCCCAAAAACAAGTGTCCACACCATTAACAAAATAGTGTCATATTTCAAAATAGATGAAAGAAATAAAGTTGATAAACTATAAAATGTTTAGTTTCACAAGCAGCCCCAGCAGTGTCAGAATGAGAAGTCCAACAGGCAATTAGAATTCTTTACAAAGAGAATTTATGTCCTCTCTATTATAAAAGACAAATGTGGGGATTACAAGATAAGTCTGTGCCTTTAAAGGTAAGTGTGGAATCCCCAAGATACTCTAACTATAATTTCAAGGAAACTATTGGAACATGCCCACTGTCAATCCAGCAGATACAGCTGGAAATGGGATGATTGGAGGAGGGTCAGGGACATGAAGATCTAAGAAGACACATTGAACCACAAGAGCATGGCCCTGTGACCAGCAGCTGTGGCTACATCAGGAGACTGACCTTCTGAAACAGCAGCTGTGGGGACAGCTGAGAGTAGAGTGCTTGCGGCACACCCAACAGCAGTGCGTCTGAGCACAGATCACAGACTCTCCATTAATCCTTGTTTTAACATGGATCCCCTTATGTTATGATATCCCTGTCCAAGACGTGAGGACAATACAATCAGAAACCATCACCTAAAGAGGACACAGGGAAGAGTAGGATGAGAATGCCAAGGGACGGGATGCATGCACATGACCACACAGACTATGCCACAGACCCTGCCAGGCACGGTGGCACACGCCTATAATCCCAATACGTGGGCGGCTAAGGCAGGAGGATCACAGGTTTGAGGACCGCCTCAGCAACTTAAGACTCTCAGCAACCTAGTGAGATCTGATTTCAAAATAAAAAATAAAAGGGCTGGGGGATGTAACTTGGAGGCAGAATGCCTCTGTGTTTAATCCCTAGTACTAAAAACAAAAAACAAACAAAAACCACAATAACAAAAAAACAAGAACCCTAATATTGCACTGTGGTCTCTCTATATACAGTTCCTCATCTTTGTTCACAGACATTACAGGGTTTTTCTTACCTTTCTTTACAAATGTGTTGATGAATTCATATGTGATTAATTCATGAAGAGGTAAATTCTTCACAAAATAATAGGGTCCAGTTTCCATGACCAGGTCTTTCAGTTCTTTTGATAGTATCCCACACTCAGGAATGAGAAACGAGACCTATTGGAGTATGTAATGCAAACAAGATCTTATTTTCATGAAGTAACATCAGGTTTTTAAGAGTGAAATAACATGAAAGTTGATCATGATTTCTCCACAGGTTTCACTGGAACATATACAAACATAGGCAAAAAAAACCCTCTTAAGTTAACCTGCCAATTTCAAGCAAAGAGAAATGTGAAAATTCAAGCTTTGCATTTCTGCATTCATACATACAGTACAAGAAAGAGACTGAGCAGAAACATTCTAATGGAAAAGTCTTGCATTTTATCTTTTGCAAATGAACAATATATTTTATGTCTTCTTCCTTTCACTACTTTATTTTTTAAGAAATACAGTATAATTGAACATCCCTATATTTGTTTACCCTAGTATCACACTAGAATCAAAGGAACTGTCCCTGGGAACATAAGGAATTTAGAGACATCCAATTACCATCATCATCATTATTATTTTGTGACACTGGGGGTTAAATTTAGAGGCGTTCTACCTCTGAGCTACACCCCCAGATCTTTTTTATTTTTTGTGTTGAAACAGGGTCTCACTAGGTTGCTGAGAGTCTAAGTTGCTGAGGCAGGTCTCAAACCTGAGATCTTCCTATCTCAGCCTCCCAAATACCGAGATTACAGGTATGCCCAACCATGCCCGACTGACATCCAATTATTAAGAGGCTACATAGAAGCAGAAGTACTCCTAGGTTTCCATTTTATTTTTATTATTTTTGTGGGGGGAAACTGGAAGTTGAACCCAGGGGCATTCTACCTCTGAGTTACAGCCCCAGTCCTATTTTATTTTTTATTTTGAAACAAGGTCTCACTAAATTGCAGAGGGACTCATTAAATTGCTGAGGCTGTCCTCTAACCTGCGATCTTCCTGTCTCAGCCTCCCAAGTACTGGGATTACATGCCTGTGCCACCACGCCTGGCGGGTTTCCAGTTTATAATTCAACAGGTCACAGTAGACGAGTAAAGTTAGATATCCCTGACTGCTGTCTGTGATGAACTTTCCAATCTAATATTAAAACCGAGGTTTCAAAACTTGCCCAAGTGCTCACATCTTTAAGGTCCCTCCCTGGAAGCTCCAATATCAATCTGTTCCTGAGGGATGGGAGAAATCAATCAAGCCCACCAATTTAAAATGCAAAATGCTTGTTTAAGCCCTTGTCAACTCAAAGCTGCGTTTATTAGGAGTTTCTCGTTTTTGAAACCAGGTCCCATAGTTTAGAAAAGCGGGTCGTTTCCTGGGCGCAGACTGCTCGATGCTCTGTAAAGATGCACAGGTAGGCAGGTGGGAAAGGGAATCAAGCAGCAGAGAGGGACACAGTGGTGGGAGGTGCCACAAGACGCGCCCCAACCCGGGCAGAAGGAACTTGGCTCCCAGAGTCGCTCCTAGACGGGTGGGTAGAAATGAGGCGGGCAGCTCCCGCGCTGGGGAGAGCCTTCCCTCCTAGGCAGCTCACCGCCCTGCGCCCAGAGCATGCTGGGAGTTGTAGTCCTGCAATAGGACCGCGCAGTGAGGACCACGGCTCCCAGCATGCCCCGCGGAGGCTCCGCCCAGCCGAGCGCGGCTCTTCCCGAGTCTCTACAGTGTGTGGGGCCGAGAGTGGCCGGACTCACCCTGTAGTTGTGACAGTGCGTCTCCACGAGATGCCGGTGGCGCGACTTGTCGTGGCCGAAGTTGGATTTCTCGCAAACCAGCAAGTGCCGGGGCGTCTCCCCTAGTCTGCGCAGTGTGGCCATGCTGGCTGCGATGCCCAGAGTCCCACGCCTCTGCGAGTCCTGGACGCCCCGCCCCCACGCCCCCGAGGCCCGCCCCTTCGCCTGGCCACGCCCCGGGCGTGCGCAGTGCTGCCTGCGGGCGGCTTTAAAGGATTCTGAAGCTTACACAGCTCCGTGCCAGGCGGAGGCCCCGCCCCGCCCTGCCCCGCCCCGCCCCGCCCCGCCGCGCCGCGCGTGGGTGTCTGAAAGTTGACTGGCTCAAGTGGAAATATCGGTTTCTTAGGAACTTGGTATTGCATTTTTTTTTCCTTTTTTGCGGTACTGGGGATTGAACTCAGGGGCATTCTACCTCCGAGCTATACCCCTAGCCCTATTTTTTATTCTTTATTTTGAAATAGGGTCTCACTAAGTTGCGGAGTGCCTCACTAGGTAGCTGAGGCTGGCCGCGAATCTGGATTCTCGGTCTCAGCCTCCCAAATGCTGGGATTACAAGCGTGCGCCACCACGCCCAGCTGCATTTTTTTCTTTTCTTACCCCCCCCCCCCCCCCCCCCCCCGATGTTGGGGATTGAGCCCAGGAGCATTCTATTCCGAGCTACAGCCACAATTTATTTTGTACTGGGAATTAAACACAGGGGCATTCAATTTATAAGCTAAATCCCCAGCCCGTTTTATTTTTTGTTTTGAAACAGGGTCTCGCTAGGTTGCTAAGAGTCTTACTACGTTGCTGAGGCTGTCTTCGAACCTACATCCTCCTCTCTCAGCCTCCCAGGTACTAAGACTACAGGCGTGCATCCCCACGCCTAGCTTCCTTTTTTATTATTTTACTTTGAAATAGGGTCTCGCTAACTTGCCAAGAGTCTTGCTAAATTCTGAGGCTTCGAGCTCATGATCCTCCTGTGTCAGTACTGGGATTACACCCGACTGGCACTTGCCTTTTCAAGGCCAGGTTACTTTTATCCCTTCCATCCCTACAATCTGCCATAAATCCTCTGGGAGACTCCCAGAACTGGGAGCTGAACAGCCCATGCCTGGGCAGGACTCCAAAAGCAACTGCCCCTGCCCTTGGTCTGAAAGGAAGGCCCAAGATAATTCTATGGACTTCTTGGTCATAATAAACACGAGTCAGCAGGACCTAACATTCCCATTGGTCCTTCCCAAAGTGTTAAAGAAGTTTGTGTAGGAATGTAATATACAGTTTTTGCACTATAATGAGACTCCTTTGGAGCTACTTTAAAAAAGCTGTTGCTTTGGTGGTGGGGGGAAGGTTACAGAGATAAGTCTAAGGTATTTTTCCATTTAGGGTTTTTGTTGTTTTGTTTGTTGTTACTGGGAATTGAACCCAGGGGTGATCTACCTCTGAGCTACACCCCGAGCCCTATTTTATTTTTTTATTTTGAAACAGGATCTCACTAAATTGCTGAGGCTGGCCTCAGATTTGCAATCCTCCTGTCTCAGTTTCCCAAGTACTTGGATTACAGGCCTGTGCCACCACATCCAGTTTTCATGCTTCTTAAAGTGGAAATCCAGAGCTCCAATTCTGTGCAGAGAGGATACAGAACAACAGAATACTAATGCTAGATCATCCTGGGGCATCAATTTTAATTACAGGATTTAGAAGAAAGGAAATTAAGTAATTTACAAGGTAATTAAAAATTTTTAATTAAGACAAGGCTAGGAAGTCATCTGCCTTTTATAACTGTCAATAATCTATGCCTGAAATGTCAGACTTGCCAGAAAACCTCCAATGAGAACATAGTTCACATTATCTTAAGTAGCAAAAGTATAAGGCATAGCAAGTCAATTAAAAAAAAAACCCTACTAGTTTCCTGAATTAAAATATGGTACCTAGGTGTAAGGTATAAACATCAATAATATAAACTGCTTATGCATTGCTTCCTGGTTACCTCACCTTTAATATCATTGTTGCCTGATTGCAGCCTCTTCTGGCCTCCTTTTTTTTTTTCTGGGTACTGGGGATTGAACTCAGGGGCATTCTACCTCTGAGCTATACCCCCATGCCTGGCTTGGTCTCCATTTTTACAGCCAGTTTCAGTCACCTTCTCTTACTGGTCTGCTGCCAAAAACAGCATCCTGACCTTTTCCCTGTTTCCTCTCTTGCCTTCATACAGTCCATTCTTCTCTCAGCATCCAGAGTGATCTCATGAAAATGTGAAAAACAGCTGTGTCTCCTTCCCCCATTAAAACCCTGTCACCCACTTCCCACAGCAATAGAATAAAAGCCCAGGAGCAGGGCATGGTGGTGCACGCTTTGTAATCCCAGCATTTGGGAGGCTGAGACCAGAGGATCTGGGTTCTTGGCCAGCCTCAGCTACCTAGTGAGGCACTCCACAACTTAGACCCTGTTTCAAAATAAAGAATAAAAAATAGGGCTGGGGGTATAGCTCGGAGGTAGAATGCCCCTGAGTTCAATCCCCAGTACCACACACACACACACAAAAGAATAAAAGCCCAGGCAACCTGGTATCAAGAGCTGAAAGGAATGCAAACTGAAAGATACTAGATCATAAACGGGCACATAGGGCATTGAAGTAGAGACTAAGAATGAAGGACTGTTCAATTTAAAAAGCAGAGAACCAGGGATAATAGCTCAGTGGTTGAGTACTTTCCTAGCATGCAAGAGGCTGAGTTCGATCTCCAGTAACACAACACACACACACACACACACACACACACACACACACACACACGGCAGATAGCAATGCAAACAAAACAGAAATGTAATGACTACTTTTCTAATATTGATGTCAGCGTTTTCTTTGGGTTTCTTTAGGGTATATGGGGTTTTCTCCATAAAAGAAGTAACTACATATGTAGGAACTTTAGATGTTTAAAGAAAGGGAGGGTGGCCGGGCGTGGTGGCGCACGCTCATAATCCCAGCATTTGGGAGGCTGAGACTGGAGGATCTGGGTTCTCGGCCAGCCTCAGCTACCTAGTGAGGCACTCCGCAACCTAGTGAGTCCCTGTTCCAAAATAAAGAATAAAAAATAGGGCTGGGGGTATAGCTCAGAGGGCTGGGGGCATGCCCCTGAGTTCAATACCCTGTACCCCCCCCCCAAAAAAAAAAAAAAGAAAGAGAGGGAGGGTGTAAGAAAAAAATACATGCTGGGCGAGGTAGTGCACACCTGTAATACCAGCTACTTGAGGCAGGAGGAATGCAAGCTTGAGGCTGGTCTGGGCAACATAGAGAGACCCTGTCTCAAAACAAAAAATGAAAAGGCTGGGGCTGTAGCTCAGTGGTAGAGCACCCCTGAGTTCAATCCCCAGTACTGAAAAAAAGACATAATAAGCAAAATATACTTTAAAAAATGCCTTGCATTTTATACTACTGTGATGATTAATGGATTTATGAATCTAAAGTTTTTTCAGTGACACATTTATTAAAATGTGGATTTCTTCTTATTTATTCCTCTTGAATTCAGTCCGATTCCAAAGCAGCTATCAAAGCATTCTTACATCCAGACTGGGCCTCTCTCCCTGAAAATATCTTTCATTGAAAAAGAAAAAGCAGGAAGTTGCCTTGAGTCAACTCACCTTGGCCACCATGCTTGTTCTCACTAAAGGATATTATTTATTTAGCGTGTCTGGAGTCTTGCTCTCAGCCATCTGCTCTGAGTGCAGCCAACGGAGTGCCTTTCAAGCCCAGTGACACACAGTCACCATCACAGTCTTGTACCTGATATAGGCCAAGTATACTGGGAACTTCCTGAATTGTTGAAAGTCATGCCTCTTTTTAGTAAGGCACATGCCTGTGAAGATTAGATACGATTTGACTCCAGGCTCAATTAATTATCTTTTTTCTTCCAGCTGCAGTCTGAAATTGGTATTTCTGATGCTAGAAGCTAAAAATACTGATATGCTAGGGAAAGAAAAATCCTGTGGTTTCTGAGAGCTTTAAACTTAATGTTGGCTTTTTTCCTGATCCCAGGAAAGAGAATCTATGAAATACGGAGACCTGCAGCCAGTCCTGGATAAGCTCAGTAAAAGT
Organism: Graphiurus murinus; assembly: GCA_004027655.1. Taxonomy (NCBI): domain Eukaryota; kingdom Metazoa; phylum Chordata; class Mammalia; order Rodentia; family Gliridae; genus Graphiurus; species Graphiurus murinus. Next base: position 64,682 of record PVLC010000334.1, on the reverse strand, counting down.
AAAGGCCCAGCTGGGAGTGGTAACACATACCTGTAATCCCAGTACTTGGGAGGCTGAGACAGGAGGATCACAGGTGCATGGCCAGTCTCAGCTACTTAGTGAGGCCCTCTGCAACTTAGTGCGACCCTGTTTCAAAATAAAGAATAAAAATAGGGCTGGGGTGTAGCTCGGAGGTAGAATGCCCTCTAGATTGAATCCCCAGGACAGAAAAAAAAAAAAAAAGTCTGATGTAGCTCACAGGTGGGATTCCCCTGGGTTTGATCTCAATCTCCAGTACTACTGCTATTACTACTACTAATAATAATAATAATGATAGCAGTAGTAGTAGTTTTATATGACTTGATGTTCATTGGATATTCTTATTTGCCTAGAAGACAGTTTTCAGAACAGAGAGGATATCTTATCTCCTCATGATTTCCCAAATAAATGTACTTATTACTTGTACAATATTTTTAAGTGACATTCTCTTTAAGTACATAAATGAAACTTTGCATGTTAAATTATGGCCTGCACAACTTTTTAAAAAAGGAAAAGTAAAGCTCTTGAGGACGAGGACGTTGTCTTCTCACTGATTCTGCAACCCCTGTGCGAATGATGTCAAAAGCAATGCATCATTCTCTCATATTAAACCTTGAACTTACGAGGAGGATCGTAGCAAGCCTCAGCAAGTTAGTGAGACCCATGTTTCCAAATGAAAAATAAAATAGAGCTGGGGGTGTATAGTCAGAGTGAAATGCACCCGAGTTCAATTCCCAGTACCACAAAAACAACAACAAAAAAATGAATAAATGTCAGATTTCATAGCCTCCCTGGCTTCTGGTCTTCTGAGGAGGCAGCCTAAACTTTGAAAGGAAGGAAATTGTCTCAAGCAAGTGTCCAACAGAAACAGAACTTGAGCCATGCCTGTCATTTTTTAAATTTCTAGGAGCCACATTAGAAAAATAATAAAAAAGAAACAGGTGACATTGATTGAAATAATATAAATCATTTAACCTAATATACCCCAAATATTGTTTTAATGTGTGATCAAATATAAAATTATTCATGAACTACTTAACATCCTTTTTGGTAGTAAGTCTTTGAAATTCACTCTATATTTTATTCTTCCAGCATGTCTTAATTCAGAACAATGGCTGCCACATTCAAAGTTCAGTTCTGAGGGCTCTGACTCCCCAAGCTTCAAGGAGGTGAAGGGTCTGAAGCCCCCCAGCCCCACGTCTCTGCCCGAGGCAAGGGAATGCCTTTCCTTACCAATACCTCTCCTCCAGTTCACAGGAGGAAGAAACAAGTCTCCCCAAGGAATTGAACACAACACTGCTGGGAGGAAGTCCCCAAATTTGGACAGACTACAGCTTTCCACCTTCTGCTTGGTGTGGAACAAGCAAGAGGGAACCCCATGTCTTCAGAACTGTCCACAGTCGTGACTTCCAGAGTTTAGAGGGCCCATGGGCCCTGGTAGTCAGAGCATAGCAGGCTGCTTCCTCCTGTGGCGTGGGGCACTGTGTGAGTTGAACACCACTCACATGCGTGAATGTCTACCTGCATTTATGCATTACTCAGGAGATCCAACTTGAAGAAGAAAAGGACATCGTTACCTGTAGAATACTATTCAGGTAAACTTGTAATCCACATGTCATCAGATCCTGGATCCTGTCTGCAGTGGGCATTTGAGTATATGCGTTGGTTAGTTCTTGCTGCATAACAAACTAACGTGAACATTATTTAGCTCATGATTGGGCTGGTCAGCCATTTGGCTGGGTCCACCTGGACTGTTCTAGTGTCAGCTGGGCTTCGTGTGTCTCTGTGGTCAGCAACTGGTTGAGTTAGTGGCTCTGCTTCTGCAGGTGAGCTTCCTGTCAATTGAGGCACCTCTAGCCGGCTTACATGGGCTTGTTCTCATGAGGATGACTGGGTTGTGGAAGAAAAAAATAAGAAGAATGCAAGACCATTTAGCACACAGGCATATCTGCTATTGTCCAGAGAAAATAAGACCGGCCCAGATCAGACTTGAGGGAAACAGATTCCACTTGTCATTGGGAGTGGCTGGTAAGTCACATTGCAAAGAACAGGGAAGCATGAAAGCCTGTGTTGGTTTTGCCTCTTCTTTCAGCCAAGTCCCTCTCTGAGGTTTTAGAGAGTGACACTTCTTCAAGAGAAGTAGGCTTCCTTTGGGATTTGTGTCCACTTAGCACTCTTCTCCACTGGGAATAATACCATCAAGAGAAAGCTGATGTGTCTTGCAAAGACTCGGAATAAATTAGGGAAATAGCTGAGACCCAAGCTTATGAATCAAGGAGGGCGCCAGCAATATATTTTCCACTTCTAATCACAGGAGAAATTTGAAAATACGTATAATGCGCTCCACATGTTTATAAATTCTTTTCCTCTCTTTTTGGTATTTGTAGACTATTTATGATTTTCAACACAAGCTAAATCAAACTGTGCCTCAAGCAGCCTCTTTCTGTGACAGAAAGTGACATAAAAATAGAACTGCTGAGAAGACCTTTCCTCCTGCTACAATTTAGCCAAATGGCTGAGTACAACTTGAAAGAGTCCTTTGATTTTAACAGGGTAAAGCTGTTTCCCAAGACCCCAAACTGAGATGCTGTGGTGGGGGCAACCCCCCAGAGCACACGTGGAAATCACGTACTGACGATGTGTCCCTAACCCTGGCTCAGTGGTCCTCACCCCCGGCTGCTCATTGGGATCACCTGGGGGCTTTAAAATCCCCATACCCCACATTGCCACAGACCAATGAAGTCAAACCCCTGGAGTGGGACCTGGGCGTCAGTATGTTTTTTTTAAAGCTCTGCAGGTGTGCAGTCAAGGCCCCAAACCACTGCTTTAAACCAACATTTCCTGGTGAGCTAGTTGCAAATGATTTCTCAAATAAATGTAAAGCCCTCGCTGTTGAGCTGTAGCCTTTCAGTCTTACCTGCAGTACCTACACTATCTTTGTACAAATCAAACTCCGCTACTTCTTTTGTTCCTGTTTCCCTCAGTTTCACGAGTACTGACAGCATTCTCTCTGCAGAGCAGTGCGCTGGCCTTCCTGACCTTAGTGAGCACCACTGTGAAGGGAGGACTTTGCTGGGGCAAATTGCATATCAAAACTCAAAACCATGCCACTTACCAAAGTGTGACAAAAGTGGGAAGACCTAGCCTGGCATGGTGGTGCACGTTTGTAATCCCAGCATTTGGGAGGCTGAGTTCGAGGCCAGCCTCAGCTACCTAGTGAGGCCCTCTGCAACTTAGTGAGACCCTGTTTCAAAATAAAGAATAAAAAATAGGGCTGGGGGTATAGCTCGAAGGTAGAACGCCCCTGAGGGCTGAGGGTGGTAGCTCAGAAGTAGAATGCCCCTGGTTTCAATCCCCATCACAAAAAAAAAAAAAGAAAGGGAGGGAGGGAGGGAGGAAGGAAGGAAAGAAGGAAGGAAGGACAGGGAAGGAGGGAAAGGAAAGAAGAAGAAAAAGAAAAGGAGAAAGAAAGAAAAGTCTAAGTTGCTGAGGATGGTTTCAACTCTCCTGCCTTAGCTTCCCAAGTACTGGGATTACAGGCATGTGCCACCATACTCAGCTGTATTTAAATTTTTTATTGGTATATAACATGCCTACAGAAACATGTGCACAAGGAAGCTTGTTAAAGCTTATAAATTAGTACAAAGTGTGTACACTTGCGTAATGTGTAACCAAGAAATAGAATCGGCTTCACTCACACCCAACTTCTTTCTCCCTTCTATTGAAAGCTAACCAAAATCTTAAGAGCTAACGTTGCAGATCAATATTAAAGTTTTGTATTACATAGCCAGATGTAAAGGCACATGCCTGTAATCATAGAGACTCTAGAGATTGAGGCAGAAGGATCGAAAGTTCAAGGCCAGCCTCAGCAACTTAGCAAGACTCCATCAAATAAAATTTAAAAAGGGCTAGAATGTAGCTCAGTGGTAGCATGCAACTGAGTTCAATCCCCAGTACTTCAAAAGATTTTTTACAGAATAATTTAAACCTATATAAAAAGAAATAGCATTGTAGACTTCTTACCCAACTTTAACCAGTATTAATTATCTGCCATTTTTTCATTTGTAGCTCAATCTTTATTTTGAAACAGGGTCTCACTAAGTTGCGGAGTGCCTCACTAGGTAGCTGAGGCTGGCCGCGAACCCGGATCCTCCGGTCTCAGCCTCCCAAATGCTGGGATTACAAGCGTGCGCCACCACGCCCGGCTCTCAACCCATTCTTTATCCCTCACTATTAGTGATGTTTTCATCACTATAACAAAAATACCGGAGATATTAAACTTATAAAGCAAAAAGGCTTTTTTTGGCTCACAGGTTTGGAGATTCCAGTCCAGGAATGGCTGGCACTGTTGCTTTGGGCTTGTGGCAAAGCAACACATCATGGTAGAAGTGGATGGTGGAGTGAAACCTCTCACCTCATCACCAGGAAGCAAAAGAGAGAGTAAGTAGGGGGCATGAGGCTCTGGGTTCAATCCCCAGTGTCAAAAACAGACACATACACACACACACACACACACACACACACACACACACACACACACACGAGGGGCCAGAGTATAGCAATCCCCCTTAGGAGCACACCCCAAAGACCTGAGGACCTCCCACTAGGCCCCACCTCTTAAAGGGGTCATCACCTCCCAATAGCGTCACCCTGGGGACCAAGCTTTTTATTTTTGTTTTCCAAATGTTTATTAGACATCTGAATTTTTTGTGAACTATTTGTTCATATTTTTCTCATTTATCTATTAGTTCATTTTGATTGTTATTTATTTGTAGGAATTTAAAAAATAAATCTTACTGGTGCATTCCAATTATGCATCATAGTGAGGTTGAATGTGACAAACACACAGGTGCGCACAGCTCTGCATCCTCCCCCATGCCCCGCCCGCTCTCCGCTCCTCCCTTCCACGAAAGTTAGTGAGATTGGTAGTAATACCTTCACATATTGCCATAGTATTATTTGAACTATTTATTTCTTCAGTTCTCCTTCTTCCCCTCCTTGTCTCCCCTAACCCAATCCCCTTCAACTATTCCCTCTCTCCCCCCCCTCCATTATTTAAAGTCCTTAGATTTTCTACATTCTCTCTAGCTTCCACAAATGAGAGAAAGCATATGACCCTTGACTTTCTGAGACTAATCTCCCTTAGCATACTGTTCTCTAGTTCCATTCATCTTCCTGCAGACGACATAATTTTGTTCTTCTTTATGGCTAAGTAACACCAAACTTTTAACACAAGGGCCTTTAGGGGATGTTCAGCTTCCAAACCATAGCACTCACTTCATTTTAAGATTTTTTTTTCACAAGGCAAAATGTACATACATTGAAACTACAGTTTGACAGGTAAATACATCCATATAAATTTCATCACTTTTAAGAGCAGGCTATTTCTATCAACCCCAGAAAATTCTTTCATGTTTCTTCCCATTTTTTTTTCTTCCCTCAAAGACAACTTACTCATCTGATTTTTTTCATGATAGGTTTGTGGTGCCTGAAATCATACAGTATATATTATTTTATGTCCAGCTTGTCTCTGAGATTTGTCTATAAGATTCACCCATGATGTGTTTCAGTGACTTGTTCCTTTGTACTGCTCAGTGGCATACTGTTGTATGTATGCACTATAATTTGTTCATTCATTTTCCTGTTGATGGATATTTGGATTATTCCCTATGTCTGGTTGTTATGGCTAAAAGGTATACGAATCTTTTTGTACAAATTCAGTTTTGTATTCTGTTTCATTGCTGTATTAACATATAAGTGATCCCTCTGCATTTTCTCAATCTCTGTTGCTCCAAGGATACAATATGTATCATTAACATTATCACAATTTAATTAGAGCCAATATTATAGTGTTTTAATAAATTTAAAATAAAGTAACCTTTCTAAGGAACAGTTCCTATTAACCTCCTTCTATCCTTTTACCCTTTGTGCTATGGCCATAAATTTTACATCTATGTATCTTATAAACTATATAATATAGCATTTTAACTTTTAATTTAAATAGCCATAGGACGTGTGTGTGTGTGTGTGTGTGTGTGTGTGTGTGTGTGTGTGTTGCTGCAGATTGAACCCAAGGCATTCTACCTCCCCAGCCCTTTTTATTTTTTGTTTTTGAAACAGGGTCTCACTAAGTTGATGCAAGTCTCACTAAATTGTTGAGGCTGGCTTCGAACCTGTGATCTTCCTGTCTCAGCCTCCCAAGTACTGGAATTACAGGTGTGCACCACCACACCCAGTGCCATAGATTTTTTAAAAAGAATTCAAGAGAAAAAAAATGATTAATAAATAATTGCAGGGAGATACCTGAAAGCTATACAAAATATACTGTTTCTTTAATTTTCACCCACAGTTTGTACATTCATCAGTGAATCTTGCCCACTATGGTGTTCTTGATGATCATTTCTATTTTGTGCTATCCTTCCACATTTATGATTTGGAATTTATAAGGAATTTATCCCTGGAATGGTTAATCTTGGCTGTCAACATAACTGGGTTGAGAGACGCTTAGAAAACTGGTTGAGACACTGGATGTGTTTGTGAGGCAGGGGTCTCCAGGGACGCTTGGGACGAGGGTCAGTCAGCGAGCTAAGGAGGAGACTTGCCCTGAATGTGGGTGCACCCCCCAATGGGGGGCCCAGATGGAACAAAAAGCAGGAGGGGAAGCTTGCATACCTTCACATGCTCATCAGACTTCAGATTCTTCAGCCTTTTTTTTTTTTTTCAAATAAAACTATTATTTGAGCACATACCTAAAATTACTCTTTTCTTTTTTATTTTATTTATTTATTTTTGCGGTACTGGGAATAGAACTCAGGGGCATTCTACCTCTGAGCTACACCCCCGGCCCTACTTTTTATTCTTTATTTTGAAACCGAGTCTCACTAAGTTGCGGAGTGCCTCACTAGGTAGCTGAGGCTGGCCAAGAATCTGGATCCTCCGGTCTCAGCCTCCCGAATGCTGGGATTACAAGCATGTGCCACCACACCCGGCCTCTTTTCTTTTTTATACTTTTATTTGTCTCATGTCACAATGTAGTTCACAGTAATGGTGACATCCATGCACACAGCACCTGGTTGGCTTTTCCCCGGCTCCCTCTCCCCTCCCCCCTTCCCCATACAGGGTATTGAGATTGACATTGGTATTCTCACGTAATGTCAATGGAAGTGTTTATTTCACTAATTCTCCCTCCCTCTTCCCTAGACCTACCACTCCCCGGCTCCACTGGAGTTTCTCCTTCATTCTATAATATCCCTTGTGTATTCTAACTACTCCCTAGCTTCTGCATATGAGAGAAAATGTATGACCCTTCACTTTCTGTGACTGCCTAATCTCACTTAACAAAATGTCTCCAGGGCCATCCATTTTCCTGAAAATGACATAATTTTTGTTCTTATTCTTCCGCCTTTGAACACAGTCTTTCACCATGACTCTTCAGGCCTTCAGCCTCAGACTGGGACTGAGTTGGTCCCTCTTGTCCTGAGGTTCCAGCTTCTTGGCCTAAGTAGGTGAAGGTTTCCTTGGTTCTGTAGCCTGCAGACAGACATTGTGGGACTAAACAGCCTCTAATCATAAAAGCCAATCTAATAAGCCCCCTCTTATAATTGCATATACTTTCTGTTGTTCTGTTCCTCTGGAAAACCCTCCCATCCTCCCATTTTTTCTTCCTTCCTTTCTTCTTTCCTTCCTTCCTCCTTCCTTTATTTGGTGGTGCTGGCAATCAAACCCAGGCCCCCTACCATGGGTGTGTGTGTGTGTGTGTGTGTGTGTGTGTGTGTGTGTATGTATGTATGTATGTATGTATCCCCAGCCCTTTTTATTTTTTTATTTTGAAACCAGGTCTCACTAAGTTGTCCAGGCTGGCCTCAAACTTAATATACTCCTGCTTCAGCCTCCTAAGTATCTGGAATTACAGGTGTGACCACTATGCCTGACCCTTTCTTTTCTTGTAATGGTTTTGTTTCTGTATGGATCTGTGGATATTTTTTCCCTCTGGGTTATAATGCAATCCATGCCATTGTTGTATTTTTATTGCTCACATTGTTCCAGCATGGGCCTTCCAAGATCTCTTTCAGGTTGGCTCCTTTTGATATATGCTCACACCCTCCCTTTTTAAAAAAGGACTTTCTTTCTAATAGTACAAGATGCTCCAAGCACCTCTTGTATTTTCCTTCTTTAGATCTAGAATTAGCCATTTATTCAAGAGGTTCTGGTTTGTTCCTTTTTTTGAGATGATATTTAGAAACCAAGGCACCAGGTGTGTCCAATGACACTGAAGTGTCACTACTTCCAGGCTTTCTCAACAGATGGAGTTTAAGAATTAATATATGAATACAAACTCAGGTATGTGCACATATCTCCATATATCTGTTGTTAAACCAAAGCCCTTGAGACCAAGGACCTCTGAAAGAAAAGGGTTGACTGAGTCTTATAGATCTAACTGGAAAAAGGACCAGGTCTTAGAACCACTTTCTGCAACTACCATGAGTAGGTTTAGATAGCAGTTAGAAAACTGTCTGCTAGATCCAGAGCTAAGAAGACTTTTAATAAAGAAAATATGGGGAAGGAAAGCATAAGTTGCTTACATTGAACCTACATTGGTTATAGAGTTGAAGGGTGGGGTAGGTTAAGCAGGGGAAGCTTTGAGGTGAGAAGAAAGGTCCTAAGAAATCCTTGTTGCTCCTAGATTGGTGGCATGTGCCACCATGCCTGGCTTAGATTTTATTCTTTTTTAAATTGGCTGCCCTTGAAACTTTACTATGAGGATGTTCACTGTTGCCCTACAAGCTTGGTCATCACGTGCCTCACATATATTGCAGATGTTGGCTATTTGTGTTTCACCCTTCCGTGTTGTGCTTAAGAATTAAGAAGAGCAGTCGTTAAGACATGTTCATCACTAAGCATAAATTGTGCCACCGCCCCAAATAAATGGGCTATTTTATTCATGGCTAACTGAAAATGTTTGCAATAAAGCTCAACCTGACAAGTATTTTTAGGGACTGTTGCTGAAGATGGGAAGAGACTCCACCCTATAATAAACTGCCAGACATCCTTGTGACTCCTGCCGTGCCACAGCTGAGTGATCTTGTGGACTCCTGAAGCCTGCAGGCAGCTCAGGCAGGCTCGGCAGTGGGGACCATCCAAGCCCTTCCTGCTGCAGGATGGCAGAGAGGGGGCAGGACGCAGCACACCACCAGGTGCACATAGAATCGGGGAGCAAAATTACCAGTGCATCACACTGGCAATTGCCTTGGCTGTGCTATTTTAGCTGGAAGCAGATTTGCTTCAGGAGCTCTGGTACATGGTACATCAGCAATTCCTCTCTCTTCTGACTGAGGAAGAGGAAATGAATTTGAAAAGCATCCACCAGAGCTGCCACTTTGGAAGGCCATGAGGTATGGAAAAGGAACTGCTATGTTTTGTGTCTGTGGAGGAGCTAAGCAACATTAAAATTCTGTTTTAGCCTAAAAAGACCAACAAAAACTAAAAAGGAAACTTCAACAGTGGAATCTGTGTGTGTGTGTGTGTGTGTGTGTGTGTGTGTGTGTGTGTGTGTATTGTACTGGAAACTAAACCCAGAGTCTCTCTACCTCTGAGCTACACCCCAGCAGCCTAATTTTATTTTTTATCTTCAAACGGAGTCTCACTAAATGACCACACACTAGCCTCAAGCCTGTGATCCTCCTGTCTCAGTCTCCCAAGTATTGGGATTACAGGTGTGTGCAACTGCGCCCCACTGAAATTCCTTTTTGATAAATGCTCAGATTTCTCAAGATCTGCAATTAGGGGACAGATAGTCAGTGCAAAGGAACCAGATGTCTGCCTGCTCTTGCTAACAAGCTCCTTCCTGCAGAACGAAGGCTCATCTCTCAGCCTGGCCATCCTGGGAGGCAGGGAGGTGAAAGCGAGGTGGATATGTGATCCGCTCTTGGTGGAGGGCCATCTGACTCTCCCTCAGCTGCACTGTCACCTCCGTGTGCATTGTCCTGGAAGGGGCACTGTGTCTCAGGGGCTGCAGCCAAGCGGGGAAGACCAAGGAAAGGCTCGAGTCCATCATTCGTTTCATTGAATTGTAGGAAATGGCCGGATTTTCTCAAACATTTGCACAGTTTATCATCTACCTTCGTGTGGGGTCCCCTGGATGGGTACTCTTCACGTGTTGCTACAGAAAAATTCACTTCACCAGAATGGTTCAACTGTCTCCTCACTGATGTGCTCAAAAAACGTGAGAGAAACAGAACAAAAACTGAGAAAAGGAAAGATGCTAGTGGAAAAGTGAGAGGATTCACATTTTCACATAATAGTGGAAGGAATTGTAGGAAACACTTTGGTAGAAAATCATAGTTTCTTTCCTGCAGTTATCCCTAAAAAGAGCAGTGATTGACAGATCAGAGAGGAGAAAGGTGGAATGAATTATAAATTAATCCATAAAAAAGCAAACTACCAAGCATGTTTAGCCTGGTGACACATACCTGATTGTCCCTGCTCTTCAGGATAATCTTGGAGCTGAAGGCGCTGCCGCAGAACCAACAGCAGCTCTGGCAAGTCCTCAGAAAGCCAGCTTCTTTCCCCTCTCCCCTCCAGCCAGCAGGAACGAGTCCTTCCCCTGCAGGGCCACTCTGCTTGTCCTCCCAGGTGGCCTGGCTTGGTTGGAATCCCTGGAAGGATTCTGGGTGGCAGCTCCTTTCCCCCTTAAAAATCTATGTTTTAACAGAAACGCACTATGGAAATCTTTAATGACTTAAAAGTCCGAGTCTCTAATTGTGTAATATGGGGAGATATTGGCATAAGGAAAGCAGTAGGAGGCATTTGCAGTGTCTCTCAAGTCGCAATGAAACAATAGCTCCATCTTCATATGACCAGCCCTTTGCTGTCTCTGTTGTACAAAGTAGAAATGTCCAAGATGCATAAAACAGGTTATGATACCTCAGCCTGACAAAGCTATCACGCTTTAAATGACCCAGGGGTCTCTAAAATAAATAAGTTGTAGACTGTAAAGGAAGAGAAACTTTCTTGAGAAGGAAAAGGTTACAGATAAGGAGAAAAATCTCTGGACTTTTCACATTTTATAATAAATAAATTAAATGCCCTATTCTATTCTTACTGGTATACTATCAGTAACTTCATAATAAATAAAAAGTTTAAAAGTTCAGCTAAAATATTCCTAGTTGCTATTTAAAAAGCCAAAAACCAGAATTTTTTAAGCTCTGGAAGTAAAGACACCAGTCAGGTGAAGTGGCACGCCTATAGCGCCAGCTAGTCATATGGCTGAGTCAGGAGGACTGCTCGAGCCCAGAAATTCAAGGCTAGCCTGGGCAACATAGTGAGACCCTGTGTCAGAAATAAATAAATACAGTAATAACACATCAGTGGCTTCCAAGGGAAAAGCTTTCAAAGAAAGCAATCATTTTTGGCATGGAAGATGAGGCTGTCACTGTGAGATGATAGATAATTCAGAACAATCCATGTAACTAGCAATTTAAAAACAGGGTAATGACATAGGAGACACATTCTGAGATCTCCTCCATTTAATAGTAAAGGCTAGAGGGTAGAAGCTGGAACAGGTAGGGATGCTAATCAGTTAGGGGACACAGACAGAAACCAGGCAGACTCTTCCACATTCCCTAATGTATGTTAAAATCTTGCCTTAAAAACCTTCAGCAAGCTAGGTGTGGTGGCAAGCCCCTGGGATCCCAGTATTGGGGAGGTTCAGACAGGAAGAAAGCAGGTTTGAAACCCTGTTTCAACATAAAAATAAAAAGAGCTAGGGGTGTAGCCCAGAGGTAGAATGCCCCTGAGTTCAATCCCCAGTGCCACAAATAAAATAAAATAAAAAATCACAAGTTGAACTATCCTAAGTCAGGGTCACTTGTACAGTCCCAAGGCTGTGATCTTCAGGTGCCTCTCAGATAATGCACAGTTGTCTGTCTCTGTCTGTCTGTCTCTGTCTCTCTGTCTCTCTGTCTCTCTCTGTCTCTCTCTCTCTCTCTCTCTCTCTCTCTCTCTCTCTCTCTCTCACACACACACACACACACACACACACGCGTGCACGCATGCGCACACACACACACCTGGCTAAGGGAAGATTGACTGAAGGTGGGGGCACTGGAGTCCGCCATGTTCCTTCTCCCTGGTGCTTTAAGCTCTAGTAAAACCCCAGGTGGTTGGGTGCTGCTGAAAGAGCTCCCCTTGAGGGCAGGCTTTGGTTAAGGAAAACAGAATGTTCTGGGTGTATTTTAAAGTGGAAAGCAGGACACTCTGAACCCCTAGTGGGGTTTTGGAGGTAGGCTCATTAAAGTGCAGCCTCATGTAAAATGAGCCCCCCCCCTCTAATTCTTAAGTCTCAAACTTGTAAACACGGAGTCTCCAGAAATTCATCAGTTGCAGTTCAAATTTCCCTGTGCCATACTGGCTGCAAGGGCAGCTTCTGCTCCTGGTGAAATAGCATGGTCTGTATTCAACTCCCTCTCCAATTTTGGGCTAACAGTGAATCTTGCAACCTCAATTCTCTTAATTAATCTCAGAACAACTGTTGATTTGGGATTTGTTCAATTTTCTCCTTTGTGAGAACGAAAGTGACAGCTACCTAGCTGGGAACCAGAAGTTTCATTTTGAGGTTTTTGGTTTTCTTTTTCTTTTTTGTGGTACTGGGACATTTTACCTCCAAGCTACATCCCCAGCTCTTTTTTATTTTTTGTTCTGAAATAGGGCTCACTAGGTTGCTGAGAGTCTCACAACATTGCTGAGACTGGCCTCAAATATGTGATCCTCTTGTCTCAGACTCCCAAGTACACCCAGGTCTTTTTAAGGTTTTTTGTTTGTTTGTTTTTTCTTGCAGATGTCTTTTTGGTATACATGTGCATGCATTTTTGTTACCTCAGAAGTGAAATACTTGGGTCCTAGGATATGACAATTTTTAGACCTAGCATACAACATCAAGCCCAATGTATTCCCTACAGCAGTAAATGAGGGTTGTCATTGCTCTGTTACCGAATCCCAATATCTGCCCCAATTTGCAGAATCAAATAATTGGGACAAGCCTTTGGGAAGAAGGAAAAAGAAAAGTATGGGTTTGCTAGCAAATTGGAGAAACCAATGAACTTGAGTGGTCAGGAACAAGCCCTGGATTCTCCTCAAACAAAGGAATCGTAAAATCTTAAAAGTTCTTTTTAAGAGTTAGCTCTTCAGAGTCATGCTGGTGTGGTAGAAGGGATGTAATTCTTGTTCAAGTCTTCATTGAGTCCGCTCTTACTCAGATCCTCAGACCGAGGTCATGCTGGTGTATTATCAGGAAGGGCCCCACCTCAGAGTCAACCTCGGGGGTCTCCAGGAACGCTCCTTTCCCCGCCGAACGCCAACAACACCAGGTAGGAGACAGACTCAAGGTACAATCTCATTTATTGAAGAAGCAGGAAGGCTTTTTATAGATAGAAGCAAGAAGGAGGAACTTGGGGTCCCAGCCAATCAGGGCACTGATCACGCGCTGCGGTTAAAGCAAAGCGGACAGCATGTGCTGTCCATGAGCGAGCGAGGAAGTCCCTTGCCTGGCCAAACAACTCCTTTGGCGTCATGGGTGAGAGTTCTCGCCTTGAATTAAAGAGCCCAGGTGCCTTTTGTGTGAGCTTTCCCTACAAGAAGGGATGCAATTCATGGTTTAAGTCTTCCTGAGTCAGTTCAGATCCACAGGTGCCTGGTCCTCTTCTGTCGGTAAATGAATAAGAACATGTTACTTGTTAATAGGGGGTGAAGGAAAGGAAAGACAAAGGAGAAAAATATCAGCTTTGAAACAGGCCATCTGCTGGGTATCACGGTCCTGATCACACTAATGGGGTGCTGGGTATGTAAACAGGAGTTGGAAGGCCACGGCGACTAAGCTGCTTGTGACTGGATGACTTTGTTCTTTACTTCTTGTGTTTTTGCTTCCTGTGATGCATATATTAAGTCTAAAATAAAGGTTATTTTCCAAACCTGAAAAAAAAGAAAAAAGAAAAAAACAGGCCATCTGTTGGTGCCAAGGTTGGAAGCAGGCCCCTGTTACAGCTCCACATCCGTGCCAACACTTAGAGTTGTCAGAATTTTAATTTTAGCTTTTCTGGAGAATGTGCAGTATCCCGTGATTTCAATTTGAATAGACATGATTATTAATAAAGGTGTACACAATTTGCATATCTTCTTTCGTAGATCATATTTTCAGGTTTGATTTGTTGTTGTTATTTTGCAGAACTGGGAATTAAACCTGGGGCCTCCTGCATGCCAGGCAAGTACTCTATCATTGAGCAGCTTTCTCAGAGTCACCCTCCTCACCTTGATTTTTTATTTTGAGACAGGGTCTTACTAAGTTGCCTTCAAACTTTCAATCCTCCTACCTCAGTCTTCTGAGTAGCTGGAATTACAGGTGTGCACCACCACACCCAGCCAAATGTTCAGGTCTTATATCCATTTTCTATTATATATTCTGTTTCTTTCTTATTGACTTACAGGATTTCTTTTTTCTTTTTTTCTTCGTGTTCTAGATGTGAGGCCTTTGTCTGTTTTGTATGTTATATTTACTCTCACCCTGACTTGCCTCTTCACTTTCTTTTTTTTTTTTTTGCGGTACTGGGGATTGAACTCAGGGGCATTCTACCTCCAAGCTACACCAGCGGCCCTATTTTTTATTCTTTATTTTTGAAACCGAGTCTCACTAAGTTGCAGAGTGCCTCACTAGGTAGCTGAAGCTGGTCTCGAACCCGGGTCCTCCGGTCTCAGCCTCCCGAATGCTGGGATTACAAGTGTGCGCCACCACGCCCGGCTGCCTCTTCACTTTCTTAATGATATTTCCATAGACAGAAATTCTCAACTTGAATGCAGTCCAATTTATCAATCTCTTCCTTTATAGCTATGGCTTTTTTCATCTGCTTAAGAATTATTTCCCTAATCAAAGTCATCAATATAACCTATCTTGTCTTTTTTTTTTTTTTCTTTCTTTGTGGTACTGGGGATTGAACCTAGGGGCATTCTACCTCTGAGCTACATCCCCAGCCCTATTTTTCAGTCTTTATTTTGAAAAAGGGTCTCACGAAGTTCCAGAGGGCCTCACTAAGTAGCAGAAGCTGACTGCGAACCCAGATCCTCCAGTCTCAGCCTCCCAAGTACTGGAATTACAAGCATGCACCACCATGCCCAACTCCTATCTTGTCTTACTTAAAGCTATTGGGGCTAGGAGTGTAGCTCAGCTCAAGAAAGCTATTGCTTATCATGTATAAGACTCTGGGTTTAATCCCCACCACACCCAGCTTGTCATTAACTTTTAAGTATATATATATATATATTTTTTTTTTTACCAGTAATCTACATAATTCTTTTGTTACAAATAACTCATCCATATATGTGTGGGTCTGTTTGGGGAGCTCCGATCTTTTCCTTTGGTCTATATTCTTATTTCAATATTACTTTACAATAAAGAAGTATTAATTAGACTTAATTCTTACAGCTTTATAAGTCTTTGAATCTATACTGTAATTTCCCTTATTTAGTTCTTCCTTAATAGTATCTTGGCTTTTCTTGGCACTTTGCATCTCATATAAATTTTAGAATCAGATTGCCAATCTTTTTCTCTCTTTCTCTTTGTCTTTTTTCCTCCCTTGGGGAACTGGGGATTGAATTCAAGGAGGCCCAACCATTGAGCGACATTCCTGCCCTTTTTACTTTTTATTTTGAGACAGGATCTTGCTGAGTTTCCAAGGCTGGCCTCGAACTTGCAATCCTCCTGCCTTAGCCTCGCAAGTAGCTGGGATTACAGGTAAGGACCACTATCCCCGGCATCAATTTTTCTTTTTAAAATCTTGCTGGCATCTCTTTTTACTTAATCAGTTGGATTTGTTTACTTCATTGAATTTTATTTATCTTCACATGGGTCTTTTCTCTTTTTCTGATTTCTATTATTATAATATTTTACAGGTGTTGGTAGCAGAATTGCTAGCTATCAGAGAGCATGGACTGTATTTTATATAATCTTTGAAATGTTAAGCATTTCCTGAAAAAAAGAAGGCTCCTTCAGTTAAGGTTTATAACTAGTAATTACAACAGATTTGTTAGCATAACCGTGCCATCAAGATTGGTGGATCAATCTGGTGTTTCACGGGGACTTCCAAGTCCCAGGAGGAACAGATGGAGCTCTCGATTGCTTCTGCAGAAACAAACTGTGGCAGAGTTCTCAAAACTCCCAGGGGTCTGTCGACATGTTCTCAATGAGCCCAGATTTCTCAAAAATATTTTTAAATGTTGTGTTTTAGATGATAATCTTTAAACATGAGATTAGCATATTCTAAACCTTCTAGATGACCTTTTAAAAAGAAACGAAGTTATGTAATTTCTATGCCCAGAATCACAGTAAGGAAAGCCAGAGTCATGTATAAGTTTCTTGATGATTCCATAGCAGGTGTCACAGATTTGTCAAAAATCTGTAAGCCTCACTTCACCGGGTTGATGTGAAATAGCAACTGGATGGGGCTCTCAATTACATAGTGTCTTCTGTATCAGTACGCTATAGAATCACCTACCAGCTTTAATAATAATTAACATTTACTATTTTTTGGTGTGGTGGTACTGAGGATTTAATCCAGGGGCATTTTACCTCTAAGCTACAGCTGCCAGCCCTACTTTCTTTATTTTGTAAAGTTTGAAACAAAATCTTGCTAAGTTGCCATGTGCTAGCCTCCGTCCTGAAATGCTCCTGTCTCAGCCTCTCAAGTACTGTGATTACAGGCATGCACCACCACACCTGGCTCAGACAGCCTTAAATTTCAGTCAAGAGTAAAGGTGATAAAAGACTCAGAGGCAGGGCTGGGGGTGTGGCTCTGTGATAGAGTGCTTGCCTTAGCATGCCTGAGCGCCTAGCTAGGTTTGATCCCCAGTACTGGGGAAAAAAAAAAAAAAAAAGACATGAAGGCAAAATATGTTTCTATATGTTTTTGTTTTGTTTTTATATTCCACAAACTGGTTAATCTAGACTTGTAGGCTCAATTTAAGTATTGGATTAGGTCAAAAGAAGGCAACAAAAGAAATCTCAATCCAGGAAGATGCTGCAGAGATGTGGATCTAGGAGGCTCTGAGAAGTGGCCTCCTGGGCGAGATCCACCTAACTTCTTGGGTTTTGTTGTTGCCTCTGTTGCTTCCAAGGAGCTCCCAGTGACTTGGCCGTGTAGGCCCTCTAAGAAAGCAAATGCGCCTTCTCATTGTCCTGACCCAAAAGGGGGCTCCGACCCCACAGCAGCTCATTTACAGGGTGGCCTCCTTCTAGGAAAGGAAAGATTTCACCCAGAAAGAAGGAGAGGAACAATCTAAAGAAAGAGGATGCAGCCAGGCATGGTGGTGCATATCTGTGGTTCAAGATCAGCCTCAGCAATGTAGAGAGACTCTTGACAACTAAGTAAGACCCTGTTTCAACAATAAAAAAGGACTGGGGGTATAGCTTGGAGGTAGAAAGCCTCTGGGTTCAATCCCTAGTACCACAGAAAGAAAGAAAGAAAGAAAGAGAGAGAGAGAGAGAGAGAGAGAGAGAGAGAGAGAGAGAGAGAGAAAGAAAGAAAGAAAGAAAGAAAGAAAGAAAGAAGGGAGGGAGGGAGGGAGGGAGGGAGGAAGGAGAGGAGGGAGGGAAAAGAAAAGAAAAGGAGGATCCTTTCCTTACAGGGATCTGAATCAGCAGCACTCGGTAGTCTGGTGGAAGCCTAAGGCGGGCAGAGAGAGCAGCAGTAGAAGCAGTGAATCAGGACAGGCCATGCCCAAGCAGAGGCAGAGTGGTCGAGACAGCTGGCTCCTGAATCCTAGAGCTGCTGTCAGAAGACAGATCCAGCCTGGTCTGACCTTCTTTTCAGGCCTCATGCGGCCTGGTAAGGCTCTTTCTGTTCTCCCCTTCTACCTCCTTAGCTGACTAGGAAGACTCTAATTATCACGTGTGTAAATTAAGAGCTCTCTGGCTATGATATTCTATAATTATACTGAGCACAGTAAAAACTGATTAATTCAGATGGCTTCCTCCAAATTTCTAATTATTCCATTTGGACTAAGCTAAAGTTTATTTTGCTCAGCAAAATTTTATTACACAGAGCTCAAATTAAACAGAGAGGAGGCAGAAGTATTTAAAATATTTAAGGGAACAAAATGTTAATTTAATATGTGAATTTGAAGCTGTTTTATCTATTAAAAGTTTATGAGACCGGAGGATCCGGGTTCGCGGCCAGCCTCAGCTACCTAGTGAGGCACTCCATAACTTAGTGAGACTCGGTTTCAAAATAAAGAATAAAAAATAGGGCTGGGGGTATAGCTCGGAGGTAGAATGCCCCTGAGTTCAATCCCCAGTACCGCAAAAAAAAAAAAAAAAAAAAAAAAGTTTATGACCTGAGGAACTTCAATTAAGTAGAGTGAATAAACAGAGTTAACCTTTTTCTCTTTTTTTCAATATATATATTGACAGATCCTTTCTATGGGCCAGGCTCTTGGTTAAGTACCAAAGCACAGCAACATGGAATCAGTCAAATTGGCATGATGTGTATGTTCATTTAAGAATAAAATAAAACTGCAACATAAGAAACATCTTGGAATGTTGATTTTTGCCACCCTATATATGTCTATATGTATATACATTTACAAATATACATACATACATACATACATATATACATACATAAATACATACATACATACATACATACATACATATATACATTCATACATATATACATACATACATACATACACTTATTACAGGTAGATGGTGATGAAGATAGGAAGGAAGGAAGGAAAGAAAGAAAGAAAGAAAAGTCCTATCCTCAAGCAACTTAGAGAAAGGAAGGGAGAACAATCAAATACATGAACAACTACATCAATGTGATAAATGCTGAGCTCGAGCTGTGTACACGCTGTTAACAGAAGAGGAGAATTTCAGATGCTGTAGGGGTGGAGTCCAGAGGGATGTCCTAGGCACGAAGGATTGAGGCTTAAAGGATAAACCTAAGTGGCCAGATGGAAAAGAGAGGGCAGCCCAGGAACAGTGTCTTCAGCAACTACAGAAAGTTCCCTGGACTGGAGCCCACACCCAGTTGTCATGGGAAAAATTGTCATTTCTTCTAATTCATAGTAGTGATGTTTTATCAACATGTCTCAAACCATGAAATAGTAAATCCAAAACTATTTCTTCTAGGGAAAATATAAGGTTAAGTTCCTTAGAGCCAGGTGTGGTGGTATGCACGTGTAATACCAGTGCTTGGGAGGCTGAGACAGGAAGCTTACAGGTTCAAGGCCAGCCTCAGCAACTTAGTGAGATTCTCAGCAACCTATCAAGACCCTGTTTCAAAATAAGAAATAAAAAGGGCTGGGGGTATAGACCAGAGGTAGGATGCTCCTGGGTTCAATCCCCAGTGCCACAAGAAAAAATATATATATATCCTTTAAGCATAAAGGTCACCATATTTAGGTCAACCAAAGTACCATTTGTGTTATATAGGTTTGTTTGCAAATCTCATTCGTCTCAAAGTTTAAAACCTGCTCTTCCACATAATCCTTTTTCTGCAGAACACTTAGCAGGCAGGTTAAAGATTCCACTGCAGCCCCCTGAAGCAAGATCTGCCTTGTCTACAAGTTTAATGTTTTTCCTATCATATCACCTTTGATGTGTATGCAAGCCAGCCAGAGCTAGCCTTCTCTAAGGATTCCTGACCATAAATTTCTTTGGCTTTCAGCTTCACACAATGATGTGCACTACACTTTTTACAAGCTAATATTATCAGCAGGACACAGTGGCACATGCCTGTAATCCCAGTACTTGGGAGGCTGAGACAGGAGGATTAGGTTCAAGGCAGAGGAGGAACTGGAGTCCTCAGGTCCTGGCATTGGTGAGAGGGCGGGACAGAGGACAACCACCACCCAGGTCCCCACTGGTGCTCACAGGTGGGTCCAGGGCTGTGGAGAAGAGTCTTGTCCTTGGCTGTAAGTCCAAGCTTTACCACTGACCAGCTGTGTGACCTTACACGTGTCCCTTATCTTCTTTCCATTTTTCATCTCTAATTGTGTTAGTCAGCTTTTCGTCACTGTGAGAAAATTAACCTAGAGGAGGGAAGATTTGTTTTGGCTCATGGTTTCAAAGGTTTCAGACTGTGATCACTTGGCTTCACGGTTTCCGGGCCTGAGGTGAGACAGAACAACATGGTGGGAAGGCTGTGCTCCAGCAAATCTGCTCACCTCGGGGCAGCCGGGAAGCAGAGAGAGAGAGAGAGAGGGATAAGATGCGCTTCCCAAAGGTGTGCCCTCAGGGACACACCTCCTTCAACCAGGTCTCACCTCCCACAGTCTCCACCAGCTCCCAGTAACACCATCGGCTATGAGTCCATGGGGGGGGGGTACCCAACGGCCTCGTGATCCAATCCCTTCCCCAAAGCCCCACTGCTGAGCGGGGCTGCACTAGGGACCGAGCCATCGACACGAGCCTCTGGGGACATTCCAGATCAAAGCACAGCGTGCTAATACACAGATTCCATATAGTAGGAGTGGCAGGCCCCAGAGAGCTATTCTGAGATTTCTATGAGTGCTGAAGATTTTCAGCTAAATTAGGAAACAGGAAAAGAAGCAGTATTCGGGAGATGAGGGGGAAGGAGAGGAGTATGTTTGGACCTGATATGTTGGACATGCCCGTGGACACCCATGTACAAATAACCTGTATGCATTGCATATGTTCCCAGGAGGCCAGGAGGGGTAGAGGCCATGGACTTGGAGGCCAGGAGCAGGCCGGTGGCTGCCACAGCCATGAAGATGGGTTCAGAGGACCGAGGATAAGCCTGAATGAGCTAATCTGGGGCAGGTTCTGAGGAGGAGCTGGAGTCTTCAGGTCCTGGCATTGGGACGATCCTGACCAGGAAGGAGATCAAGAAAGAGCAGCAGCAGCAGCAGCAGCAGCAGGAGAAGAAGGAGGAGGAGGAGGAGGAGGAGGAGGAGGAGGAGGAGGAGGAGAGCAGAGTAATGGGAGGTGGAGGAGGGGCTCGTAGCAGGGAGGGGTCAGAGTTAGTGCTCCAAGTATAAACTGAGTCGCAGAACTGGAGCTGAGAGGGGCCCAAGAGGTCTTCCTGACTAATCCCTTATCCATCCCAAGGAAGAGATGGCGATTCGACACGTCCACAGGAGGTGCTTGAGGTCACTGTGCAGTACCATAGCAGGAGGCCCTAATTCCCAGTGCGCAACCAAATTGTATTTTTTGACAAATATTCTAAAATTCAAAATTGTTCCTTCTTAGTGACAAAATTCTAAGATTCAAAGCTGCTCTCTCTTAGTGACTGGACTTTCTCTAAATTTGATGATACTAGTGAGATTTTACTGATGTGTCAGGAGAACTCTTCACCTTTCCATGCATCAAGATGTGGTGTCCCAAAACTTTTCCTCTTACATATATACTATATATATTATATATAACATGTTATATATAATTTATATATATAAATTTATATATATAAATAATTTATATATATTTATAGTATATATAATTTATATATAAATTATATATGTTATATATTATATAATATTTTAAAATATATAATATTTTATTATATGTATTATATATAATTTATATATAAAATTATATATAAATATATGTTATATATATGTTATTATATATGTTATATATATATTTTTTTTATCTACACAGACATACATGGGCCAAGCACCAGTGTAGACTCCTTTCTCTCACATTCTATATCCAACCGGTCATCAAATTCTATCCCTGTTCCTTAAAAGTTCAGAACCTGCTCCATCCCCATTACTACCTTTGTCCTGGTAACATCATCATTCCCTCTCTCTCTCTCTCTCTCTCTCTCTCTCTCTCTCTCTCTCTCTCTCATTGTTTTAATTGAGATATAAGTCACATTCTTTAAAAATGCATCATTCAGTGGTTTTTAGTATATTCACAAACTTGTGCAAATATCACTATCTTACTCCAAAATATTTTCATTAACTCCCCCCAAAGCCTATATTCATACCAGAAGAAACACCCCATATTTTCCTTCCCCTCTCCCTAGCAATCATTACTCTACTTCCTATCTTGATATATTTCTTTATTCTCAGCATTTCATATAAATGGAATCATATATGTTCTTTTGTAACTAGCTTCTTTGACTCAGCATAATATTTTCCAGTTTCATCTATGTTGTAGCACCATTTTTTTAAATGTGATACTAGGAGAGCACTCTAGCACTGAGCTATACTCTCAGTCCTACTTTATTTTTTCTATTTTGAAACAATAGAAACTGTTTCTTAAGTTTCCACACATTGCCTCAAACCTGTGATCCTCCTGTCTCAGTCTCCCAAATACTGGGATTACAGGTGTGTACCGCCCTGCCCAGCTCTTTCTCCATTCTTTTATCTTCTGGTTGTGTTCACTGGCTCCCAACACACCAAGGAGTGAGCCCAGGAGACCCATTACACAGTGGGGTGCCCCCGGGCTGCCCCAGATGCGTCAGAGCAGGGAGTGGAGCGGGCTGAGGTTGGGTGTTTTTCCAGGTGGTTCTATCTGGATAGAATTTTTACCAGCTGAAAGAGAAGGGGCATCTGAAAACAGATTGCTTTAATGCAGGCTGCTTTGTTTATGGAGGAGGGAGCTGAGACTAAAGGATGCACACTCACTCGGTGGCCCTTCCTTCTGCAGCCAGGAGTCAGGTGCGGCTCTCCTGCCCTCTCTTCCAAGACGCCTGTGGAGTTCGAGTGCATTGTCTGCATGGTGAAGTCAGTTCACAAGGCCACAGAAGGGTGAATGTCAGAGGGAAAACATCAAGCTTCAGAGCACAAGGGAAAGCAGCAGGGGCGGCCAGCCCAGGCCTGAGGGCAGACGGGACCTTTAAGACCCAGTGGAAAGTGCTCCCTCCAGAAAGGCCTCCCAGACAAGAGAAGACCCTTAGAAGAGGCAGCTGTGTCTTGTGACAGGCATTAAAGAGAGTTTGGGGGAGGGGACCCAGAAACCGACTTAGGGAGGCAGGAAGAGAAAGGCAAAGCCGTGGGGGAGGCTTCGGAAGGCCACAGCCTGAGCCATCATCTTGGTCCTTGTCCCTTGTCCCTCCTGCTCCTGACCTCGCCTGGGAGCGCCAGCTGCTGGCATCCCGCTGTAATTTTTCAAACCAATTAAGAAGTGCAGCGGGCCCCAGGAGAGAGCGCCGCCTGACGCCTGAGTCAGCAAGCAGAGGCTGGGGCTTTGGGGACACCATCTGAGGGCTGCTCTAATTGATCCCTTCCGAGCAAAAAATCAGAAGTAGCAAGCAGCTCCTCTTCTGAAGTTAAACTGCTGAAGGCGCTCTCTTTGCCTGGCGGTTTTCCACCCAGTGAGCAGCTTCCTTCCCATCCAGGCAGCCTCCTGCAGAGGCTGGAGGAAGCCAGTTACCTTCAGGATGACAATATTGCTCTCTGAGAAACAAAGTCACAAAGACTTCCCCACAAAGACTATCCCCACCTCCAAACTCAGTTACAACAATCTTGTGAAAAGATAGCAGTGGAATAAAATGAGAACAGGAGCCCAGCCTCCCTTTCGGTGGTTCTGGAACCCGTAGACCAAACTAATGTTTGCTAACTGTTAACTTTTCCCCAATTTGTTTGACTTTGTATAGATGTTTTCTCAGTAAAAAGCTCTGGATTTACCTTTGAGCTTGAAATCAGAACAGAAACTTCTGGGCTTCTGGCTGCCCGGTGGGGTCGGGGTGGGAAAATGAAGGCAGAGTATTTCTGTCTTTAGCAGCCACACCCAGCTTTTCTCTCTTCCAAAATGTGAAAGCAGGAGTAATTTTCCTGCTTTTCTATACACACTGGGTAACAGCAAACACATTACTGACATGTTTATGAAAGCGTGAGGCTGAGTACGATGTAACCCATACAAACTTGGGACCCCAAGACGGCCCAGTCATTGCAGGGAGTCACCTTTCAAGAAATTACAGGCTGACATAAAGGAGGCTGAAAGCAACCCAAGTCTGTATTGAGTCCCTTAATGGCACCTTAGAGAACATTTGTTCTTACGATACAAGCCAGTCTCAGCGTGACACATCTGTAATCCCAGCTCTGCAGGAGGCTGAGGCAGGAAGAGCCAAGTTTGAGCCCAACCTGGGCAATTTAGTGAAACCCTGTCTCAAAAAAAAAAGAACCAGGTGCAGTGGCACACACCTACAATCCCAGTACTTGGGAGGCTGAGGCAGGAGGATCACAGGTTGAAGGCTGGCATGCAGTAAAAAGCACAACTCTATTTAAAAAAAAAAAAATAGGAGCCGGGCGTGGTGGCGCACGCTTGTAATCCCAGCATTCGGGAGGCTGAGACTGGAGGATCCGGGTTCTCGGCCAGCCTCAGCTACCTAGTGAGGCACTCTGCAACTTAGTGAGACTCGGTTTCAAATTAAAGAATAAAAAATAGGGCTGGGGGTATAGCTCGGAGGTAGAATGCCTCTGAGTTCAATCCCCAGTACCGCAAAAAAAAAAAAAAAAAATAGGACTGGGGGTGCAGCTCAGAGGTAGAACACCCCTGCATTCAATTCCCAGTACCACAATAATAAAAAAATGAATAAATAGATAAATTTTAAAAAGTTTCTGGGGGTGTAACTCAGTGATAAAGTGCTTTCCTAGAGTGCACAAGCCCTAAGTTCAATCCCTAGCACTGCAAAACAAAACAGAAGAAAAAAAAAAAGACTTAGTTTAAAAAGTCTATTCTTGAATCTCTTCCCCATTATAGCTTCCTAAAGACCCTGCCTCTCACACCCTCAATCAGCTGAGACTCAGCCAACCCGGCTCCCATCTCCTCCTCCTTTCTTTCCTTATATCTTTATTTTATCCATCATTTAGCCTTTCTAGATGCTGAGTTGTCTTCTTTTACTTCCCTAGCACCTGGATTCTGCACAGATATAAATCCCAGGGATTAGGAATTGATGTAGCATGAAAGTGAGAGCTGAAGGAAGAAGAGGGCGGAAGGAAGAAGGAAGGGAGGGAGGGGAAACATGGCCAATACACCAGCCCAAGGACAGTCTCCTCTGCCCCTGAGCCAGCCTGGGGTGCAGATTGGAGATTCCACACCCTAGTCTACTTCCAGTGGGTGGATGAGTGGCAATGGAATCACTTTGATCCACGTGTGTACCTGCACCTGTGTATCTGTGTGTGTGTGTGTGTGTGTGTGTGTGTGTACAATTTCGCATTCCTCCCTCGTTTGATCCTGTGGTCCTCTGCCAAGAGGGGGTGCACGTTTACTGTACCTCCGAGCAGGCTTTGCACCAGCCCCATGCCCCTCTCTGCCCTTTCTCCTTCAGATTGATCAAGATCCTTCCAAGGCCAACATTTCTTTGCAGTCCTGGAAGCAGAGGTTCTGCTTAAAGATTTCTCCCACCCTCCAGCCTGCAGGGTCTTGTGTGCAGTGAGCTGAGGGAATGTGGCCGTCACTGTGTTGTGTCCTTCACAGGGTCCTTCAGGCACTGGCCAGTCCATGCTGCAGCAACCAGAGCCAGCCCAGAGACAGCTGCGGGCATGGAATCTGAGCAGGCTGGGGGTGCCGGTGGCTTGGTGCCACCCACACCAGGGCCTGTGAGACATCAGAGAAGAGGCTAAGGGATCAAAGTGATTCCATGGCCACCCATCCACCCACTGGAAGTAGACTAGGATGTGGAATCTCCAATCTGCACCTCAGGCTGCCTCAGGGGCAGAGGGACCGTCCTTGGTGTATTGGCCATGTTTCCCCTCCCTTCCTTCCTCCCTCCCTCCCTCCCTCCCTCCCTCCTTCCTTCTTTTCTCCTCCTTCTCCTTCTCCTCTTTCTTCTTCACCTTCACCTTTTTCCTCCTCCTCTTCTTTTTCTTCTTTCTTGGACTGAACCCAGAGACATTCTACCTCTGAGATACACCCCCAGCCCTTTTTACTTTTATTTTGAAACAGGATGTTTATATGTTTCAGGGTCTCACTAAGTTGCAGAGGCTGGTCTCCAACCTAGGATCCTCCTATCTGAGCCTCCCAAGTGCTGGGATTACAGGCATGTGCCACTGAGCTCAGCTTTGGCTATGTTTCTAACTTCTATAAACTTGTTGCTTTCACATGTAAGTTGCAAGTGTCTGCTGGACATGGGTCTGGACAACCCAGTCATATACCTGAGTCACCTAGCCTTGCCCTCCTGCCTCCCTTAACATCTTCCCATCTCAGGACGGTTCCCAACCTGGGGGGGGGGGGCGTGCTTTTCAAGTACAAACCAACCCACCACCTCCTTTATTAGGCTCTCACACTCTGAGTCACTATCCACCCACCCTCAACACCAGGATACCAGACCACCAGGGATAGTCCTAAGCCCTCCAGAGCCTGCTGAAACTTCATTCCGGCCAGCCCTAAGCCTGCTCACCCTGCCTTGCCTGTTTCTTCCATCAGAAACCACGGTAAAGGCTCTTGTCCACAGCCCCCCCCCTCCTGATGACCCTGGTGGTTTCCTATTGGCCCCTCCTGTGAGTACCAAACTTTCAATTGCCTCCATTGTCTCCTGATCGGTTGTCCTTTCTGAATCTCAAATTTTCTAGCAGTACATTTTATTTTATTATTTTATTGTGGCATAAGGTAGTTGAACCCATGGGTGCTCTCCTACTGAGTTGTACCCCCAGCCTTTTTAATTTTATTTTTCTTTTTAAACAGAGTCTCCTTAACTTATTGCACTGGCCTCAAATTTTCGATCCTCCTGTCTTAGCCTCCCAAGTACTTGGTTTACAGGCATGCGCAACCATACCTGGCTCAGCACATAATATTTTAGAATAATAGTAATGAACAGGGTGTTTTAGCTCAGGCTAGCATGACCTGCCACAAATCAGCTTTTGGCTGGTTCCACCAGGTGGTAGACAGTCTGGGGAGACAGTGCCACCTGCTGGCAAGCACTTGAGCTTGAACCACAACTGCTGTCTGTTGAATTTGCTGGGTGTTGTTGGTGAATTCCAACATTAAATTGTGGAACTAAAAAACCCAAGTTTTCTTTTTCTTTTTTTTTTTTTAATTGGTGCATTGTAGTCATATATCTTTGTTAGGTACAAGCTGGTAAAGGCATCCATGCACACATCTCTCATTTAACCCTTCCCCAATTCCCGCCCCACTCCCTTCCCCTCCTTCCTTCTCAGGTTCAGTTTAGTGATTGACTTTGATGTGTTTGTGAAAGTACATCAAGTGTATTAGTGTGTTCCCCCTGCCCCATCACCTTCAGTTAAGTCATCTTCTTTGCTCATCTAAGGTTTCTTCTTCTCTGTCTAGAGTCCCTCTTATGTCCCACTTTCTCCCTAACTTCCGCATATTAGGGAGAGCATACGATTTTTTACTTTTTGTGACTTACTAATCTCACTTAGCATAGTGAAAAACCCAAGTTTTTGCAAGCATGTTGACACGTATAATTCAAGTACTTGGTAGGCTGAGACAGGAGGATCACAGGCTTGAGCTCAGCCTTAGAAACTTAGTGAGGCCCTGTTTCGAAATTAAAAAATAAATAAATAAATAAAAAGGCCTGAGGGTGTATCTCAGAGGTAGAATGCACTTGGGTTCAATCCCCGGTACCACAAAACAAACAAACAAACCATAAACATCCAAAAAGCTTAATAAATTCCAAGTAAGACAAACTCAACAGACACACACCAAGACACATTATAATCAGCCTGTCAAAAGATAAAGACAGCAGGCATGCTGGCACAGGCCTATAATCCCAGTACTCGAGAGGCTGAGACAGGAGGATCACAAATTTGAGGCCAGCCTCAGAAACTTAGTGAGACCTTGTTTCAAAATAAAAAATAAACAGGTTTGAGATGGAGCTCAGAGGTATAATGCCCCTGGGTTCAATCCCCATTACTCCCCCCAAAGCAAAAAAAAAAAAAAAAAAAAGACAAAGAGAATCTTGAAAGCAACAGAAAGAATCATCTCATTACTTACAAGGAATCTCTGATAAGATTGTAAGCAGATTACTTGTTGTGTGTGTGTGTGTGTGTGTGTGTGTGTGTGAGAGAGAGAGAGAGAGAGAGAGAGAGAGAGAGAGAGAGAGAGAGACAGAGACAGAGAGAGACAGAGAGAGAGAGAGAGAGAGAGAGAGACAGCCTGGGGATTGAACCCAGGGGCACTCTACCTCCAAGCTATACCCCCATTCCTTTTTTTTTATTTTTAAAATAGGGTCTTGCTAAGTTGTTGAGGCTGGCCTCAAACCTGTGGTCCTCCTGTCTCAGCCTCCCAAGTACTGGGATTACAGGTGTGTTCCACCACACCTGGCAATAAGCAGTTTCCTTATCAAAAAACTTAGTGGGCAGAAGACAGTGGGTTGGTACATTCAGAACACTAAAGGAAATAACTGTCAACCAAGACTTCTATATCTGGCAAAACTGTGTTTCAAAACAGAGGGAGAATTAGGACAGAGAAGGTCCAGTGGTATCTGACAATGTCCTAATTTCTCTCTCCATTTTGGTGGAAATGAAAAAATCACTAAACAGTAACTCAAAGCTATATGAAAAATAAGACTCATGGTAAAAGTAAAGACATAGGCAATTAATAAAATGATACAAGCTGGATCTGGGTATAATGGCACAGGAGGATAACAGGTTCAAAGTCAGCCTCAGCAACTCAGTTAGGCTTGCATCAACTTAGCGAGACCTTGTTCCAAAAAAAAAAAAAAAAAATAGGGCTGGGGGTGTAGCTCAGACTGGGTTCAATCCTCAGCACCATACCAAAATATAAAAAATAAAATAAAAAAGGCTAGTGGGTATCTTGGAGGTAGAACATTCCTGGTTTCAATCCCTAGTACCAAAGAATTCAAAATTATATAATTATAATTTTATTTTATAATTCCAATCTTTGCTACATTATTTAAGAGACCAATTTATTAAGAAAAACAATCATTTGTTTATGTTTCTGGTCACATAACACAGAAGGATAACATTGTGTGATAACTTGAAAAGCATTTGAGACCAAGGTGTATAGGAGCAGGATACATGTGTGTTATTGAAGTCAAGTTCATATAAATTCAAACTACAGCGTTAACGTCGGAATGCTCAGTTTTACACAATGAACGAGGGTCTAGAGACAGGCAGCGATGAAGATTGCACAACAATGTGAATGTACTTAACGCCACTGTACACTTAAAATGGTTAAAAAGTAATTTTCGGTTTTTTTCTTTTTTGGGGGGTACTGGGAATTGAACCCAAAGACATTCTACCTCTGAGAGTTACACCCCCAGCCCTGTTTTTTGTTAGTTTTTGAAACAGGGTCATGGTAAGTTGCAAAGAGTCTCGCTATGCTGCTGAAGCTGGCCTCCAACCTGTAATCCTCCTGTACAAGAGTGGATTTTATATTATGTATATATAGCCTCAATTTTTTTTAATTTTTATTTATTTTTTTATTGTAATAATTCATGCTTTGTATGTATATATCTTTGTTAGGTACAAATTGATAAAGACAAATGTGCACACATTTCTCATCTGACCCCTTCCCCAATTCCCACCCGCTCCCTCGCCCTCCCTCCCTCTCAAGTTCAGTTCAGTGGGTGACCTTGATATGATTGTGTAAGTACATCATGAGCCTTAGGATGCCCTCCCCCCGCTCCCCGTCCATCCCCTTCGGTTAAATCACCTTTTTGTTTATCGAGGGTCTCAGTACTTGGGAGGCAGAGACAGGAGTATCACAGGGTCGAGACCAACCTCAGCAACTTAGTGACGCTCTCAGCAATTTAGCAAGACTCTGTTTCTAAATAAAAAATAAAATAAGGGCTGGGGGTGTAGCTCAGAGGTAGGATGGCCCTGGGTTCAATCCCAAGTACCAAAAATAAATAAAATATTTTTTAAAAGAATAATCTCTCTCTCTCCTTCTCTATCTTTCTCTCCTTTTATCACTCTCACCCCTTCTCTGTTTCTCTCTCCTTCTCGCTGTCTCTCTTTTTCTCTGTCTCTGTCTCTCTCCCCTTCTCTCTCAGTCTCTCTCTTCTCTCTCTCTTTCACCATCCCTCTGTCTCTCTCCTTTTCTCTCTCTGCCTCCTCCTCCTTATTCTCCTCTCCCTCTGCCTCCCTCCCTATCCTCCTCCTCCTTCCTCTCTCTCTGCCTTCCTCCTCCTCTTCCTCTTTCCCTCCCCCTTCTCACTCTCCATCTTCCTCTCCCCCCTCATTCATATCCTCTCTCTCTCTCTCTCTCTCTCTCTCTCTCTCTCTCTCTCTCTCTCTCTCTCATCTCCAGTGAAGGCATACACACCACCAGCTGCTGCTCTAGATCTTATGGAGCCTTGCAAACTAAAATTTGGGTTATGATTACATATAGTATAACAGGCAAGACATTCCCACTTACCTTGGTGTTCGCAAAGCCCTCACCCTTTTGGATATAAATGGTTAAGCAGGGAGAAGTCTCTGACTTCACCTCAGGACCTGGATACAGGCCAGAGGGCAAGGAGAGGAGGGAGGGGTGACAGGACAGAGGGAGGGAGGAAGAGAAAAGGAAAAAGGGATGGAGGTCAAAAAGACATTCAGAGGGTGCTGTGGAGTGAATATGCGTGCCCCCCTACCCCACCCTCCGAAAGTTCATGCATTGAAACTAACCCGCACTGTGTTGATACTTAGAGGTGGGAACTTCAGAAGGTGATTAAGTCACAGGATGGAACATGTATGAAAAGGATTAATTTCCTTATGCAAGGGACCCCAGAGAATTGTCCCACCCCTCTGTGAGAAAATACTATCTATGACCTAGGAATCAGGACCTTGGAGACACTAAATCTGTCAGCACCTTGATTTTATACTCTCCAGCTACCAGAACTATAAGCAACAGAATTTTGTTGTTTATAAGCCACCTAGTCTATGGTGTTTTGTTTTAGTAGCCCAAACAGACCAAGACAAAAGAAGAGAGAAGCCATTCCCTGTGAAATAAGTAGCAACAAATCTTTGGCAGAAATATTAAAAGCAGATTTCTCTACAACACTACAGGTGAGGATTCTTCTTAAATTTGAAGCAGGCATATAAGCAAAGAAAGGAGCTTCCTGCAAATAGTAATAAGTGCCCTGACACAGTAAGGGCACAACATTCATTAATACATTGGACACTGAAAACAGAATCTCTAAATGTCTTTTCTTTCTGAAGTCCCAGGCAGGCATTCTGTTACCATAGAAAATGGGCCGAGACTCCACTTCACACTCCCCACCTTTGAGTTCACTTGGCTGAGTTAAAAGGGTTTCACCTTCTTGACTGTCATCTAAATACTGAACATATTCCCATTCTATCCTCCACCCCAATCCAGCCGGGTCCAGAGAAACTGTTCTGAGCTAAGCAGGCCTCTAGGCCCCCTGCCAGCATCTGCTCAGGGGTCGGTGTGTGACTTCACTGCAGGGGGCTTGAGGAACAGAGCCAAAGGGGACAGCTGGAAACGGAACCTTGGGACAGTTGGAAATGCACGTTCTGGCAGATACCCCTGTCATCATCCCTCGCAGACCAGTGGCCCTTGAAGTTTTCGGCCTTAAGCCCTTTATTATCCACGTTGTTGCTGCTGCTGTCATTGAAGACCCCAGGGACCTTTCATTATGTGGCTTCTAGCTATTGATATTTGCCATATTAGCAACTGCAGATTATTTAAATATATATTTATTAATTCCTGTAAAAATAGCAGCATTAGATGTTATACTGAAGCACTTCTTTAATAAAAATGGCATTTTCTAAAATAAAAAAGTAAGAAGGATAGTAATATTTCATATATTTTACAAATCTAATGACTGGCTTTAAAAAAAAAATAGCTGGCGTCTCGTATCTACTTCTGCATTCAGTCAGTTGTGATATGCATTCTGTTTAAATGATATGGAGAAAACCCAGCCTTACATGGATATATAGTTGGAAAAAGAAAGTATTTTAATAAAATTTTCAAATAATTATAGACATTGTTCTTTAATATGACATTAAAACTCTACTGATTTCAGGGTTTTTCTGTATGTTTGAGGGGGAGGGTTCTGGGGCAGTTCTACCTCTGAACTACATCCCCAGCCATTTTTTTTTTTTTTTTTTTTTTGAGACAGTCTCGCTAAGTTGCTGAGGCTGTCCCTAAACCTGCAGTCTTCCTGTCTCAACCTCCCAAGTACTAGGATTACAGGTGTGCCCCACCACACTTGGCTGGATCCAGTTTTTGAAGATAGTTACAGGTGGAATCTTATCAGTGGGCTTCTCATACTCTATACATTATAGTTTGTTGATCTTGTACTTTTTGTGGGTTTCTCACTGTGCATGATTTTGTAACATCATGCACTGATGATTTGGAAAAGACAGCTCATTGAAAAATGTAGATCTTCCAAATGTTAACATCTTTCATTACACAATATCAAAAATCACATCTGCCTTACGTTAATGTCATCACAAGAGTCTTTGAATAGTGGGAAGCTATCAAGCTGGGGTGTATACAAGTATTCCAAAATTCCCACTCTTCCTTCAAAGTTCATTTTTTAACACCAGCAACGCATTCTTTCAGTTGTTTTCATTGGAGTCAGAGGCTCTACTTGGATTATTTTCAAGAAAATGTCAACCAAATGCCCAACTTGGAATAATCATAGTTAATCTGTCATTCTTGTAAATGAAAATGTGTTTCATGAAAAAGCAGCTGGTTCAACTCACAACTCAATCATCCAAGTGCTTTTCCTCAGGCAACAACCAGAGTTTAGTAGTAGAAGTGTTTTATAGGAGCCGGGTGTGGTGGCGCACGCTTGTAATCCCAGCATTCGGGAGGCTGAGACCGGAGGATCCGGGTTCGCGGCCAGCCTCAGCTACCTAGTGAGGCACTCCGCAACTTAGTGAGACTCGGTTTCAAAATAAAGAATAAAAAATAGGGCTCGGGGTATAGCTCGGAGGTAGAATGCCTCTGAGTTCAATCCCCAGTACCGCAAAAAAAAAAAAAAAAAAGAAGTGTTTTATATGATCACATGCGGTGGCACAGGCCTGTAATCCTGGTACTTAGGAGGCTGAGACAGGACGATCACAGGTTCGAGGCCATCCTTAGGAACTTAGCAAGACTCTCAGCAATGTTGCTAGACCTTGTTTCAAAAAAACAAAATAAAATAAAAAGGGCTGGGGGCTGTAGCTCAGAGGTAGACTGCCCTGGTTCAATCACCAGTACAAAAAAAAGTGCTTTTATGTACTTCCTGTTTTGTCACACATATAAAAAACATGTATACTCAAGGGTTAAGATTTGATAAAATTAATAATTGGTATTGGTTTGTCTCGGATAATTTTAAGTAACACTAACATAGTTTTAATATGTCCCTATTGTTGTTTTTTTTTTTAAGTTCTGGGGATTGAACCCAGGGGCACTGTACCCCTGGGCTACACACCCAGCCCTTTTTATTTCTTATTTTAAGACATTGTCTCACTAGGTTGCCCAGGCTGGCCTCAAACTTGCTACCTTCTTGCCTCAGCCTCCCCAGTTGCTGGGATTGCAGGCCCCATTGCTTCTGCAACATCAGTGCTAATGTCTGCAATGAACAAGGCAAATGATGGATTAGCACTGCTATGGAAATAGTAACCTTAAGAACTTTCTCTCCTCCTCCAAAAGAGTCTCTGGAATCTTTGGGAGTTCCTAGATCCTACATCCAGAACTTGTATTCCATCCTGTAATCATTACTAACGCCGCACACACTTTAGCCTGAAGAGGGCGCTCCAGGCTCTCTCCCTCTTCCCGTCCCCTTCCTCCTTGCCCTCCCTTACCCCAACTTGGGCAAAAAGAGACCAGTATGGAAGACCCAAAGACTTCTTAGTTTTGGAGGTCAAACTGCCCTTGCACCTGAGGCTAATAAACTTTTGTTCACTCAGTTATTTATATGACCTGTCCCTCTACATTAGGCTCCTTACAGAACCACATTTCCTTTACTGTTCCATTTACCCCAGGTCTAGCGTCTCCTTCTGAGGGTTCTATATATAAAGCATCCAAATGGGGCTCTCTGCACCGGGAGAGACGTGACTCCGATGAGAACACTGCAGCACCTGCTGCTTCTCTTTGCCGCCCAGCGTCCCTACTGAGCACGATTCCCACGCAGTGCAGCCCCGGGGCTCTTCCAGAGTGCTGGCCTGCTAGAGCTCTGCTCAGACCCGCTCCCTCACCCCCGGGCCACGCCATCTGTCTCCTGTGCATGGAGCAGGACAGCCAAGGCCACGTCGAGAACTTATACGCCCACACTCAGCCGCCTTCCTTCACACCATAGCCGCCCGTCCCCCACCAGCCGGGACCCCTGCGTCTCTTCCTTCTTCACCCCTGGGCTCAGCTGGGCTCTGCAGCTCAGCTTCAGGCATCGCTGGGAGCACGAGGTGCCCGACTGAAGAACCTGACCGGAAACCGGGAATGGCTTTGTGCCCCCAGCTGCTATTTTTCCCCTTCTGCCTTTCCTATTCCCATTATTTTTCCCTGTTTTTGTTTTTTTAATCAACACTATTATTTTTTGTGGGGGTTTTGTTGTTGTTTGTTTTTGTTTTTGTTTGTTTGGTACTGGTGATTGAACCCAAAGGCATTCTACCTCCAAGCTACACTCTCAGCCCTTTTTGTTTTTTGTTTTAAAACAGGGTCTCACTAGGTTGCTGAGAGTCTCACTACACTGCTGAGGCTGTCCTCAAAATGTGGATCCTCCTCTCTCAGCCTTCCAAGTACTGAGCTTACAAAGGTTTGAGCCAACACGCCCGCTTATTGTTTTACATAGGTGTTGGGACTATCGTTCCCTGTATATTGATTGTCTTTTGGTTTTATTATAAGTTTTTTCCATGAAGACATGTTCAACTTTGATGTGGGTAAATTCACTACTAGGCTTTGTAGATAAATTCATGTGCGGCTTTTGTTTTTTTGTTTCTTGCTTAAGTCAAGTTTTTTCCAATGAAAGATCTTTTTTCTCTCCTACATTTTCTTCTAGTTCCTTTAGGTTTCAACTTTACGTTAATTTTTTGTTTGTTTGTTTGTTTGTTTTCCTGTACTGGGGATGGAATCCAGGGGCATTCTACCTTCGGGCTACACCCCCAGCCCTATTTTTTATTCTTTATTTTGAAACAGGGTCTCACTAAGTTGCAGAGGGCCTCACTAAGTAGCTGAGGCTGGCCGAGAACCTGGATCCTCCTGTCTCAGCCTCCCAAGTACTGGGATTATAAGTGTGTGCCACCACACCCAGCTAAATTTTTTAATCTATCTGGAATTTACTTTGAGAATTTGAATCAAGGGAAAGACTCCTTGCCCCCACCCAGATAGCCAACTAGTTCTATTTTTCCCACTGAATTTTTTTGGGGGGACTAGGGATTGAACCCAAGAGTGTTCTACCTCCGGGCTATACTTCCAGCTCTATTTTATTTTATTTTTTGTTGTTGTTTTGAAACAGGGTCTCGCTAGGTTGCTGAAAGTCTCACTCTGTTGCTAAGACTGGCTTCGAACCTGTGATCCTCCTGACTTAGCCTCCCAAGTACTGGGATTACAGTCATGTGCCACCAGGTCCAGCTTCCCCATTGGATTTAAATGCTAACTGGATTTAAAGGTGATAACATACCATTCTGTGTTCTTTTAGGTGATCAGTCAGGTGCGGCCAAAAGAGGAGATACCAGAGAAGCTCAGCACAACAATAAATAATTTGGGAGGCTGAGACAAGACCCTGTTTCAAAATAAAAAATAAAAAGGATGTAGCTCAGTGGTAGAATGCTCCTGGGTTTAATCCCCAGGACTACTACTACTACTACTAATGCCAGTGATAAACACTGACAGATCCTAGAGACAGGCGGTATGGTACCCCACTTACAGCCACATGGGGAGGCGAGGTCTCAGGGTGGTCAGAGGCAGAGGGACAGCAGTGAGGCTAGAGCTTACCTGGGGTTTCCAGGAAGGGCAAGGCAGGGTAGGGTGAACAGCTAGGACTGGCTAGTGGGACTAACTGGGGGGCTCTGGGCTGGAGAGGTGGTATCTTTTGCCGGCACCTGGCCCTGGGATGATCAAGGCAGAGGTGCATGGACCAGACAGAGGAGGATGCCTCTGGATAGGTCAGTTTCGTTGAAGAGGCAAGCTCTCAGCTGAGCCCTTTCTATGGCTAAGAGGTGAGCCCTAGGAGAGGCGGTTTGGATAAGTGTTCCCCACAAGCCCATGTGTTCAAAGTTTGGTCCCCATCCCGCAGGGCTACCGGAAACGGTGGAACCTTTGAGAGGGAGTGGCACGCCCTCCAAGGGGATACTGGAATCCTAGCCCCTCCCTCCTCCTCTCTTTCCCTCCTGGCTGCCCTGACCAGCGTTCACCACCACAGGGCGCTGCCTCATCGCAGGCCCAGAAGCAATGGGGAAGACAAATTGTGCACTGAAACCTCCAAAACTTTAACCCAAAAAATCTTTCCTCTTTATATGCCGATTATTTCAGGTATTTGCTACAGTAATGGAAAACTGACTAACACAGGCTATCTCAAGCCAGAAAAATATTTTAAGATGTCAAAACTCTATAATACACACACACACAAATATATATATTTTAATATGAGCTTAAATATATATATTAATATGAGTTTAAATATATATTTTAATATGAGTTTAAAATATATATATATTTTAATATATATTTTTAATATGAGTTTAAAAATATTTTAATATGAGCTGGGAGTGGTAGTGCATGCTTATAGTCCCAGTACTTGGGAGGCTGAGACAGGAGGATCACAGGTTAGAGGCCAGCTTCAGCAACTTAGTGAGACACTGTCAAAATTAAAAATAAAAATGAGGTTTAGGGCATATCCTGGAGGTAGAATGTCCCTGAGTTCATTCCTAGTACCACAAAGAAAGAAAGAAAGAAAAAAATGACCTTTGGGCTATGTATATAGGTACATATGAAATGTAAATGAATTTTGTATTTAGACTTGGGTCACATCCCAAGATGTCTCATTATGTGTATGCAGATATTCCAAAATCTGAAATAATCTGAAGTCTGAGTCACTTCTGGTCCCAAGCATTTTATTTTATTTTATTTTGCAGTACTGGGGATGGAACCCAGGGACATTCTACCTCTGAGCTACACTCTCAGCCTATTTTTTATTCTTTATTTTGAAACAGGGTCTCACTAAGTTGCAGAGAGCCTCTCTAGGTAGCTGAGGCTGGCCACGAACCTGCGATCCTCTGGTCTCAGACTCCCAAGTACTGGGATTACAAGCATGCACCACCACACTCGGCTCCTGGCTCTGATTTGGTTCCCTGGAAAGCAGATGTGATATCTGTGCATGCATACTTGTCTTTAGGTACCTTTTAAATTTTATTTTGTTTTACCAGGATGTGGTGGCACACACCTATAATCCCAGTACTTGGGAGGCTGAGCTAGGAGGATCACAGGTCTGAGGCCAGCTTCAGCAACTTAGCAAGACCATGTTTCAAAACAAAAAAATAAGAGCCAGGCATGGTGGCACATGCTTGTAATCCCGAATTCGGGAGGCTGAGACCGGAGGATCCAGGTTCGTGGCCAGCCTCAGCTACCTAGTGAGACACTCCGCAACTTAGTGAGACCCGGTTTCAAAATAAAGAATAAAAAGTAGGGCTGGGAGCCGGGCGTGGTGGCGCACGCTTGTAATCCCAGCATTCGGGAGGCTGAGACCGGAGGATCCGGGGTCTCGGACAGCCTCAGCTACCTAGTGAGGCACGCCACAACTTAGTGAGACCCGGTTTCAAAATAAAGAATAAAAAAATAGGGCTGGGGGTACAGCTCAGAGGTAGAACGCCCCTGAGTTCAATCCCTAGCACCACAAAAAAAAAAAAAAAAAAATAGGGCTGGGGGTATAGCTTGGAGGTAGAACGCCCCTGAGTTCAATCCCTAGTACCGCCAAAAAAAATAAAAAATAAAAATAAAAATAAATAAATAAATAAATAAATAAAAATAAAACAAGGTTGGGGGTGTAGCTCAGAAGTAGAATGCCCCTGGGTTCAATCCCTAGTATAAAAAAAGTTTTTTATTTTATTTTAGGTATAATTAATAGGCTTTATTTTTAGAGTTTTAGACGTAGTACAGGTTTAATGGTTCTCACAGAGTCCCCTACATCCACGTGTCCCCCCACTCCATCCGCTCACACTGCTTCCTCTATTAACATCTTGTGTTAACGTGGTACATTTGTTGCAACTGATGAAATTTCATTGTCACATTATTATTCCTTAAATTCCATAGTTTACATTAGGGTTCCCTCTTGATGACGAACACTCTGTGGGTTTGGACAAAAATATAATGACATGTATCCACCATTGATAGTTTCCCTGCCCTAAACATCCTTTGTACTCTGCTTATTCATCCCTCCCTTCTCCAAGCCCTTGGCAACCACTGACCTTTCTATTTCCTCCATCATTTTGCCTTTTCCAGAATGTCAGAGAATTGGAATCGTATAGTACATAGGCTTTTCAGATTTCTTTCTTTCACTTAGTTTCTTTCACACATGGAAGTTTCCTACATTTTTTCATGGCTTGATAGCTCATTTATTTCCATTGCTGAGTAATATTCCATTGTTGGGGGGTGCCACAGTTTATTTATTCATTTACCTATTGAGTGACATCTTGGTTCATTACAGTTTCATCTTAAAGTTAATTTTTAACTATATAATTCAACTATACATACCTGTTTATCATTCAAACATATATATATATATATATATATATATATATATATATATATATATATATATATATGCATTTGAAAGGAAAAGTAAGCCGGGTGTGGTGGCGCACGCTTGTAATCCCAGCATTCGGGAGGCTGAGACCGGAGGATCCGGGTTCACGGCCAGCCTCAGCTACCTAGTGAGGCACTCCGCAACTTAGCGAGACCCGGATTCAAAATAAAGAATAAAAAATAGGGCTGGGGGTGTAGCTCGGAGGTAGAAGGCCCCTGAGTTCAATCCCCAGTACCGAGAAAAAAAAAAAAAAAAAGAAAGAAAGAAAAAGTAAAGCAATATAGATAAACTTGCTTCTTCCAAGTTTACCACATTCCCCATGTGTATCTTTCCAGGCCTTTCCTAAGTGTTTATAGACTTTCATGTACAGAGTGCATTTACTATCTATTGCTGTATAATGAATTAGCCCAAATTTAGTGTTTTTAAATGACAGTAAACATTTACTATTTTAGTTTCTGAGGGCTAGGAACTTTGGAAGTGTTTTATTAGGGTGATTCTGCCTCCGTTTCTCATGAAGTTGCAGCGGTGGTGTTGGCCAGAGCTACGGTCATCTGCGATCCACTTCCCAGTAGCATTTCCACTGTGAACTCGAGATTGGCACGTTAATGTGGGCCACTCCACAGGCTGCTCAAATGTTCTCACGACAAGGTGGCGGCATCTGCAGAGCAGGAGAGGGTGGGGTGAACCCTCAGTGTCTCTGTGTCACTTCTACAATCTCCTTTCAGTTACATGGGTCATGGAAGGGTGTGGACATTAGGAAGTAAGAACCCTGTGGACTGCCTTGGAGACAGACCGCCACATAGAGAAATCCATGGACTTGTTTATGGAGAACTTTATATTTGTTTTTTTTTGTTTTGGTTTTTTTTGTGGTACTGGGGGTTGAACTTAGGGGCATTCTATCTCCGAGCTATACCCCCAGCCCTATTTTTTATTCTTTATTTTGAAACTGGGTCTCACTAAGTTGTGGAGGGCCTCACTAGGTAGCTGAGGCTGGCCTCGAACCCGGATCCTCCGGTCTCAGCCTCCCAAATGCTGGGATTACAAGCGTGTGCCACCACTCCCGGCTTGGAGAACTTTATATTTGGATGAAAGAAAAATTACAAATCTCTATCATTTTAAGCTTTACTGCTACACACAAAGTACGCCATATAAAAACATATCCCATGCCACTTTGAATTGATCTGTGTTGAGGAACATTGTGTGTGTGTGTGTGTGTGGATGTGTGCGCGCGCACGGTACTGGGGATTGAACCCAGGGACATTCTACCTCTGAGCTACACCCCTAGTCCTATTTTTTATTCTTTATTTTGAAACAGGGTCTCACTAAGTTGCAGAAGCCTCACTAAGTAACTGAGGCTGGCCCTGAACTTGGATCCTCCCATCTCAGCCTCCCAAGTACTGGGATTAAAAGCGTGTGCCACCACACCTGGCTATTAAGGAACATTTAACCATCATAATAATGGAATAATAAAACGATAAACTATTAATGTATAATGTGAGAATTTAAACTTTGTGAGAATTAATCTGTCCATGCTTGGATATAGGAAGATTGTGGTAATGCTCCCAGTACTTGCTCCAATTTGCTGAATCAAGTAATTGTGACAAGACTATGGGAAGAAGGAAAAAGAAATGTACTGGGTTGCTAGCAAATGAGAGAAACCAGCAACCTAAGCATTCCGGAAGGAGCCCTGAGTTCTCCCCAACAGGAGAATTCAGTCCCTTTTAAGAGTTAGCTCTTGCCGGGCGTGGTGGCACATGCTTGTAATCCCAGCATTTGGGAGGCTGAGACTGGAGGATCCGGGTTCGCGGCCAGCCTCAGCTACCTAGTGAGGACCTCTGCAACTTAGGGAGACCCTGTTTCAAAATAAAGAATAAAAAAATAGGGCTGGGGGTATAGCTCAGAGGTAGAATGTCCCTGAGTTCAATCCCCAGTACCGGAAAAAAAAAAAAAAGAGTTAGCTCTTCAGGGTCCTGCTGGTGTCTTATCAGAAGCGACACAATTCACAATTCCCATCCAAGTCTTCCTTGAGTCGGTTCTTACTCAGATCCTCAGGGCGACGTCATGCTGGTGTGTTTGTCAGAAGGGATATGGTTCATGTTCAAGTCTTCCTTGAGTCAGTTCTTATGCTGAAAGGCACGGGGGAAGACAAAATAGCAAAAGGGTCAACTTTAAAACAGGTCATCTGTTAGTTGCCAGGGTCAGAAGCAGGCCCTCACTACAATTGCAGGAATAATTAACTTTCAGAAATCTAAAATCTTCAGTACTTGGAAGGCTGAGATGAGAGGATCAAGGTCCAAGAGCCTCAGTGATGTAGCAAGACTCTCAGCAACCTAGCGAGACCCTGTTTCAAAATAAAGAATAAAAAATAGGGCTGGGAGTATACTTCAGAGGTAGAATGCTCCAGGGTTCAATCTCCAGTACCATAAAATAAAATACAGTAAAATTAAATAAGATACAATAAAATCTCACAAGAATGCCTGACATTTATCCCCATGTTGGATATATGATGGAAAGCATATACTTATAGAAAAGTGGTCAATTTTTAAAATTTTTCCTTTGAAACAAATCCCACTCGCCCACACTCTGATTCATTTTGGACCTGGTCTTACACATTGTGACCCGGAGCCTTTAGGTTTCTGCTTATTTACAAACAGATGTTTGCCCTATAATACTGTGTTGTCGTCACTCTCGCACCACAGGTCAAAGTTAAGATTCCAGTCTGTTTTGAAATGTGATGAAAAACATAGTTTTTCAGCAGAGAAAGGTAAACTCGGTGAAAGGTTCCCACTGCAGCAGAAGCGCCAGGAACTTCTGGCAGCGAGACCCCTTGGGCTGGTAAACATCCCTCCCCAGCGGCTCCTCACCACCACACGAGGGAGAGCCGCTGTTTACTGTCCTGTCTTCACAGAGCCATAACTATTGATCACCGATGAGTGTAAACTTTGGAGTACACCAGCACGATCTTCCGGAAGAAAACTCACGTCAAAACACCTGACGTCACAGGTATGAGTGTCCCAGGACTTCTGGGCTTTGGTCTTTTGCACTGTGGCCTGGTCTACCCACACACCCAAGATCCTCAGCACGATGCGTACACTGCGGATCTTGAGGGTGTAGATCCTGTGGTCATTATTTAATTACAATAATTAAATAATGAAAGGGGACCTCAGGACAGAGAGAAGGTGGGGAAGAGAAGAAGGTGGAGGGAGTTAATTATTTCATCAACACCTGTCTCATGAATACCTACTATGTGAAAATCTTTGTATTACCCATAACACAGCTATGCATTCCAGGTATTTATTTTTACATTATTTATCTCCCATTCCCAGACACTAGGCTGTAAGCTCCCCCAAGGCAATGTGCCTATTTTATTGACAGCTCTGTCCTCAGCACCTAGCAGAATGCCTGGCACATAGTAGGCATGCAATAAATATGTGTTTAGCTAAGCGTGGTGGCGCACACTTGTAATCTTAGTACTTGAGAGTCTGAGACAAGAGAATCGTAAGTTCTTGGCCAGCCTCAGCTACTTAGTGAGGCCCTCTGCAACTTAGGGAGACCCTGTTTCAAAACAAAGAATAGAAAAATAGGGTTAGGGGTGTGCCTTGGCGATAGAATGCCCCTGGGTTCAATCACCAGTACCACATAATAAGTAAAAAATAAATAGATAAGTGTCGAGTCAATGAATGAAGGCACTATGCTAATAAGTAATAGCAACAATGTCTGTGCAACAACATCTTCTAGGCTCTGTGAAAAGCAATTTGCAAAGAATTTCCTGTTTTATTGTTCACAGCAACTCTAAATTATCCCAGTTTGTAGATGAGGAAACCATAGCTTAGGGAGGTCGCATAACTTGTAGAATTATTGGCACTGGGCCATAAACTCAGCTATTCCATCTTCCAGGCCTTTAGTTCTGGCCAAGTCTCATATCATTTTCTGGGAAAGAACAATTTAGAGAGAGTGCTGATGATGTTGGTGATGTAATGGTGGTGGTGGTGGTGATGATGGCAACAATGGTGATATTGTTTTGCTGTGGTGTTCCTTGCTCAAACAAAATTCTAGGGAATCCTAACATGTAAAACAGATGAATGTGCAGCTTCTCGAATAGACTTGGAGCAGAGGGCTTAGGGTCCTGTTGTCTCAGCTCACATCAGCCCAGGTGCTCCTGGGAGCTTTGCAGAAAATAACTTCCTAAGGCACATAGAGCTGGAAATGTGATTGGCCTCAGGTTACGTGGAGTAGGAGTTTGGACCACTTGGTAGGTGTATATGGCTGGCACTAAATAGCGGTTGGGTGAGATTTCTTCTCCCTAAAGGCGGTACCAAAGGCGTGGAAGAGGGCCACGCTAGGTAGGTAAGTGACCCAGAAAAAAGGAAAGGATGGACATGAATGACACTATGATGAAAGGAAGAATAGGCACCAAAATCAAACCAGTGGCTAAAGGCAGCCAATGAGAGGAAGCTTTGTAATAAACTCGGTGTCAAATGCTACAACTGCTTCTCGTTTTTTTAGACTGTAGTAAAATACATGTAACATAAAATTAACTGATAATTGCTTTTTAAATTTTCCCGAGGCTGCTATTAGCCTTTTGAAAGTAGAACTCATGGATGTCAAAGGTCTTAGAATGTTTAGAGGGGTCTATCACAACAAAGAATTATCCTGCTCAAAATAACAATGGCCCAGGTGTCCATCAACAGATGAATGGATTACAAAATTATGGGATATACACACAATGGAATTCTACTCAGCAATAAACAAGGACAAAATAATGTCATTTGCAGGAAAATGGAGGGGCCTGGAGAACTTTAGATAATGGAGGAGAAACCCCAGTGGCGGGAGGGAGGTGGCTTGGGGAGGGTTGAGGGAGAAGGGAGAGTTAATGAGTGGAACTCTTCCACTGATATTATGCACATATGTGAGACCACCAGTGCCTATCTCAATACCCTGTATGAGAAAGAGGGGAGATGGAGAGGGAGCCGGGGGAAAGCCCACCAAGTGCTGCGTGCATGTATGTCCCCATTACTATCATTTACATTATGATGTGAGGCTATAATGCACCAATAGAAGGATAAAAATTAAGAGGAATAGATCATGATTAAAGGCTTAGACATTGAGTTCTGGTATCTTGAGTAAAAAATCTGCTACTTACTGGGCTTATGACATGGGTAAGTTATTTAACCTTTCTGTGGAGTTTCCCATATGTGAAATGGGAATGATAAAATTGTTGTGAAGATAAGATAAATTTATCTTTATTAAAACATTTAGTAGCTAGCAAATTATAAGTATACTAATGTATCATCTATTATAGGTAAAAAAATATGAGTGCACAAACGACAAAATGAAAAATATATATACTAATACATTTGGTTAAAAA
Source organism: Graphiurus murinus (assembly GCA_004027655.1). Taxonomy (NCBI): domain Eukaryota; kingdom Metazoa; phylum Chordata; class Mammalia; order Rodentia; family Gliridae; genus Graphiurus; species Graphiurus murinus. Next base: position 20,687 of record PVLC010000334.1, on the reverse strand, counting down.
AATGAGCCAGGTGTGGTGATGCACACCTGTAATCCCAGTGACTCAGGAGGAGGAGCGCGAGTTTGAGGCCAGCCTCCTGCAAGACTCTATCTCCAAATAAAAAGGTTGGAGATATAGCTCAGTGGTAGAGCACACGTGGGTGTAATCCTGAGTATTATTTATTTATTTATTTATTTATTTATTTATTTATTTATTTATTTATTTAGATTAAATACCAACAGCTGTGTCCTTGAGAAGCATTTATTTAGTAGCTCAGTAACATAATCACACCAAGGACTCCATTCTCCTGTTCTATTTCCCTTGCTTAGCAATTGCCTTACTTCCGACAGTAACAAAGTGGCTTCTACCATTCATTCTACCTCTGAGCTACATTCCCAGCCCTTTTTATTTTGAAACAGGTTCTCCCTAAGTTACCACGTGCTGGCCTTGAACCTGTGATCCTCCTGTCTCAGCCTCCCAAGTGTTGGGATTACAGACCTGTGCCACAGTACTCCTGCTCTTTTAAAATACTTCAAATTTAACTATTTTGAAAATATGCTGGCATGTATATGTCCCTAGTATATAACTGATATGTATTATATATATTATATACATTATAACCAAGTCACATTATTCTGATTACTTTATATACCTTGTCAAACTCTTTATATACCTTGTTGATACATAGAATTAAAAAACCAGAGCTACTTACCGACAAAGTCAGAGTGGAGCCTGCAGTTCTCCAGGTCTGGGTTGTTTGGAGACCTTTGTTATTGGTCACACTGACTTATGCACACAACAGGGAACCTGTGTTCCCTGCCAGTTTGCAAAAGTGGAAAGGTTGTGAAATATCTGATATAATAGGCCTGTGGTCTGGCCTGGCAACTACAAAGTCTAGTGTGTCACCTGACCAAGTTCGTCCAGATTTTAGTTGTGCTTCTTTATAATTGTTCACGTTGGGAAGCCTAATCAGGAGAACTGACCCATCTCAGGTGGCACAAGGGTGGCCTGTGACCAAGCCAACACAGTTACATTTGGTATTTGGTACATCAACTTCTGGGCGGGGTTGAAGACATCGCCTATGGACTCAGGACACAGCATTTGATGTGACAGTATTGCCTAGGAAGGGTCTAGCCTGATTTCGGGGGGGGGGGGTTGTTTGTTTGTTTGTTTACTGGGGATTGAACCCAGGGCAGTCTACCTCCAAGATATTATATCCCAGTCTTTTATTTTTTATTTTTATTCATACATTGTAAGCATACATCTTTGTTAGGTATAAATTGATAACGATATATGTGCTCACAATTCTCATTTGATCCCTTCCCCAAATTCCCACCCCGCTCCCTCGCCCTCCCTCCCTTTCAAGTTCAGTTTAGTGAGTAACCTTGATATATATTAGTGTGCCCCCCACCCCCACCCTGTCCAACCCCTTCGGTTAAATCAACTTCTTTGCTTTCGAGAGTCTCTCCTTTTTCATCTGGAGACCCTCTTATGCCCCATCTTCTCCCTAGCATCTGCATATTAGGGACAACATATGCTTCTTTACTCTTTGTGATTGGCTAATCTCACTTAACATAATGTTTTCCAGTTGCATCCATTTCCCTGCAAATAACATTATTTTGTTCTTCTTTATAGCTGAGTAAAATTCCATTGTGTACATATCCCATAGTTTTGTTATTTATTTTTTTTAAATATTTTGAAACAGGGTGTTGCTAAGTTGCTGAGGCTGGCCTTGAACCTGGTATCCTCCTGTCTCAGCCTCCCAAGTTCTGGGATTACCGAAATGGTCCATCATGCTTGGCTCCCATTTGTGTTTTCAGTGCAAAGGGAAGGTTTCTGTTTTTTTTTTTTTTTTTTTTTGCGGTACTGAGGATTGAACTCAGGGGCATTCTACTTCTGAGCTATACCCCCAGCCCTATTTTTATTCTTTATTTTGAAACCGAGTCTCACTAAGTTGCGGAGTGCCTCACTAGGTAGCTGAGGCTGGCCGAGAACCCGGATCCTCCGGTCTCAGCCTCCCGAATGCTGGGATTACAAGCGTGTGCCACCACACCCAGCAGAAGGTTTCTTTCCAATGATTTCACCTGCGCTGTTTGGTTGACATTTCCTCGCCCAGGCCTCAGATCTAGTGATTAGATCATCAGAGCTTCAGCCTTTAGCCCGTGCAACTAGAAAAGGGACAAGCTCTTCCCAGGTGGGCTCAGCTCAACTTACAAACTCATGAAGAGAAGAAATGTTATTATTTATTTATTTATTTATTGTTGTTGTTGTGGTTGTGGTGGTGGTACTGGGGATTAAACCCAAGGACATTCTTCCTCTGAGCTAAAATCCCCAGCCCTATTTTATTTTTTATTTTGAAACAGGGTCTCACTAAGTTGCCGAGGCCTGAGGCTGGCTTTGAACGTGCAATCCTCCTGTCTCAGCCTCTCAAGTACTGGGACTATTGGTGTGTGCCACTATATCAGGTTTGTTGTTTATAAAGAGCCCCTTTTATTCTAATGAGGTGATTTAGACTGAAGCCCATGCATAGCCTCAGTATGGGCTGCTAACCAGAAAGAACAAGTGATTAGAAGATTGGAACTTTCATCCTACCCCCTGATTTCCAGGAAGGAGAAGGAGCTGGAGATTGAGATCCTGAACTCTTCAACACCAGGGTTTGTGGATCTCCCTGGTTGGAGCACAGGCAAACTTCCTGGGAGGGTGGCGCTTCTGGAGAAGCCTCAGAAGGCCCACACCCATCCCTGTATTTTGTTTTTTGTTTGTTTTTGTGGTGCTGGGGATTGAACCAAGGGGCATCCTACACTCCTAGCCCCATTTTTTCCTTTAATTTTGGAAGGAGGGTGTTGCTAAGTTGCTGATAGCCTCATTAAGTTGCTGAGGTTAGCTTTGAACCTGCAATCCTCCTTTCTCAGTCTCCCAAGTACTGGGTTTACAGGTGTGTGCCACCACACCCAGCTATCCCTGTACTTTGATGTGAGTCTCTTTCATAGGACTGTTCTTTAGTTGTATCCTTTATAACAAATTGGCAAACTTGAGTATTTTCATGAGTTCTGCGAGTCGTTCTAGTGAATTATCAAACCTGAGGGCTGAAAAGCCCCAAATTTGCAGTTGGCCAGGCAGAAATGTGGGTACCTCATTTGCACTTGACATGGGAGGTGGAGGTAGCCTTGTGGGTCTTTAACGTGTGGAATCTGACACTAACTCCAGCAGATAATGTCAGAACTGAATTGCTGGACACCCATTTGGAGAATCAGAGAACTGATGTTAGGCATACATGCTGTGGTATCAGAAAGAATTCAAGAACCTATGGGCAACCTGTCCCAAGATGGAATCCTGATCTTGCCCTCTTTCGATTTCTCTGTTGGTGGGTCCAGTCCCAATGACTGCTACTGTCTGTACTCAACAGTTCAAATCCAAATCCTAAGAGGCTCTTCCCTCCCGTTACCTAACCCCACATGGATCCACAGAGGGCCATGTTGGCTAAATAGTTCTCAAATCTATCTATCCATCCTACCACCATCTCTAACCTGGGTATGCTCCCCCTTCATTACAATGATTGCAGTAGCCTCCTATCAGGTTCACCCCCTGTCTCTGTCCCCAGCAATCTATTCTTTATTCTGTATCCAGAATGATCTTTCAAAACTTGGATCTGGTTTTTAACACCCCTGATTCTAAATCCTTCAATGGCTTCTCCCTGCTCAAGGCCGCGTGGCTGGCCCCTCTCTACCCTTGGTTCTGTAGCTGGCTCCACCTTGCTGTCTGCCGTGGGCACCTGGGCTTTCTTTCAGTTCCTCCCCTCCATGTAGTCTCCAACACCGAGCCTTTGAGGTTCTCCATTCCCATCTGTTAACTCTCCAGAGTCCACCTTCTTGGCATCTGCCAGAGTGGCTGAGCTTGTGTTAACGTTGGTCTTTTCCAATATATTGATAACTCCATGAGAATGAAGACCTCTGACTTTTCCACCAGAAAGAGGAGGATGGGCTGCGGCTGGGGCAAGGACACTTGCACCCCTGAGTTTGACGCCTCATTAAATTCTGTGTTCTCGACACCTCACTTTCCTCTCCTAGTCCTGGCCCTGGAGGGGAGTGGACATGTTCCCAATTGTGGTTGTAGCTCAAAAGGTCATCCCAACCTCAAAGATGTCTTCAAAGTCCTATTTTAAACCAGTTTGTGAATTTTGTATTTAACTTCATAATACATCAATGTTTATTTGTTTACTTTTTGGTAACGGGGATTGAGCCCAGATGCATTCTACCCCAAGCTACACCCCCAGCCTATTTTTATTTTGAAACAGGGTTTTGCTAAATTGCTGAGGATCTCACTAGGTTGCTGCAGCTGGCCTTGAGCTTGTGATCCTCCTGTCTCAGCCTCTCAAGTACAGGGATTACAGGTGTGCACCACCACATCCAACTTCAATGTTTATTTAAATGTAAAAACAATGTCCTCTTCACCAGTTCTTGAAGTTGTTCCAGGAAAACACGCTGGGTAGATCTGAGACTTTTTGTAAACTCCTTGCAGAAGTTGGAATACAATTATGGAGTTGCATTATGGGTAGCAGGACCCCTTCCTTATGACACCAGCCCCATCTCAGCCTTTTTAACAATGGTAAATTCTTCCTTCTAACTGCAGGGTTCACATCCCAACATAACCAAGCTGTGGGGTCTGGGACAATGGAAAATCTTTCTAGGTGTTTACACCCCATATGCAGAATAGGATAATATGATTCCTATTTTACAGGGTCATTCTGAAAATAAGATCACACAGGAAGAACCTTTAGCACTGATGGGGTGTCCAGTGAGTACTCAATAAGTAGCAGCCACCAGTATGGTCCTTCCCTCCTGCTGTGGTTTGGATCTGGGGTATTGGGAAGTGATTGGATCATGAGGGCTTAATCGAATGGATTAATCCATTCATGGATGAGTGGATTCCTGAGAGGTAGAACCTGGTTGGAGGAAGTAGGTCACTGGTTCTGGAAGGGTTTATCTTCTCCCTGCCCCTTAATCTACTTCCTGGCTGCCAAGCTGAGCAGCTCTCTTCTGGCTCGTCCTTAACTCAGGCCCAGAGCATGGACCATGGGCTGAAGCTTCCCAAACTGTGAGCTGAAATAACCTCCACTCACCATCTCTTTACTTGTCCCCTCTCACCAACATGCCTAAAGCCCTGGCCTTTTAAAATTCTGCCAAACCATAACAGATTTTAGTTATACCTCTGTTAAATAACCTGGGTAAAGTAGATTTTTTACTCTTGTTGATTAGTGGAAAAGTGTTTTCCTAATTCCAACTCTGTGTGTGTGTGTGTGTGTGTGTGTGTGTGTGTGTGGTGTGCTGAGGATTGAACCCAGGGGAATTCTACCTCTAAGCTATACCCCCCATTCTATTTTATTTTTTATTTGGAAACAGGGTCTCACCAAGTTGCTGAAGGCCTAAGTAGCTGAGGTTGGCTTCGAATGTGTGAATCTCCTGTCTTAGCCTCCCAAGTACTGGGGGGATTACAGGCATGCATCACCATGCCTGGCCAATACCAACTTTTTTTTTTTTTTTTTTTTTTTTTTAAGGGAGGGGAGATTATTGGAGCTTGAACCTAGGAGCATTCTGTCTCCAAGCTACACCTCCAGCTTTTTAAAATTTTTATGGATCTTTCTAGGTTGCTGAGGGTCTCTTTAAATTGCTAAAGCTGGCTTCGAACTTGTGATCCTCCTGTCCCAGTCTCTCAAGTACTGGGATTACAGATGTGACGCCATCCCCCCCCACTTCAAATCCCAATTTTTTTTTTATATAAAAAGTGACTGTACACACATCCACATGGGTTAATTAGCAGTTCCCATGTGGTCCCCTCCTTGTTCGAAATACTTTCAGACTCCATTCCCAACCTACTGAATCAGACCCTGGGGTGGGGAGCAGGTACAGTTCCCAATAATCGGTCCAGCGATGCTCATGCACTCAAACTTAATCAAGGTAAAGTTGCCCTTAGAGCAAAAACAAAACAAAAAAATACCACTTTTGGAAGTCTCAAAATCCACAGGTAATACAAAGCGCTCCTCCACCGTTCCACGGCCCTGTTTCGGCTTTGGCCCCTTTAGGGGACTGTCACAGCCTCAGATGCGTAGGGCGGCGACCCGCAATCGGGGTCGGGTCAGGCCCCACTGCCGGCGGGCGAGGAAGGTGAGTGGGCGGCGGTGGGAGGCGGGGTGCGCCGCAGGGATGCGGGCCCAGGACCCGGCCTCCTCAGCTTCTTCCCGGGCCAGCCCCCTCAGCGGACGGGCGGGCGGGACGAGAGCAGGGCCCGGGACGTGCTCGCTAGCCGCGCGCGAATGGCCTCCGGCAGCTCCGGGCGGGTCGCGGCGTCTGCTCGGTGCTCCCCTGCACCCCCGGCCGTAGCCCCGACCCGAGCCCACCCCGCGCCGCCTCGGGGCAGGTAGGTGGGCGCTGCAGCTTTCGGGAGCACGGGCGGCCACCCCCACGGGTTGGAGCCTGGGCACCTAAAGTTTGGGGGAAGGAGGGATAAAAGGAAAGGATCCACCCCAGGCTTTCAGGCGCTTTCCAGCTTCCCTGCAGGCACGCCTGCCCTCGAATGCACACCCGCACCAGGGACTTCCTAGGCCGATGGCAGCCGGGAGGAGACCGCTAGGCGACGACCCTCCTCCGGGAGACAGACCCTTCGGGCCAACTCGTGGGCAGGAAGACTGCCCCAGCTCTGGTGTCTGCAAGTTGAGCTCAAGCTCGCTATCCACGTCGCTCCCTAGGAGGGACGGACGCCAGCCCCGCTGGGAGCAGGGGGAGGAGAGGATCTTCCGAAAGCCTCCTCTTACTTTTACCCGAGCACTCGCTCGGGAACTCGCTTCCAGGTGTTCCGGCAGCTCCCCGCCCCCGACCCTCCCCCGGCGCGGGCAGGTTCTACTCGCGAGCCGGCCCCAGGCCCGCAGCCTCCTCCCACCGCGTCCCGCGCAGCGGCGGCTAAAAGCTGGCGGCTGGCGAGGGGAACCGCGTTCTCATCCAGCCCGGGCAGACTGGCGGCGGGGGAGGGAGCCCGGCGGTGCCGCGCGCCCCTCGACTGCGCTAGGAGATAAGTTTCCGGAGGAGTTTTGAGTCAGGTGTCCGCGGCAGGACAAGTCCCGGGGCCAGATGGTGTCATGGAGCCCCCAGGGACGCAGCTGCACGGCTCAGAGGCGCCAAGACCTGGGTCCTCGGAAGACCGCCCGCCCGCGGAGGAGCTGCCAGAGGACTTGCGCGTGGAAGGCGGCACTTCGGAGGTCCCGAGCCCTGACGCTCAGCTCCGGGACCTGCCCCTGACACCGAAGGAAGAGGCCGCTGTTCCTGAGCCAGAGGAGCCGCTGGAATGCCGCCGCCCCCGCGCGCGCTCCTTCTCCTTGCCGGCGGACCCCATCCGGCAGGCGGCCAGGTTCCTGCAGCAGCAGCAGGCCCTGCGGGCCGGGGCGGAGGGCGGGGAGCGAGCCGAGGACGCGCTGCACGGCCCCGGCGACTGCTGCGCCAAGTGCAAGAAGAGAGTGCAGTTCGCCGACTCGCTGGGGCTGAGCCTGGCCAGCGTGAAGCACTTCAGCGAGGCCGAGGAGCCGCAGGTGCCGCCCGCCGTGCTCTCGCGCCTCCGCAGCTTCCCGATGCGCGCGGAGGACCTGGAGCAGCTCGGGGGCCTGTTGACCGTGGCGAAGGCGCCCGCGCCCTCCCTGGGGCGGCCTCCCCGGCTCCGGCCCCTGTTCCAGCTCCCCGGGCCCGGTGCGGCGGCTGAGCGCCTGCGGCGACAGCGCGTTTGCCTGGAGCGCTTGCAGTGCTCCGCGCCCTCGGGCGAGGTGACGGGCTCTGGTCGGGTGCTTAGCTGCCCCGGGCGCAGGGCCGTGACGGTGCGCTACACCTTTACCGAGTGGCGCACCTTCCTGGACGTGCTCGCCGAGTTGCAGCCGGAGCCACCCGAGCCGGAGCCACCAGGGGTCTTTGAACCCGGATCTGAGGATGCTGAGCAGGAACCCGGCGCCGAGCGCTTCCACTTCTCACTGTACCTGCCCCCGGGCCTAGAGCCCAGGGAAGTGGAGGACGAGAACGCGGAGGACGTCACTGTCCACTTCGCTGTCCGCTACTCCTGCGAGCAGGGCGAATATTGGGACAACAACGCGGGGGCCAACTACACGCTGCGCTACACGCGCTCCACGGATCCGCTCTGAGCCCGAGCTTTTCGTGGGCTGAGGAGGGGCCAGCACACCCAGCTCAGGTAGCTGCTTCCCAGGGACGCTTTGCAGAGCACCGGAGATTCGGCGTAAGCGGAGCCTAAGGAGGGACCCACTGAACCGTACACTCGCAGCCCGGGCAGATCCACGAGGCAGTCTGGGTCAGGTCTGAACCCAAACCTCTCTGGTCTCAGTTTTCTCGCTGCTTCGCTTCGCCCTTCCTAGATGGCCTTTAGAATTCCAGAGTCAGAATGGGAAGAAACCCCCAGGGTTCCAAACAGAAAGCTTTCTCCAAGGAAGAGGCTCTGGACTCCTGATGACGGCTCTGAGATTTGGGGTTTTGTTTTAAATTCGAGATGGGTATTTCCACTCTTGTAGCTTGATGGAGACCTGGAGGGAAAGGACAGAGCGCCCTTCCACGGTGCACCAAGGGAACCTGCAGGCGTGGGACCTTCACACCCACCACCTGTTTCTCTGAGAAGACTGGATGGGGGCTGGGTCGGGCTGTGCTTTTCTTTTAACTGGGATCTGGGAAATGTTTTGCCCAGACTTGACGTTATTTACCTGTGCGATTGTGTACAAATGTCCTTTTAAAAAGTAAAGGTCACTTGCACACCCGTTTACGCTGTACTTTACATTTTAGCTCAGTGTGTTCGGGAGGCCTTGGCAGTTGACACTCTTAACAATAGTTAAACAGTATTTACAAATTTCCCTCTTTTGGTCCTTTCTCTCTAGTGTGGAAGGGTCCAAATTTCCCTACTGAGAGAGAAAAAATAAAGTTCTTCAAAATGTTTTGTAATCCCAGTACTTGGGAAGTTGAGACAGCAGAATTTCAGGTTGGAGGCCAGACTCAGCAAATTAGTGAGACCCTGTTTCTAAATAAATAAATAAATAAATAATAATAATAATAATAATAATAATAATAATAATAAAAATAGGACTGAGGTTGCAGTTTGGAGGTAGAATGCCCCCGAGTCCAATCCCCAGTATCAAAAAAAAAAAAAAAAAAAACTAAAATTTTTGTAGAAAGTTGTCTGTACCCAACTATAATATTTGGCGAGTTAAAATGCCAGCATAGTACAGTAGGCCTTGGTTGTGAGCTACAAGGACCTGTCACACTTGTTCTAACCCCTTTGTGCAGGCAGAACACGTAACAGCCGCTACACTCAAGAGGGGCCATTAGCAGTCAAAGAAGCTGGGCTCTCGGAGGCTGGACTCCAAGTGCAGGGGACGGGGACGGGGGATGGAGAGGTGGCTTTTTGTCCCTCTCAAAGCCACGGGGAGGAGTAGTGACTGGATGGATGCTGAAGCATGCCCAGCAAGTAAATGCTGCTCAGCACCAGGGCACTTTGTAGGCCACCTCAGGCACAGGGTCAGGACAGGGCCTGGACCACCTTCTTGACTCTCTGCTCCAGTGATGTGAGCTGCAGGTGAGCATCCTGGGCAAGGACCTAGTTCCTTCACACCCTGGTGATCCCTTCCTTGGTAGTTTACATTTTAATAAAAGATTTCCTATTTTCTAGCACAATCTAGCTTAATCAATTAGCTTGGGGATGGTGGTCTTTAAGAAGGGAAAGTTTCATTGTTGTGCTAAAAAACAAGGGTGGGCATACTACAGCCCACAGGCTGAGTCTGTTTTTGTAGAGCCTGAGATCTAAGAATGGTATTTTCCTTTTAAGATAATTGAAAAACTCCAAAAGAAGAATACTACTTTGTGACACGTGAGAATTACATGAAAAATTTAATTTTTTCTGGGACACAGCCATGCATATCCACTCATGTATTCTCTATGGTTGCTCTCATGCTACCACTGCAGAGTTGGGTAGATGCAACAGAGACCATATATAGCGTGTGAAATATGTATCGTTTGGCCCTTTATAGAAAGCTTGCCAACCTCTGCTCTGTATTTTTAAATACTATGTGCTAAGAATTATAGTTAATAAGGCAGTAAATTTAGTTAATTTTGACTCTCAAAATAGGTAAACCTCCTTTGGGCAAAGGTAAAACTATCTATACTACTTCAGTAATCTTACTTAGAATAAACACTGAAACAGAAGAGAAAGCAGACATTACCATACTGGAGAGGGAATCCACCTGCTGCCTTCTTTCACCTAAAAAATAATAATACTCAGCAACTTAGTGAGATCCTGTTTCAAAATAAAAAACAAAAAGGCTAGGGGTGTAGCTGGGAGGTAGAATGCCCCTGGGTTCAATCCCCAGTACCAAATAGTAACAACAACAACAACAACAACAACAACAACAACAACAACTCACTGTAACTGAAATACAGCACCCCTCTGAATTAGCATCAACTACAAAATCTGCCAGATATTTCTTTGCCTTTATTATTTTATTTTTGATGTTGAGGACTAAACCCAGGGCCTTATGAATGTAAGCACATATCTGCAGGGCTATACCTACCCCTCACCCCCTTTGCTTTTAAATGGAGGGTCTTCAGCTATAAAAGTATTTAGTTTGAACTTTGGATTAGAGACTTCTCTTTGACTATGATAGTTTTTCCCAAGGTTAAGTAATCATGGGAGGATTTTACAGTAATTTATTGGCAGAAAGCCACCAGGAGTTAATGAATTATAACTTATAGTTGAAGTAGACTTTAAAATACTTTCTTTTAATGGAATAATACTTGATTCATGTATGCTTTATAAAATACTTTATAATAATAAAATAACCAAGTATTAGTGTGATATCATTTTTCTGTTTTTAAATACAAAAACAATGAAAGCCTTTCATGCAATGTCTAGGTAGTTTTGTATAGAGTATAAAATTTCTTTCTTTTCTTTTCTTCTTTCTCCCTTCTCCCTTTCTTCCTTTTGTGGTACTGGGGATTGAACCCAGAGGCATTCTACTTCCAAGCTACACCTCCAGCCCTTTAAAAAAAATTTTGTTTTAAAACAAGGTCTCATTAGGTTGCTGATTAGTCTTAGCAACTAATTGCTCAAATATTGCTAAGGCTGGCCTTGGAAACTATGATCCTCCTGTCTCAGCCAACCAAGTAGTTTAGGGAGTATAGCTTAGAGGTAGAACACCCCTATGTTCAATCCCCAGGATTACACGCACACAAAGTTCAGAATTTGATAAAATATTTTGAGTAGCATAGTCTTTCTGCAGATGCTTATAATCTTTCAAAATACTAGCATTGAGAATGTTTTAAAATATTTATTTTATAATGTATCAGTTTTTCTTTTTTTTTTTGCGGTACTAGGGATTGAACCCAGGGGCATTCTACTTCCGAGCTACACCTCCAGGCATATTTTTTATTCTTTATTTTGAAACAGGGTCTCACTAAGTTGCAGAGGGCCTCACTAAGTAGCTGAGGCTGTCCGAAAACCGATTCTCCGGTCTCAGCCTCCCAAGTACTGGGATTATAAGTGTGTGCCACCACACCCAGTTTATATCAATTTTTCTTTGTAGATTAATTGCAAACCTTTCCCCCTCAGTATTGAGGATGGATCTGGGGCCTCATGCATGTTAGGCAAGCACTAGTCCCCATCCAATTAGTTCAAAAGATCTTACACAAGGAGTCTATTATAGAACTATAATTTGTCTATTTACTATAAAAGATAAAAATATCAGTCTGTACCACCTGAATAAACTTGTTACAGCCAAGAGTTTCTATAATGATCATCTACCTTCTTTGTAGGCAAAATCATGAGAGGCCCTGGTGGACTCCTGGGAACAGTTATCTGTTGTGTGATAGCAGATGTTTGGGATTGTAGGGCGAGGGAGAGACCCATGGGATGTGCAATGGCCTCTGAAATGGTCTAAATTTGACTTTCTAGCCAGGCATAGTGGTGCAAGTCTGTGATCCCAGTACTTGGGAGGCTGAGACAAGAAGATTGCAAGTTCAAAGCAAGCTTCAGCAACCTAGTGAGATCTTGTTACAAAGCAAATAATAATTAATAATAATAATAATAATAATAATAATAATAATAATAATAGCAGCTGGGAATGTAGGTCAGAGGTAGAATGCCCTAGGTTTTGGTCTCCAACATCATAAAAATAAATAAATAAATTTGACTTTCTTATGTTAGTCCAGAGCTGATGCCATTAAGGTTGAGCATCAGTGTAGTATAATTTGTAATGGTTTGGATTTAGGATGTCCCCCATCCCTCATGGAAACAAGGTAGCAATGTTGAAAGTGGGGCTTGGTTGCTAAGAAGGAGGTCCTGGGGATGTGGCCTTGGGTATTATATAAGGTTCTTTCTTCCCCTTGCTTTCTATTTTTGGCTTCCACAATGTGAGAGCAGATCCTTGCGCACGCTCTCTCTCTCTCTTCCTGGCCTCCACAATGTGAGAGTGGAGTTTTGCACACGGTCTCTCTCTGCTCTCTTTCCATTATGCCCTGAGCTACGTAGACTCAGCCTGACACAGACTGACCTCTAAGTCTCCAAAAAATGTGTGCAAGTAAATATTCCTTCCTTTAAATTGTGTGGATTATAGAAATATTAGATGTGTTTTGTAAATATTTGGAACTGGTTTGTGAGAGGGAGTTGGAAGGGTCAGAATGTAGCTAGAAAGGTGGATGGTAGACACTATGCTCAGGAGATTTCAGAAGGCAAAGAGGACTCCATAGGAAAATGGAGTAGAGGCCACAAGTATTACATTCTGGCAAAAATCTTATCAGCATTTTGCCCTATCCTGAAACTTTGTGTGGCTGACTTTAAAGATGATGAGCTGATTAAACTGGTGGAGGAAATCTCAAAACAGCAAAGTATTCAAACTGCATTATAGATATTGATGTCTGCATTTAGCAAGCTGTACATTGAATTTCAGGAGTGGAAAATAGAGACTTTATAGATTTGCAATTTGGCCAGAAAGGCATGTGTAAAATTGGGGCCCAGAGAGTTGATGCTGTAGAAGAAAGTAAGATGGATGAAAGGAAGAAGGAAGTGGTGGCCATGGAGGTGGGGTTAGCAATGGCCACAATGAAGGTGGGGCCAGCAGCAGTCTGGAGGCCCAGATGGAGGTTGGCGCTATCGCTGTGATAGAAAAGGGCCCAGCAGCAATGATTAAAGAGACATGACTACCTTTCCTGCTGGCAGTCGATCTCAGTGCTCACATAATACTGGGTTTGCTGAAGAAAAAGAGTCATGGAATCTTACCCCTAGATTTCAAGGGAAGGCCTGGGAAGCCAGGCAATGGGTGTCAGGCTCAGAATCCCTGCAAGCAGGCCCAAATGGGGCAATCTGTGAAGCTGTGAGGGTGAAGCCAAGATTGCAAGGAAAGCCCCTGAGATCTAGAGATGCCAGAAATGTGGAATAACCACAAGGGAAGGCTGCCAGCTGTGGATCATGGAGATATGCAAGAAAAGCAAGCATGTGGTCCATTGCAATCAACCAGGATGTAGGAGTGGAGCTTCCAAAGTCCCTTAGAGATCACATCTCACCTCCAAAAGTGGAGCTGCAGGATCAAATGCTTCCTTTCTGGACTTTGATGCGGTTTTGGTCCCATTTCTTCTTTCTATGGCCTTATTTCTCCCTTTTGGAACGCAAATGTTTACTCTGTGCCAGTGTACATTGGATGTATATCACTTGTTTTTGCTTTTACAGGGGCCTCACAGCCAAGAGTTTGTCTTGAGTCTCAGAGGAGACTTTGGACTTTTGAGTGATGTTGGAACTGTTAAGATTATGGGAATTCTTGGAAATGAACTAAATGCATTTTGCATCGTAAGGTGGCCATGAGGTCTAGGGGGCAGAGGTGGAGTGTAATGGTTTGAATTTAGTGTTGTCATCCTAGCCCTCACGAAAACAAGGTACCAATGTTGGAAATGGGGTTTGGTGGTGAAGAAGGGGTTCCTGGAGGTGTGCTATTGAGGACTGTATAAGGTTCTCTACTTCCCCTGCTTTCTCTTCCTGCTTCTGGTCTCTGCAGTGTGAGAGCAGATCCGTGTACTCTCTCTGTCTCTGTGCTTCCAGCCTCCATGATGTGAGAACAGAAGTTTTTACACTCTTTCTTTTTCCTGCTGCCATTCCCTGAGTTCTGTAGACCCAGAATGATGTGGACTGACCTATAAATTTCCAAGATTGTGAGTAAATAAATCTACCTTCCTCTATGTTGTGTGGTCAGTTGTCTTAGATTATAGCAGTGGGAATGTTGACTAAGACATTACTGAAATGTCCAAATAATTTCTTCAGTGTCTGAAAATGTAGCGGAGCTAGACTAAGTGGGTACTGGGGTTAAATCTAGGGTCTTACCCAAGCTGGGGGAATAATTGACCATTTAGCTACATTCCCAGCCCTATTTTATTTTGAGAAAGTTCTTACTAAATTGCCCAGAGTGTGCTTTAACTTGCCATTCTCCTACCTCAGGCTTCTGAGTAGCTGGGAATAGGGGTGTGCATCTGTGCACCAAGAGTCATGTATGGGAATGTTCTTAGCAGTGTTGTTTGAAATAGGAAAAAACTAGAAACAACGCAGACTGCAGCCACAGCCAGCAGATATTCACATCCCATCTGAGGGGGTGGATAGAAGAGTGTGAAGGTGGTACCAATCCATACATCCTATTTCACATCCTCAAGGTATGCACCCGTCAGAGCAATGGTGGACAGAAACCCTGGTGTCCCATTGTATCTTGTTTCTCTCTTGCTGAGGGGAATGGCTGATTTCAGTAAGACATCAATGGCTGACACCACTTACCTGGATGATTTCACTCAGTTCTAACTATTGGTTATCGAGTGGGACAGGGCAATACTTCTCCACCTGTGGTTTCTTTCTGTAGATATGTGTGTGTGTACACGCATGTGCGCGCTACTGGGGATTGAATGCAAGGGTGCTCTGCCTCTGAACTACACCCTCGGCCCTCTGAACTAGATCCCCAGCCCTTTTTATTTGAAACAGGGTCTCCAAGTTGTTGAGAGTCTAAGTTGCTGAGGCTGGACTCGAATCCGTAATCCTCCGGTCTCAGCCTCCCAAGTACTGGGATTGGAGGCATGCACTATGGTGTCCAACTTTATCCTCATTTTTAATTTTGTGTATCAAGTTCTGATCAGGTCTATCATTTGGAAATGTCATTTGGATTAATTCTTTTCTCTACATGCAATCCATACTACCACTGTCCTGTCGGGTTATAGTTTCCTCTTCTAAGTGACTGCAACCATTCCCTGGCTGGCTCTTTCCTTGCCCCCACTGCATGTCTGTCTGCCCTGTTGCTCTGCAGCACCTGTAGCACTGAACCCAGGGCCCATTACATACTAGGCAAGCATTCTGCCTGAGCTCCACCCCTAGCCCCAGTCTACATCCCTTAAAGTGTCTGACATAGTTTCTAGACGGATTGACACAAAGCAGTTTGTAGTTGTTTACTTGCTCTATATGAAACTTAGTAGAAGAACTTTGTATGTATTTAAAACCTTTATGGCAACCTAAGGTAGATATGGGTTTAGTTCCAGTTTATGGGTAAGGAAACAGAGGTTTATACTCTATTACCTGGGACCTCACTGCCAGGAAGAGGCAGGGCTGGGATGAAGAAATGGAGGACTCCCAGACCGTCCATCATGCCACTACCTCTGGCATTTGTTTACTTATTTATTTTTTTTGTGGTACTGGGAATTGAACCCAGAGGCATTCTACCCCCAAGCTATATCCCCAGACTGATTTTATTTCTTATTTGGAAACAGGGTCTCACTAGGTTGATGAGTTTCGCTAAATTGCTGAGAGTGTCCTGGAACCTTTGATCCTCCAGTCTCAGCCTCCCAAGTACTAGGATTACAAATGTGCTTCACCATGCCTGGCTTGATTTATTTATTGAAATGTTTTATTTTCAGCAATCTGATACCAAGAACTCCTTTCTTCACTTTGGACAAGCTTCTATTTATAGAAGTGTAACACAAGGATGTGTAAAGCTATGCTTTAAATATTAAATGCATGTTAAAACTTGTAAAACTAAAATCTTAAATGTATTATGTGTTCAAAGTATTTGGCAACATTTGACCAGACTCTTAACTTTAGTATTAAAATCCTTAATTATATATCCTTTATGTGCTGCATCACATAAATGAAATGTTCTTTTAATAAGTAATGAACTAGGCAGGTGTGGTGGTACATACCTGTAATCCCAGTACTTAGGAGGCTGAGACAGGAGAAACACAGGATCATTTGTGGAAATTGTTTCTCATGTTGATACCCATGAGGGGAGTAGGATGGATGTTGTTCCTTTTGTTCAAAGCCACAGTTTCAAGTCCAAAGACTCTGATGAAAGGACCAGAAGGAAAGTCTCGGTGAGGAATCTTACTATTCTTTACCTGGGGGGACTGTTGCAAAGTCCATGTCTTGTTGTCTTGAAGTGAGATCACTAGGATTGTCAACACCAGTAGAACTGGGATGGCATGTGTTGCGGTCTTTGTGACCAGCTGGTCTCAGACTGATGGTATCTATGCTGACCACCACATGGTCCAAGTATACTGTCTAGCACTGGGGAAGTGAGGCTTTGCAAGGAGCTAACTCCATAGGAAAACAGCTTCCTGGAAACAATCGGCATCCTCCTCCAACCATCAGGATAAGCTTTCTTAGAAACATGGGTAATACTAAATAGAAACCTCCCATCAACCAGAAAGATATTTTCTTTGGGAGTAGCTCTTAAATATTTGGCCATTACATATTGTTAGAGCATTTCACTAGAACTTTCTACCATCACACATGTGAATGCACTATCACAGCAAAGTCTACACTGTATGAATACCACGGGCACACGACTTTCAAGGTGAGGGTGACAAGGGTGTGGGCCCAGACTGCTCAGGCTTGATTATGAGGATTTTAAAAAGGGTGACACTGTCACAGATATTGTAGGACCTACCGTGTGTGTGTGTGTGTGTGTGTGTGTGTGTGTGTGTGTGTGTGTTGGTACTAGGGATTGAACTCAAGGGCTTTCTACCTCAGAGCTACACTTATAGCACATTTTTTTTTTTTTTTTTTTTTTTTGTGGTACTGGGGATTGAACTCAGGGGCATTCTACCTCTGAGCTATACCCCAGCCCTATTTTTTATTCTTAATTTTGAAACCGGGTCTCACTAAGTTGCGGAGTGCCTTACTAGGTAGCTGAGACTGGCCTTGAACCCGGATCCTCCGGTCTCAGCCTCCCAAATGCTGGGATTACAAGCGTGCGTCACCATGCCCGGCTCTTACAGCACATTTAATTTTTTGTTTTGAAACAGGGTCTGGCTAAGTTGTTGTCATTGGCCTCGAACCTGTGAGCCTTGTGTCTTAGCCTCCCAAGTACTGGGAGCACTATTAAGGGCTACAGAAAGATTGAGAAGTGAAGATCTTCTTGTTTTCAGAGGTGAGGCAAGCCATTGGCCATATGGATTCTGGGTAAATGCTCAGAAAGAAAAATGTCTTCTATACCCTCAGCCATAGCTTTCTGTGAACTTGACTTCTGTGTATTTTATTTTCATTCCCAGATCTAGGAGGCCAACATGCAAACCAACCTTCCTTGGCCTTAAAAAAAAAAAAAAGAGAGAGAGAGAGAGAAAACTCATGCTCTCTTTTTATAAATAGAGAAAATTTTCTGCACCCCACCCTTAATCAGTGCTATTACATAGAAAAGGTTTTATTTATAGGTTATTTGTTTTTGCTGGAAACTATGGGTAAAAATTTCTTCACAAGGGTCTATGAAATCTCTTCCAGAGGATACTTTAAGTGATAAAATGTTGGAGTTGGGCTTGGTGGTACATGCTTGTAATTCCAGTACTTGGGAGGCTGAGATAGGAGGATCACAGGTTTGAGGCTAGCCTCAGCAACTTAGCAATATCCTGTATATATATGTGCTAGAGGTGTAGCTTAGAGGTAGAGTGCTTCTGGGTTCAATTTCCAGATCAAAAAAAAAAAAAAAAAAAAAAATTGGGGTATAGCTCAGTAGTACAGTGCCTACCTAGCATGTGTGAGGCCCTGGGTTCAATTGCTAGCCCCTCCCTCCAATAAAAAAAATAAAAAGAAAAGAAATATTTCCAACCTTTGAAAACCAAAACTAAATTGAATGGCGTGAGATGTTGGGTGAAGCCATGGACAGAGGGTGACTGCTACTGGATAGTAGGACAGCACATACATAGAAGATCTATGTCAATCAATGTTGATCCTTCCAGTTCCTCAATCTGAAGAACAAGAAACATCATAGCTATGCACTGGGCCATATCAGGTTTCCTGGATACCAGCGCATTATGGCTGGGCCAGCCAATGTCATGTCTAAAGGCCTCAGGAATGGCTCTGCGTGGTCAGTGGGTTTTGCCTCAGGACAGGTGAACTTCTGGTGGTATTTCTCATTTGTTAACTGCTGACACTGAAAGTGATCTCTAAACCCCAGGCCGAATCCCACCTGGGAGCAATGCACACGCTGCAGAGTTCTGGGGCTGTGAGCGAGGGTGCAGACCGCCACTAATCCCCCCACCCTACCCCTGTAGCTGGAGGCAGGCAGGTGGAATGCTTCATTGTATGTCCCCACAGGCAAGCTGCTTCACCCAAAGCTCTAGAATCAAGTGGGGTCCTGTGGATTTAGGGAATACTCATTGTGAGGCTCTGCCTGGCAGACCTGCATCCAGTGTGAGAGGGTCAAAACTCTGGTTTGTGGCTTTTTCTGCCACAGAATTTTCCTTCATATCTTTCTTTAGATTCCAAACATAGTTACTTTTATCAAGGTTACAAAAATTATCTCAGTATTATCAAGTCTATGGGCATGTTCAAACCCATTCACATGGCTTAATTAACACAAAATCGGCAGGCATGGGGGCACATACCTTGTAATCCCAGTACTTGGGAGGCTGAGGCAGGAGGACTGCAGGATTGAGGACAGCCTCAGCAAGTAGTGATATGCTTATCAATCTAGTGAGACTCTGTTTCAAAAATAAAAATAAAATAGGGATGGGAGATAGAATGCCCCTGGGTTCAATCCCCAGTACCCTTCTCCCCATGCCATCTGTTGCCAAAGGTCTGCAAAACTAAGTTTGCTCTGGAGGGACTAAACCTGGGGGGAAAGTCTCCATGAAGCTGTTATCCTGCTTGCAATATGGTATTTTCAGAGAAGAGGCTCAACTCTGGACTTTCGTTTCCAAGTAGCAGTCTGCTTACAGTGTACAAGTCAGAGGTGCCATGGTTGGATGCGGTTGTTGGTAGATGACCACATTACTGATGCAGAGTGGGAAGATGCACCAGGGACACATCTACCTGGCTGGGTAATTGGCCCATGCCAGAGCTGAAGGGGGAATTATATTTCCTGCATACCTGCTCACCCCTGGCTATTCTAACATTGCAGGCCCACTCCATTGCAGCTGCTGGGAGTGGACCATTCAGAGGACAACAGATCTGCGACCTAGTAGGAGCTTCATTAGTCTCACAGGTGCACAGGACTATCCTGAAATCAAAAGTTGTATTGCCAAATAGAAGGGCTGTGCAATTCATCTGTTTTGAATGCACCATCACAGCAAAGTCTACACTGTATGAATGCCACGGGCACATGATTTTAAGGTGAGGGTGCCAAGGGTGTGGGTCCAGACTGCTCAGGTTTGACTATGGGGATTTTAAAAAGGGTGACACTGTCACAGTTATTGTAGGGCCTGCAGTGTGTGTGTGCGCACGTTGGCACTAGGGATTGAACTCAGGGGCTTTCTACCTCAGAGCTACACTTAAAGCCCATTTTATTTTTTGTTTTTAAACAGGGTCTCACTAAGTTGCTGTCATTGGCCTCAAACCTGTGAGCCTGTGTCTTAGCCTCCCAAGTACTGGGATTACAGATGAGCACCACTGTACCCTGCTGAGCTGCAATGTTTATATGAGTCTGTTCAAACTGTAACACATGAATCCTGAATCTATTTAGCTCTGAACACAAAGGAAAATGAGAAACCACTCCAACAGGATCTGGGTCCCTCCTCAGAAGCTATTTAATATGTTCTTTCTGTATGTTTGGAAAGAATGTGTTTCCAAGGATAAAGGTGCAGAAATTACAATTTCATTACCTGTACCATACTCTAGAAGCAGTGGCTTCCCAAACTGGCTAAACTCAGAAAACACTGGGAGAGCTTCCCAGACTGTTCAGAGTGCATAGCACGGTGGGGATTGTGAGACTGAGACTCCAACGTGGGGGGGAAGGAGCGATGTTGCTCATCCTCATGAAACACTCCTAGTGGCCAGGCTGTAGCTTACTCCATCTCCGGGTATTTGCATGCCTGTCACCTGTTTTTTTTTTCCGAATTTTAATTTTTCAATTTTTTTTTTTTTGGTACCGAGGATTGAACCCAGGGGTGTTCTACCATTTTCTTTTTTATTTTGAAACAAGGTCTCATTAAGTTGTTGAGGACCTCATTAAATTATTGATGCTGCCGGGCCTGGTGGTGCACGCTTGTAATCCCAGCATTCGGGAGGCTGAGACCGGAGGATCCGGGTTCGCGGCCAGCCTCAGATGCTTAGTGAGGCACTCTGCAACTTAGTGAGACCCGGTTTCAAAATAAAGAATAAAAAATAGGGCTGGGGGTATAGCTCGGAGGTAAAATGCCCCTGAGTTCCATCCCCAGTACCGCAAAAAAAAAAAAAAA